>JAHNEJ010002311.1:0-323383 GCA_022559845.1 Amorphophallus konjac | reverse complement strand
AAGGAGTATAACTTCTCTGGGAGCTCGACTTGAAGTGGAGCCTCCATGTCTTCGGGTGAGTCCTCCTCGTCTTCAGATGAATCTGGGGATTCTTCAGAGAGCCAACCTCTGAGCGGAGCCCGACCCGTGGGTGATACACCCGCCTCCCGTATGTGGGCTGGAGCTAACCCCCTGGCAAATGGGCCAAAAGGGAAGGTGGACAACTGCTGATCAATGCTCTCTAGGAGCTGCAGCAAGCGCCTTTGTTCCCGTCGTAGCTGTCGGACTTCCCCTCGGATCTTCCGGATAGTCCTCCGCAGCGCCAAACATTCTGGGAATGGAGGAGGAGTGGCTCTGGGGCCACCATTGGGCTGTCGACTTGCGGGCCCGGCTTCGGAGGCATTGGAACTTGAAGCCATCGCCACCAAATGGACCACGTTAGCTGACCGATTCGATCGGCTCCAGGGATGAGGCTGGGGTGGGTCGACTGCATGGTCCTGCATATTTACCAAGCCCTTCTGAATGAGCTCTTCTGCTATATTCTTGAAAACATAGCAATCCCCGATGGTGTGACCCAACCTTCGGTGATACACACAATAGGTTGGATCATCTGTCTTATCCACCTCCGCGGGCTTCCGCGGGTCCGGCAGAGTGACGAGCTGCTCCTTCATACATAGATCAAAGAGCATCTTAGTATGCTCCTTTCTGAAGGAATAAGGCGTCTTCATGTTCTCCGCTAAGAAAGACACATTTGTCTTATCACCAGACTTCTTGCCTTTCCCTTTGAACTTTCCTTCCCCTTTATCTCCATTCGTCGGGGAGAAGTCCACGGCATTCACCTCCTTACCGCTAGCCAGACGGTCTTTGGAGGGTTTGCCTTTTGTAGAGGTTTGAACAGGGTGATCAGCGAAGAACATCTCAATCTCCGCCACCACCGTGTTGAGTTGGTCGAAGCCTCTGATATTGGAGCCCAGAAGCTTTTCACTGACTTCTGCCGAGAGACCCCTACGGCAGATAGTGATTGCGTCTTCAGGCGTCGGAGGGTTATCGCAGGGCATGCTGACGTCCCTCCATCGCTTGATGAAGTCTAATGCTGTTTCACCCTTCTTCTGTCGAAGGGAACAAAGCTCTGCTAGGGAGACCTTGCGTTCGACCATTTGGAAGCGGTCGACAAACTTCTTCTGCATATCAGCCCAATCAGATACTGAATTGGGCTTTAACCTTGAATACCATTGGAAGGCGGTGCCAGTCAAGGACGTGGCGAAATACCGCAGCAAGTATGCCTCTTCCAAGGCTAATTCACCCATGGCCGTCATGTAATAGGCCAGGTGTTCATGCGGAGAACCCTGCCCGTTGAATTTCTAGAGCTTCGGGGCTTTAGGGCAATCCGGTGGAAGCTTCTTGAATTGGTGATGGAGGGGATAAGGCACGCTGTACAAATCAACGGTAGCCACCCCCTCGCCATGTTGAGCGAACTTCGCTTCCACGATGCGCTCGATCATCTGCTTCTGCGCCATGAGGCTTTCTGCAGCAGGAGTAGCAGATGACCGTGCATTGGCTTCATGCGGCGGGACTTCGAAGTCCACTGCCAGTGGGAGTCTTGCAGCGGTGACAGAGGCATTGGCTGCTGCCAGGATGGGAGAAGGATGCTGATCCACTCCAGCCGGTGCCGCCTGAGGCGGGGAAGGAACCTCCTTTTCGCGTAAAAGCGACTGTAGCAGGTTCTTGAGCTCTTGGTTTTCCCGTTGGAGCTCGTCCAGCGTGGGGGCCCGTGGTTCCTCCCCCAGCTCTTCTTCGCGCCTGGAGTGACTGTCCCCATCAATACTGTGGACGTCTTCCTGGCATTCTTCTTGCCGCGCCGGCTCAGGCTGAGAGGTACCGGCGGCCGGCACCTGTTGAATTTGTGCCAGGCCCCGGGACCCGGACCTTGACCTCCTTGTATATTGAAGAGGCTGATTGAGTTCCCCCGAGGTGCCTTCAGGCTGTTTTTCGCCGGAGGTGGCGTAACAGGTGAACACTTTGACAGTGTCATCGGTCACCTGGACCACCCGCTTTTTCTTGGGCGGTTGTCGCTCCGGCTTGGGCGGCCTCCCAAGTCTGTCGAAGACAGACATTCGGGATGTGGCTGCTTGAGGTGAGCGATCCTCCTCCGTGTGCGTGGAACTGGCCCACGGGGAGGTTGGTCGCACTTTCTTGCCGGCTCCTCGGCGTTTTTGTCCCCGTAGGGGCTGAGATGTAAATCTCGCAGACGTCGAGGCCTCAGTGCTTGGCGGACTCCGCATCCGCTGAAGCTCTGACATGCGGAAGGGCTCCTCCGCCCTCGCGCGCCTTATGATTCGGGCCTCCTCTTTGGTGACCCAGATCTTCTTCCAATGGAGCTGATGCTCCTCAGTTGGATTGCCCCCTGTCCTTGGACGGGGAGCTCGTGGCTTGGGCCGTTGCAGAAGGCCCTGAGTTGCCGCCGGCACGGCAGCCTTCTTCTTCTTCGCTCCGTCCTCCCTGACTTGGCGGAGGGGCTCGAAGCGGTTGGAGGTAGAAATAGTTGGGACATGACGATCCCGGGGCAGGATCGGCTCGCCTCCATCGAGCCGAATGCAAATGTCTCCGACAATTACAGTCTTACCGGAGCGCGAGACAGCCGCCTCGGACCTTGCACCCTTGCGGCTACGCCGTTGCCCCCATTGGGCATGGGCGGCGGTGGTGACACCCGCCATAGGCCCGACGTCATCCTGACGGCGGCGTTGCCCCCGTTGAGCAGGGGCCGCACCTCTGAGGGTGACCGCAGTGGGTTTGGCGCCGTTGCGGCGAAGGCGTTGCCCCCGTTGAGCAGGAGCAACGTCAGTAGTGATTTGATTGACCGAGAAGACTCGGCCAACAGCTAGGGCAGAAGGCCTGACACCTTCGGTCGTTGACATGGCAGCCAAGGAAACTCGGCTGGTTGTTGGGATGAAGGGCTTGACACCCTTAACAGTTGGATAATTGACCGGATAGACCCGGCCAGCAATTGAGGTTGAGGGTCTGACACCCTCAGAAGTTGGTTTATTGGACGAGCGGACTCGACCAGCAATTGAGGTTGAGGGCCTGACACCCCCGACGATGGTCTTGTTGACCGGACTGACCCGGCAAGTTGCTGGAGCCGAAGGCCTGACGCCTCCGACAGTTGTCTTGTTGACCAGGTGGACCCGATCAGCTGAAGCAGAAGGCCTGACGCCCTCAGAAGTCTTCTTGTTGACCGAGAGAACCCGGCCAGTTGATGAAGCAGAGGGTCTGACACCCTCAGCGACTGTCTTCTTGACCGGGCGGACCCGGCCAATTGATGGGGTCGAGGGCCTGACGCCCCCGACAGTTGTTGCAGGCATGGCTGAACTGGCTTCAGCCACCGGTATCACGCCCAAGAAGAAGGGCGAGCCGACGACCGCTGGGAAGTCGCCAAAAACAAGTGGCGTTGCCAGGTAGCCGATCCTGGCATGGTTGGCAATGATCTCGGGGCCGTAGGTAACGGCTGCCATCGCTGTTGAAGTGTTGGTGGTGGTGGTGGTGCGTAGCACACAAGGAGTGACGTGCGAATGCACGAAGAACTCTCAAATGAACCGAGAGATGTGTGCCCTCCTCTTCCCGTCCTGTAAGAGGAAGAGGGGCAATCAGAACCTTGAAGAAGGTTTAGAGACTTTCTTTGACAGAAAGAAGAAAGGCGGGAAAAGTCCCACCGGGCGTGCCAGTCTGTTGGACACGGAAAAAATCTAAGAAATACTCTTATCGTAGATAAAAGGTAGATTTTCGTTCTTTTTGAAAAGAAACACTCCTCTGCGTAGAGAGGGTTCCGTGGGTGCGCATAGTATCAGACGATTTGGGTTCGAGTGCTGGACCTTTCCCCACTGACCGGAGTCAGTGTTGATTTACATCGGCCTAACGTCCGAACACCTTTGTTTAACTGTCAAAGAGGTCCCAAAAGACTTCTACAGAGGTTCGGATGTGGAGGGCAAACTCACTCGAGAGACTCTCCATGACCACTCATTTTACCACCAACACATAGAAACAACTACATTAGGGCTAGGTCTGAGCAAAACCCTAAGATTTAGGCATAGAGGCGCAAATATGCGGAAGCCATAGGCATTTTTTAAAGCAAGGGAAGTTTTCTAGACCCCGGGGGTATTTTGGTAATTTTACCAACCCAGGGGTATTTTGGTAATTTTCCAGGCCAGGGACATTTATGAAATTTTCTGGGCTGGAATGGAAGTGAAACTGGATCTCTAACTCCCCAAGGCGTTGAGGCTCTTTCTGGAGGGTTTCAAGGGCTCTGAGGCCATGTTTAGGTTACAGGGGTATTTTGGTAATTTTTACCAGACCCTAGACCTAGGTTTGGTATAATACCCGAGTGCTGGACTGAGCTGACAACACTTCCGGACTGAAGGAATGACAAGGAGCTTCATGGAAGGCACACATTTGTCAATTCGGCCGAAGGAGGGGTGTATACACAATTTTCCAAAGTCGGGGGATTTTCTTATAATTTTCCCACCCGAGGTTACATATAAAACATGCTGAATGCTTTTATAATTCCATGTGAGTACAAGGGTTGTCGGCGAGTTGTCGACTGTACAAACGTCCGCCTTGGAGCGGGAAATAGGGACGTAGTCCCAATTACAAAAGATTGCAGGGTATAACTGCAAATTACAGGACTTCGGTCTTTTACAATCCCGAGAAGGATATTTTTATAATTTCGCCATTATAGGGGGCAGAAATACAAGACTTAGTCGTCTCGAGACGTAAAGACTTACAAACATGGCCCGCTGAGGGGCATAAACGTAAATATACCCCGTAGAAGCATAAATACAAGACCCGGGGACTTACCCCACACGGGCCAAGACAAACGAACAAAAGCTTCAAGTGTCTTCCGTAGGTTGTCACTTGTGTCTTCGTAGTCTCCTCTTTTGGACCTCTGGGGGTCTATTTATAGAAGTGGGAACCTCCCCGGGAGTGTTCGACCCCGTACGGGTCCAACGGGATGAAAATGACCCCGGGGAGGTTCCATTTTCAAATTTTTTTAGTCCGTGCGCGGGAATGGAACCTCCCCGGGGTGGGAGGTCCCCGGGACGGTCCAGGACCGTCCCGGGGTCGCGGCTCCCCGGGGGGACCGGCCCGGGGTCGCGGACCCCCGGGGGGAACCTCCCCGGGGTCGCAGCCCCCCGGGCAAGGCCTGCCCGGGGTCGCGGACCCCCCGGGGGACCTCCCCGGAGTCGCGGACCCCCGGGCAGGACCTGCCCGGGGTCGCGGACCCCGGGGGGGACATCCCCGGGGTCGCGAACCCTCGGGCAGGACCTGCCCGGGGTCGCGGACCCCGGGTGGGTCCCGCCCGGGGTCGCGCGCCCCGGGGAGGACCTCCCCGGGGTCGCGGACTCCGGGTGGTCCCCACCCAGGCCGCACGCACCCCGAGGGGGGCTCCCCGGGGTAGCGGACGCTGGGTGGGTCCCGCTCGGGTCCGGACGACCCCGGGCGGACCCGTCCGGGTAAGGGCGACCCCGGACGGGTCCCTCCACCCCCGGACGGGTCTACTTCTCGCGTGGATTCCATAAAAGGGGGCTCCGAGGCTCTGAAACTCCGGATTTTCGCCGTGTCTCGTGGAGAACAACGAGAGGGAACGCCGCCTTGTTCGTTTGTCGTCTTCCTTGTGCCGTAGGCCGCTGCGGGAAGACGAGCTGTTGTCCGCGCCTCGTGATACACGTGCGAGGGACGCTGTGCTTGGTACGTAGACCTATTCCAGCCTCTTCTTCGCCGCTGTAGAGGTGTTCCTTTCTTAGGGTTGCACATCCGAAGGGCGAGGGCTTAATCCCGCAGGGATTTAAATATAGCCACATGATCCTGACAATCATTGCGGCTCGTGCTAGGCTCGTGGTCATCCTCCGAGGGGTTTATATTGCCACGACATATGGGCTATAAAGCCTTAAGCTTAGGAATATCCGACGAGACGGCGATACGCCGAACAAGGTACCCCGTGTAGGAATATCCTATCGGATGGTGATACACCGCATCCGAAATCTTGTCACATGCGAGATTAAAAATCCCGAACCTTTAGCACGGTAAATTATGGGTGCAACAGTGTTGTTCTTAGAATATTGTGTTAATTTAATCATATTGAACGGCTAAATGGCATTTTCTAAGGAGTATAAAATCATTACGATTTTTGGCCACTACTTGCCCATCTCTCCACGATCTCTTCTCTTCAGCCTTCCAGGAACATGCCTTGATCCACAATATTCCTTGATTATCATACATATATGTGTACATCTATTTTTGCATTGTCCCGATCTCCTGAGATTTCACCGAGATCTCTCGAATATATCTCCCTCTCCGAACCCCCAAGGCAAAGCCAAGAATCGATATGGCAAACCTTGGGGAGCCGTAGCTCTATGTTTAGCTCAGCATTTAACCTGGCACACATGACACACTATGCTTCACCTGAGTCCCTCCAACAAAGGTACAGTACCTTGTGTATAACTCTTATCATCCTGGGAACCAGCCAATCAGCACTAGTGCACCCTTTAATAACTAGGTGATCTCCCCTCAGAGAACAAAAACCTGCCTCTTGGACTTCCTGGACCAAACTTGATGTAAATTAGTACCTGTTCCATAGCTCTCAGATTTGTTATTGTTGGAGCATGCATAAATTGATTTGCTACACTTCCTATAGAAACATACTCGGTGATGTAATGTGAGTGACACAGAGGAGTTTCCCCACTGATATCTGGTACATGCTTTTGGAACTCTCTCTGAGTAGCTCTCCAGCTAACTTGTTCACGCCAGAAAGTGGGGGAATAGCCAAAAAAAAAAAACCTCTAATGGCCCTCGGATCAAGCTTTGGGGATCCTGGACGCAACCAATAAGCTGAAAAAAGGAATTGGCAGAAAGGGAATAAGAAATGTAATAGGATATATGTTCCTATGTCCCTCGGATGGCATCCTCTTAATGATATGAGACACTGCCAACACAGCTTCCGCCAAAATTTCTTGGATAAATCATGTTGGAACAGAAGTACTTGGGAAGTCTCCAACTAGTGTCTACTTTTCCTGTGTCACTCCAGTTTATTGTAGAGTTAGGTACATAAAGGCTCATGTGAGATGCCTCATCTTCTAGGAAGACATTGAGGGCCACTTTGTTAAATGAACAGAACAAGGTCAAATATGGTGTTCGGCCTATCACACTCGAATACCGCATTCGACCTCTCCCACTCGAACACAATGTTCGACCAAAACCCCCCAAAAGCCGCTCTTTTGCGCTTGTTCGACCCAAGCCACCAAAGCTGGTTACGCATGAAACCGGCCGTAACCGGTGAATACAGTGTTTCTTTTTTTGTTGTTGAATGTGGATAGTACCACTGGATATATAAAAAAGGAAAAAAAAGTATACATGTAGGAGGGAGTGCTCCCACACAACTCCCAAATACAAAAGGCAGCAATCTGCCTTGGGAGCAAAAGAAAAGGAGCAAACATACACCTACCCATACTCAAACCCCAAACAAAAACAAAAGGACACAACAGGCCCAGCACCTAACCACACCGACCACCCAACCAAACAGCTCCCCAACAACAGAAAAATGGAAGTGTAAACGCCCCCAAAATAAACAAAAACCACCCACCTCGCCATAGACCTCCACCTACTCCTCACCCTGCTCCTTCCCTCCTCTCCTACTAGCAGCTTCAACCTTCGCCTTCCTAGTTGTGTCCGCCAACCATCTACGTTTGATCAAGCATAAAGAAGACCTCAAGCCTTTATCCACACCCGCATCCGATACACCAATTGGCCTGGCAGTCTCGCTCATCTGAGACTCCATATAGTTCTCCACCTTTCGTAAGATATCTTTGACCTCCTCCTTGCTACGACTCCTGTTACCCTCACCTTGATAGGCTTCCTCGACTTGCTCCATCGCCACGCGCTACTCTTCCGATTCCCTGGTTGAGGGAGGCCGGGTTAACACCTTTTGCTGGCCAAATCCTTCTAGAAGTGCGATGGCTGTCTCCGCCTCTGCCTCCGCCACGAGATCCCCATCCGCAAGACCAGTGGAAGGGGCGTCTAGCGCCGGAAGACAAAGCAAAGGCACTTGCCGGAGCTACTCTTCGATTAGGATGGAAAGGGACGGCAATTCCTAAAGCACCTCCTCCCCCTCTCCACCTCCACTGCAACCCTCTCCTGTAGATCGCACGGCCGCTGGAAGACCGGCTTATAGCTGGTCTCCAGTCAAGGCATGCAATTTCTCAGTGTTATCTTCAGACGTCTCTGCCCCCAACTTCTGTGGAACCTCACAAGAATCAAAAGTCGGGCTACTTGGCTGCCACATACCGACAACCAGAAGTCCAGCGAGTGCGGCAGCCTTAGCCTTGCGCCGCCTCTACAGCACCCTGCCTAGCTGAACAACGGCCACACCTAGCCCTTGCAGTATTCCGAAGAGAAGGCCTCGGCCGGCCCTGCACTTCCTGAACACCGACCTACACCTCCGCCCCGCCGGCCACTGCTGTACCTCTGAGGGCAAGCTGGCAAGGGTCGGAAGACCCCTCCCCCGCCATGGCACCAAGGGAACCCCCGCCACTGGCCTCCCTGATGACAGCGAGACTTGGCAGAGAGAGCGTCGAGAGGGAATGGCCCGTAGTTGTCACCATCGCCACCGAGACGGCAAACTGGATCACCGCAGGGGAGACAGCGGCAGCCAGTGGCTGTCTGACTGTTGCCGTCCCACCAGCTGCCAGGACAGGCGGAAGCAGAGCAGACGAGCGGATGGGGGCTGCCCTATCGGGTGAGGAGGACGGCCAGGAACGGGTTGCACGGGCCGACAGCCACACGAAGAGCGGGTAAGTCACATGTCTCGCTCGACCCGGACCATGACCCGACTAGACACGAACTGACCGGTTTCTTACCCCAAACCGGCGCGCCCAAGGCCGACGACGACCCGGCCTCTACACTCGGCCCAACAGCTGGTCCATCGTGGAAGGGCACCTGCCACCGGTGAATATGGTGTTTGACCTCAACCTATTCGTTTATCAAACAAGGCATGAGTTTCATGTCAAAATATTCTTTAGTATTGGGGGTGAGCACGGTTTGGTTTGGTTTGATTTGAGGAGAATTTTTCTCAAACCATACCAAACCGAATTAAGGGTTCAACCTGAACCAAATCAAACCGAATAACTTTGAAACCATACGAAACGAAACCGAATTAATTCGGTTTGGTTCAGTTTGAATTATAATTGGGAAAGATAATGGCCGGAATGGCCACTATTACGAAGTTTACCTATCATTATCTATTAATGACCAATGACTTCTGTATTTCTTATAAAAGATGTTTTAAAAAATAATCCTATGTATAAAGTTATAATTTGGATACTAGGAGCCATACAGACATATGTAGATTCATATGATGTCTAACAAGTATTTTTAAATTACCATAGAACTACTGTTGTTAAAAAAATAGGTTATACTCAAAATCCAAAGGGGAAAAGTGGAGAAAAAAAAAACTTTTGAAGACTTCTCAACAGGTAGATGCCAAATGAACAAGTGTGAGAAAAACTTGATAATAAGATTCTGAAGACTTCTCATCATGAAACCAAAGGAACCAGGGGAAGTTGTCTGAGAAAGACAAGAAGCATGAAGCACTAAAGAGATGTCCATGATTAAAGTTAACTTTCACAAACTTCCTAGTAAACATGTGCTGGAGGCGACGAGCTCATGACTGCCCAAACATGCAGATGCCCAGAGCTGGCATACCTGACGGTGGACCATAGACAGCGGCCGACGAGGATAAGGAGGACAGGAGAAGCTGAGAGCAGAGAGGGCGGAAGCTCCTCCTGGCTCCTGTCGGCGGCTGCCTGCGAGGGGCTGTGAGCCTGCAAAGCCTGAGTAGAGGGGCCGAAGCCAGAAGCTCCTCCTGGCTCCCGCCGGCGGCTTCCTGCGACTGCGAGAGGCTGCGAAGCGCCAAAGCCTGCTGCCTGCAGGCAGTCTGGGAAGTGGGGAGTGGGGAAGTGGCTAGTGGGGACAGGGGACTCGGGAGTCTCGGCCTCTCGAGATTGCGGCGGGGAGCGGGGTAAGGTTCTTTGCTCTTTGAAATTAGGGCTATTATACATTTATATTAACTTGACAAAAAAACCCTTGAAATCGGTTTATATGGTTCAGCTTGGTTTCTTGAAAATCAAAACCGAACCAAACTGGAAATTTTAATACGGTTCGGTTTGAACCCAAACCGAAAAATTTAAAATTTCAACCTGAACCAAACCGAACCAAATCTATCGGTTCGGTTTGGATTTCGGGTCGAACCCAAATAATGCTAACCCCTGTTTAGTACTGCCTTATTTGAGCACCTTGACTTGTTTTCCAAACTGATTTTAGACCATTCTACAAAAGACTTGGATTATCCTAGGAACTTCTTGGGTCTCATGAGATGGATCTAGGTAGAATGAGAGAAATGATCTATGAAATTGATACCATTTCTGTAGCCATCCAAAGAAGGAACAAGTGAAGGCCCTCACACATGACACACATCGGAATGCACAAGTTCAAATGGAATGGAACTTTTATTCACTATTGGGTTCTACAATGTTATGTAAAACGACAAGTTTGACACCGAAGGGACTTAACATTAACAACATGGCAAGCCAACATCTTATGTCACCTTCCGAAAAAAACATCAGCAAGAAATAGGGATGGAAATAGGACTCTTAAGGAACTAAAAGATAAGTGCCTTAAAAGGGGATGTCACAAATAAATCTTCTTTATTCACTGGTCCATGCCACCATTGGCATGGGACTGGAAGAATACATTCCTTGCCTAAACATGGTGGAGATCTCCCGTACAATGACCGTTCACAATTTGTTGCCTCACGTTCAAGTCTAGCAAAACATAATGATAAAAAAGGTCGCAAAACGATTCAAATTGTTTTGTTTATACTACTCACTCAGAAAGGCTTTATAGAAAGAAGTGGGACATGGAGAGCTGAGGGCATGATCATCTGATTATTCAACCAAATAATACCTTTTCTAACCATCACTGCTAAAGTACCATCAGCTTTTATCCCGCCCTAAGCTCAAGGACTAGGAAGAGAGGTAGCTAGGAGTGCCAGTCATGTTAGTGGGTCTCAAGTCTCATGATCCAAGAGGCACCCATAGGTTGAGAAGTAGCATGCAATGCTATTCCTATTGCCCCTCACTGGGTAGAACAAGGAGTGGTGGCAGAGGTTCCCAACTGTGTAAGGATCTTCACTAGATGGGCAATATCACTGGATAAGGTCCCCGTGAATCCTGGTATGCATCTTCAAACTCTTATTTAGAAAGTTCCTGGAAGGATGCCCTAATCTGGCTGCCATCCTTGAGGAGTTCTTTTATTGATGGACACAGCTTAAGCATCACCAGAGACAGATTTCTCGACCTAAACCTCCAGAACCAAGGAGCCCCATTGGGCTACTGATACAGACAATGGTTCCACTGCAAGTAGGGACCCGGCCAAGATGGGACTGAAAAAAAAAATCTCATCAAAGAGCAATAAGTTGCAGTTGTTATTCAATATGTTGTGAGATACATAGTACAACAGCTACACAAATTCCACAGAAATTTAACTCCAGTGTGTTTGAACTATTCAATTAACTCAAAAGGCATCCATACTTTGGAAATATGAAGAATATAACATCCTCCATCATAGAAAAATCCACAAACTGGGGATCTAGAGTTCTTTTTAGCATTTGCACATATATTACTTGATTTAAATAGCATGTTGAAATTAGATCCCATAATTCTGACATAGAATATGGATCAAGAATATCATACCTCAAATAAAAGTAGATGCTTTCTAGCAGACCATATGCTCTGCCTCCCTAGAAGACATTTCGAGCATCTTTTGATTACTCCAAGAATAACCTCCACATCAGATGGTGACCTATAAACCTATCACATCAACCCCCAAAAAATGTGATAACCAGCAAAACAGGGAAACAAAGCAAATATAGTGCTTACTAGAATGCAAAACATAAATCAAACATCCAAATGCTCCATCCATGTCACATATGGCTCAATGACTGGTTTTGACAAAGGATTGCAACTGACAGTTCGACACTGTAACTGCAAATCATGATCTTGAGTTAAATTATGATACTGGAATGTTCTTAACATGGAAAAACAAAAGTGAAAAGTTCAGTAGCACTTTGCAATGCACTGGGTCATGATGTATCAAGAATGAAAAATGCAAAAGCAAAGGCAAGATGAAAATCGGAAAAACTCGAAAAAAGAAGAATCAACTAGAACTATTTCTCAGCATTTGTTACTAAGAACACATTTGAAGCATAATGGAAATGAGATCTCATTTAGGAAATGCCTGACAGGTTGCAAGCATTTACTCAGGGTTCATAAACTGAATCATCCATTGAAACTATGTGAAATTCACATCAATCAATCAAAATTCCTCTTTACTCAGTCATTAAGCTTTTTTCTTTCCACGTAAAATATATAAATGAACGGACATCAAAATGACTTCATCGACAGCAATCCGAGTGGCAATTAACTTTTCCTCCCTGATAAAATGCAGATTGGACCACCAATTGTATTGAAAAATAAATAGAGGAGCTACAGTCTTGATCAGGTGGAGAGGTTCCTCCCTCACATTTAAGTGGCAATTAACAAGAGAGTTTTATCCACTATAATCAATCATATTTAGGGACTGACCCCTCAATTATTATTATTCATATATAAAACCCCTCAAAATCTCAGATTATTCAATGAATCAGCCAGAAAATTAGGAATAACCTCTTCATTTTTTGTAAAAACCTCCAGAAAAGGGGGTTCTATCAAATCAGCATGCAATGGGGTTAAAATAAATATTAAGATTATGAGGGTTAATCCCTACATGTGATTACAGAGTTGATATCTAATCCTAGAACACTAGGAATATAAATGTGTCAATCATGAAAATGCAATTCACCAGGTTGCCATATCTTTAAGCCAGATACAATTGTGAAAAGGTATTTTGTCCCATACTATGAATAGAATTGTGAAAAGAAATTTTGCCTCTTACTTAATCGTGGATTGGAAAATGTGTATCAGACAAGATAGTCTAAGCAGTTTTTCTGCAAGTAAATAAAAAATATGCTGGTGAAGATCTCCAAGCTTTGAAGAGAAGCAGGTTTGTAACTGAAAAAAATGGTCGAGGCATCATTAAGTGCAATGTGAAAGCTGAAGGCTCAATGAACTTGCATGACTTCTATTTTGACATAACAACTCACTTTGCAGACAGAAAAAAAAAACATACACGGAAGTGGAACAGCTCCAAATTATTGCCAAAGGGTTTCATAGAATACATGGTGCCGACAGATGGATCCCATCAAAAGTAAAATAAGAACCAGAAAACTATATGGAGCACTCACAACAACACTGGAGGTGACATGTCGCTGTCCTTTATTCTCAACATCACCAGTACTAGACTCTGCAAAATTTTTACTGTCACGGAAAAAAAGATTCAATTCATTTTTTTTCTTTTGCAAATTTATTGCTTCCTCAGCTGATGCCATCATATAATTCCCTTTTTTCAGATGAAAAAGCCTAGCTTCGTACTCCTGAAAATAAGAAAAGAAGAGCATATGAGCGACCAGTTATAATAACCAAAATTAGTGTAGCACAAAATTTTCATTAGCTGACCTGAAACAAATCATTTAGCTCACAATGGACACATAAGGGGCCATCACCAGATTGGCAACTTGGACAGAATCTCACACGCAAAATATCAGCCTCTCTTGGGTTTTCCATAGTTTTATCAATTTCTACTAGCCTTTTGATCAGTACTTGTCTTGAAGTTTCCAAGGAATCCAGACCAGTCTGGATAGAAAGTTTCAAACCACTTATACTTCGGTACCTGAGTTATAGTATATGATATTCAGAATGCAGTACATATGATATGTTACTGAAAGGACACATAAGAGGATGTTTTAATTAATCTGCATCCTACTGACAGAAACTTTAACATTCAAGAGGAATTAAATTTAGATTTTAGTCAAGTAATGTTCACTGTCCCCCCCTCAAGAAAAAAAAAACCTTTTTGCCATCATATGTGCACATGTTCGGGCTTGGTTTGACTGTTGGGTTTCATATCATAGTGCATCAACTTCTTTTATACAGCTCATATTTTATTTTTAAGTGATCTACTATTTTTTTTCTGTAGAAGCAGTTCCGTCTGATAAAACAAAAAGATGACACTTTATGCCAAGCAATCTCAGAAAACAAAGATGGAGAAGAATCTCAAAATTTGAAGGTTCACCTCTCTAAGACAATATTCTTTGTTAGATATGCTTTTATACTATCCATTATTGTTATATATCCATAGGGGTTTTTCTGCATATATTCTCCAGTGTCTCCTGATTGCCCTAATCACTTATATGTATATTGAGCTCATGCTTAGCAGTGGATTAAGCCTTCATATTCTCTATCTCATCCACTTGCAACATAGTATCAACATCAGTCAAGAATGGCATTCTCCTACAAAGGTCAACCCATCCACACAGTTGTCTGATTGTCTCTCTCAAGGCAACTGTATGTGATTCTAGCCCTTGTTTTGCCATTTCACCATCACTTCCAACTATTTCCCTACATCCGGTTGTGAACACCTCACATCTCACCGGAAACAGGCGTACCAAACATCTATGCTCATCCACAATGCAGACAACATTCTCTTCAATCTTTGATGCTATCATCATTGTTTGCTCAAGGTACATAATTGCTGGTGTTCTAATCCTTCGCTGCAGCTGTTGTGGCTTGGTATTGTCATTTTCAGAATTTCCTCCAATTTATCATTTCTCTTAGACGACATTCTTTCCGATCTTTGACACCATCATCATTGTTTACTCAAGGTACATCATTGCTGGTGTTCTTGTCCTGAGCTGCAGCTGTCATGAGTGGTATTGTCATTTGCCAATCTATCATATCTCTTTGTTCTACTGGAAACTGCTCCCTCTGTTGTAGTTCATGGCCATTTACCACTGTCTGCCACCGATTGTGATCATCTCCTTCCATCGACCACACTCTGTGTCAGCTGTGTCCCTGACAAGGCTAGGGCTCAAGTTCCGTTAAGCAAAAAGGAGAAAGGGAATGGGTCCTCTCAGGTCGATATCTGTATCCAATTCACTTGATGAAACCAGATCCATTTAAGATAAGTGTAAATTGAATATCCAGGTTTGCAGACCAGAACTGGTTCTGGGACTGGTCAGTGCCAGTTCCGGTCCCAGATCTGAACTGGCCGGTTCAAATTGGTTCCCTCAAATACCAGCATATTAAGTTTTAGAAAAGGGATATAACCCTAATCTCAAGTCATTAGGGCAAAGTTGAGGTTTAAACCCTAATTGCACTAGATCAAGTGAGATTTACACTCTAATCTCACTTAAACCCTAATTTTAAAGCAATTTGAATCCTAATCTCAAGTACATCAAACTCTAATCAGATATTTATACTCTAATCTCCACTTAATCTCATTAGATTTTTTTATCTCTAATAACTTAATCCTTAATAGTCATTAAGGTTGTTGGTTAAACTTGCAAATTAATTCAATTTTTAAGTTGTTATCTTGTTTTCTTTAAAAAAACTCATATTTCTTTTTTTTTAAGGACTAGCCGGTCCAGTCCTGGAACCAGCTGAACCGGACTGGCCACTCCGATCCTGATCTGGTTCAGGCCAGTCCAGTCCTGACCGGCCGGTTCTGCAAACCATGAAATTGATCTGCACAGATCCGGCCCATCCCCCTTCTTATCCCATTGATCTGGCCCTCCTCCTTTTGTTCTATTAACTGGTTCTTCCACCCAAGAAACCAGTTCACTCTCTTTGCAATCAGTCCATTGCACCACTTTTAAGTGTCGTCAAGGGAAAGCCTAAATTGATGAAGCCACCAAGTCACTATCAAGCAACAGTAAAGGGGCTGGACAATATTAAAAGCCCTCAAGCCCCTTAGAATGATAGATAAGTGTGCTCCATACTTTGGCTTCATGTTAACGATGTTCTCTGGTGCCCTTTGCAGGGGTAACCTGAAACTTCCAAGAAAACCTCTTCTATCGCTGGCTGATTTCTGCAGTATGTGCCAAACTATCTTCGCAGATCCACATTCCCCATGGTGGCATCAACTCTTCGCATATGCATGGAAGAAAGTGAGCATGTGCCGGCCTATTTATACCTTCCCAAGGCAGTGACAATCTTGTAGTTTCATGAAGGTTCAGACAGGCTATCCACCACCTCCACATCGACACTAGATGGCCCATGAGGTGCACTTTGGTGAAAAAAAAATCTCATAAAATGTGAAAGGAAGTTTTTTCCTTCACAACACATGATGAAAAGAGGGGCAAGATGGTCATCATAAAACAATGAAGCAAAAATCGCCCCAAAACATGAAAATTGTCAGAATGAAAAAATATCAGAAAATGAAGGAAATGGAGAAGAAAACAGAAACAAAAGGTTTTCTTAAGGCAGTCCTGGTGTGGGACCATTGTTGTAGCAAACAATGGCCCCATCAGTGCCAATGCTTGCAGTGTGGGGGCCCACCATTAGGTATTCTTTGTACCAAAAGAGAGGTGAAGGCTAGGTGGGGCCCCGTGGCCCACCTGCTGATTTGGTCCAACCCACCGTATGCTGCCATGTGGACCAATCATGCAGATCATTAAACATACCAACCAACATATGCCACATCATCAAGCACCTGAAGGCACCGATGAGGATTGAGGAGGCGACACTTAGCATGAGCTGAGGCCAAACAAACCAAGCCAAGGGTCTGCAACAGGGACCCTCTTGGCTCTGAAGTAAAGGGATCCTTGGAATATCAGTATCTGTTCTCTAGCTCTTGAGAAGGTGTAAACATGTGAATCAATAGTGAATCTGATTTTTCAGGACATCATTTTTGCAGTAGACCTTTTAGGGCCATTTTGGGTACCTAAATGTGGTCTCGTTCAGGCTACCATTGGCATCCAATGGTGGTGCCCTTGACCCGTTCATTGCCATCGACACTCAAAATGTCAAGCTATAAGGGCAAGGGCATCTTGTGAGAGTTTTCCTATGTGAGACATCCTCAGTTCTTAATGAAGGTGTGCCTGGCTTCTTGCCCAGCCCATCATCAACTCTTTATGATGACAAGTCTGCCTTGTTGCCCAGCCCATTTTTGAAGTCATCATCAGCATGCAGTCAAATGCATGCTGAACATTAACAAATTGCACATCTGTGACACTCGGTGCCAAAGTTTATATGGAACTCTTTTTTTTTTGACAGTGCATAATACCACACTTAGGAAGGGATATACAAGTATAAAGAAAGTGTACCCCAAAATCCCTGTACAAAAAACAGTTCACACAAAGACAATGTGGCACTCACTAGACCCCAAAGGACCAAAATAGAGTTGTGTGAGTCCACATTACAATGATGGCAAGCCCACTCTCACTTTCTCACAACTAAAGGAGACAATCGTGTCCGAGTCTTTAGCTTCCTTCCTAAATAATCTCTTGTTCCTTTCTCCTCATATGACCCAAAGGGTGGCATGAAAGATCAGCCACCAAATGAGTCTATCTCCCTTCAGCATCCATCTTTTGTGCCAGCCCTCAAACAATTGCTGAACACTATTGTGCGAGCTGAATGCACTATTGATCCTTTTAGTGACCTGATCCCATATCTCCTAAGAGAAAGAACACCCTAGAAATAGGTAGTCCATATTATCTTCCTCAGCTCCACACAGGCAGCAAAGAGTATTGATATTCATGAGGAATAGAGCCAATGAAGGTAGTTTCGGTTTCGGTGTCGATTTCGGCCCGAAACCAAATAAAATACTATTTTTTTGCCAACTGTTGTGCATCCGGTTTGGCCCGGTTTCGGCCGGTTGGTTTCTGATCGTTCCAGTCCAAAACCGATATGTTTTGGCCGAAACGTTTCGGTTTCGGCCGAAACTGCCATCCATGAATGGAGCAAGTCTGTCGCATGTCGGCAACCTCCCATGAGAGATTTTCAATGAAACAAGCTTCACCTTAAAGAGGCTTTTGGTTAACCAGATCTGTGGAGCAAAGTTGATGGCGTACACCTCCATCAAAGATAAAGGTATATGCTGATCAGACTTAAAAATGCCATCCTTCTCCCATGTCCACCGCCACTGATCAGTCTTGCTAGGTTCTGAGGCATAGTCCAACAGGAAACGTACTAGTCCCACCAACTAGTCCATCTCCTCCACCTGGGATCCCTCTTAAAGGACAGAGCCCAAACCCCCCTTGAGAGATGAGTGTCAAAAATTTGAGATACTATAACCACCGGTGCAATACATATGGCAAAAAGTTGCGGAAAAGTGCCCTCTAGGGTATAATCTCCGCACCACCTATCTTTCCAGAACAAGCACTTTTGTCCACTCCCTAGTCGTATCCTTACGCTAGAGGTCAAGATGTCTCTACACTGCAGAATTCCTCTCCAAATGGGTGAGATATTGTGCTGAGAGGATGGTAGCAAGTCTCAATTTCTAGCCCTCCCATAGTACCTTTGTCAAATTACGTGTAACCATAGCCCACTCTCTACAGTGCCAAGCATGGATGGCAGTATCGGCCGAAACGTATCGGTTTCGGTCGATACCGAAACCGAAACGAGCCTTGTCACTGTAGCAGTCCGAAACCGGACCGAAACCGAAACCGGACCGAAACCGACCGAAACCGGACCGAAACCGACCGAAATCGGACCGAAACCGTCTGGTTTCGGCCGAAACTAGACCTGCTCAATACATTTTTTGCCTTTTCTGACTGTTTTGAACCGGTTTCGGCCGAAACCGAAACCGATACGTATCGGTTTCGGTACCGGCCGAAACCGATACCGAAACCGATACTACCATCCTTGGTGCCAAGCTTCCACAGCCACTTGCATAACAATGCCAGGTTGAAATCTCTAATGTCTTCAATGCCCAGACGTCCCATCTCCTTTTGCAGACTCTGCCCAGACAATATCATGCCATCCCCTGCATCTATTTCCGCTCCCATGCCAAAAGAATCTTCCTTGAATGGACTAACTTCTTTGCAATAGTCTGCAGGATGCGAAAAATCGAAAAGAAATGGATTGGGAGGTTATCCAACACTGATTTACATAGCACCATTCTCCCCCTGTAGTAAAGAAGCCTCACCTTCCATCTTGCCAATTTGGATTCATACCTTTGCACCATACTATGCCAGTCACTACAATTTAAGGGCCTTGAGGTGTGGACGCACTTTTCGTTCGTCTATTATGCTCGTCTATTCGGGAATGGTTGATTCGTCTATTAAGTGCGTGGGCGTGCCAGTCACCGAAGTGACAATTTGTTCAGGCTCCGAAGAGCCCATGGTGCGATGCTAGAGAACAGAAGAACTAACAATGTTACTGTGGTAAAAACAACTTAAACGGCCCTAGCAACTACAACAACAAGCTTAGTTTCGAAAGAGAAAATACATCAGAATAAAAGTACCACCAATTTGACATCCTAAAGCAAAATTAATAAGAGTCATCAGTTGCCGCATGCATGAACCAGAAAGGATGAGAAGATAACCTTGAAGAAACTCTTGAAGATCCAGTACCATTAACAGCTTTACAGATTGCTTGATCAATCTTTTTTATCAGTTCGCCTGATGAATCCTTACTCTGCTCAATATGATTAAGGGCTTCTAACCACCAGTTCACATTATGATCTTGGAATTCCTTGGACATGTCACACACCTAGAGAAGCCGAAAAGGAAAAGGCCAAAAAGTTACACCATAGCATAAAGGGTAAAGAACAATGCAAAGAAAGAACAATGATGGTAACATAGTTGGACAGGTTTCATATAGAAGTATACAAAAAATGAAAATACTTCCATGTTCATGTATCTGGGTCTAACCTCTAGAAGAGAAAAAAGGTGATTTGAATGTTTAATCATGCAGGACCATCATCCATTACCATGTTTTAACCATGAAAAATTTCTCAATTCGTTCATCTCAGAAGGCAGGGTAAGATGCCATTTGCCCAATACCTTTCGGAATGTGTTAAATGTGCACATTTTACTTATATGGTTGCATATAAAGATTTGGAAGCAGACAGACAGACAGAGCCAGGGGGGTAGGAGGGGTTGTGCATTGTGTTTACTGAGCATGTACAACCCTGCTGTGTTCTAGGTGATGGGACTCGACTGCTAATTGGTCCCATTTTGTATCTCTAACGGACAGAAATAATCTAGTGGACGTTTAATCATTTTTATTGGCCCTCTAATCTGTGCTGTTATTGTTGTTTGAGGGGAGAGGCTCTGCAATAAGTTTCCTTTTTGTGTTTAATTCAATGTGGTCGTCATAAACTATTTTACAAATATGGAGAAAAACCTGAATCCCGTTAAAGTCAGTCTGTCAGAGTCATCCTCCTTTTCTAAAAAAATGAATATAGATCACTATCACTTCCTGCACACTTCCTAATTCCCATGTGTTATACTTCGTTGAAGGCCTCTGATTCTTCATTGAGACAACTGCTGAGTGGCCATCAAAGATAAAACTTGAATAATCCCTCAAAGTCTGGCGCGGATTAGGATTGCTTAATACAGAAAGCATTTCTTGAAATACACACATAAGTTCAATCAAATTCAAAGTTTTAGTGGGGGACGTAGAAGTCAAGGTTAATGCATGATTTCTTAAGTGTCATTCTTCCAGCATCATTGACTTGAACAAATCTGCATGTTACAAGGCATTCTTTCATTTCAAATTTCTAAAGTGTTTATGAACCCAGATGGCAGCAGATGCAAACTTAAGAAAAATATATCAGTATCATGAGTACCTGTGTGTGTATACTTCCAAACTCTTGCTGAGCCAAAGACAGCTTGGAAATGAAGATAGACAAGTATTTTTGTTTAATGTTTTCACAAGTTGTTCTCAGATAACCATCATCAAGTAATCTACTTGACATTCGGCACCGAGCATCATATTCAACATTCTTACACCCGTTAACATAATCTGTATGAAGATTATGCCTGTTAGCATACTCTGTATGAAGATCCAAACCACAATGTTTCTTGGAATTCCCCAACAACCTAATATCACTGGCCAACTCTGAATCAGAGTCCCTGTTTATTTTCGTTTCTTCATGTAGCACTCTCCATAAAGCTTTCTGGTTTTATTCTTGCAAATTTCATGGTCTGATTCTACTGTCACAGGACTTGGTGAATACTCGGAGGTTAATGGAAGTACATCAGCAAGATTATGATGGACATGAAGAGTTAACAAAGGGTCAAGACGGAAATCATCAGAATTCTCCTCAGCTATAGACAATGCTTCTCTATATAATGAACTTGCTCGCTTGTAGTCTTTCTCAATCACGGCTATTGCCGCTAAGCCATTCAATGCAACAACAACTTTCCTAAGAGACTCTTCTCCTTCAATCTTGGCTTTGCTAATAAGTACCTACAAAACATCAATACAGTGCCACTGTCAACCAGAACAGAAATTATCTGATTACTCACCACACCCATCAAAGGGAACAGTGAGACCAGATCACCATTAAGTTGGGCATATCATGGGAATGGCATAGGATAGAACCTATTTAATCAACTGCCACATGGAAAGGTGAACACAGCGGCCCATGCCCAACTTTATGGTGAACATCTCATCATACCACACGTAATTGGAGAGAAACAGTTGGGTAGAAAAGTGCCGCAAAGATATTCACCTCAAGTATTTCATCCATAGTCATAGGAGACTGTTGCAATGAACGTATGCCAGAGCTCCCAACTTGTGGGTGACAGCATGCCTGACGAAGCTTCAACAGTGGTGAAAGAAGCTTTGCCGCATCAGCATGGGAAAGAAAAGCATCACATGGAGCATTGCAATCTGAAAATCAGCGAGCATACCAGTGAAATCTGACTCATTCCTAAATGAATATAGAACAGAAATGTTTGACAGAGAAAGAGTGACAAGCTTTTTTCAAAAGACAAGACAAAAAGAATACCAGAAACAAACTTCCTTTTAGAAATATCATTTTTGAAACGTTGAATAGCTTCATGTGCATAACTCAAGCAAGTCTCATGTTGCTTTTGATAGAAATGTTCCTCAATAGGAGAGAAAATGAGCCATGATGTGTGCTCCTCCTGAGGTGGCAACTGCAACTCTTCTGACACATGGACCTTTGATGAGCGCCACATAATTTGTTTAAAGAACTGATGAGCAAATTCCATAGCCACCACATCTTTCCTCTGCAACATGAAGTATACTTAACATTAGCGATATTCACTGATCATTTTTCAGGAAAAGAAAGCAAAAATAGGTCATGTTCCTGGAAAAGAAAGAACTAGGAAGATGTTGAGCCCATTATTTTTCTCGAATTATTCGAGGAAAATTAAATTACGGTGGCTCGATGATGGTCGGAATATGACACAAAACTAGCACCGTCACTCCAAAGAGTCATCTTCAAACTCCGGGAACCCCCGATCGAATAACCCATCATCTTCTCGAAATAATCGAGGAAATCAAGGGTAATTCAACTCGACAACAACCAAGAAAAGGCACAAAGCCTAGTGTCGTTGTGATCCCAGACAGATCCCTGAATCCTGGGGATTCCCATCGGATGTTCAGAGTGAAAGAAAAAGCCTCGCAGCAAAAAAGCAACCACATGAGGATCTTCTACACACCTGCGGAATGTCCGACACGAGTATACGAGATGGCCCGGCGGGATGCAAACTTCTCCCCTCGACGAACGGCGCAAAGAAAACCAAACAAATGCACAAAGGAGGAGCCTTTCTCTTCTCCGCAAGGCAAAGCAGCAAAAACCCAAGGAAAAAAATGGAAAAGCAAGGTTTTATAAGGGCCGCCCCCTTTCTTAAATTCGCAGCCACCTGGACCCATGTAGGCCCCTTGGGGGACCTAGCCGGGGTCATTTGGTGACTACCAAAGGGTCGATCGACCCCCGTAAGCCTCCCAGGCTTAACCGGGATTGACCGCCCAGTTAAAGGGGCCGGTCAACCCCAGCTAGGTCCCAAGGACCTAACCGGGGTCGATTGCCCCCCATTTGGGGTCAATCGATCCCGATTAGGCCCCATGGACCTAACCGGGGTCGATCCCCTTCTTGCTTGGGGTCAATTGACCCCGGTTAAGTCCCTATAGGACCTATTTAGGGTCGTTTGCCCACCTACTAAGTCGTTTGACCCCGGGTAAGCCCCCCCGAGGACCTAACTGGGACCAAGTGACTCCCTAAACTCTATAAATATCCCCATGGGTGCCACATCAAAAAACACAGACAGACGCAAAGACAAGCGACGACAAGCAGAAGCAAGGAGGCGCGCTCGGGATTTTTGTGTGTTTGTGCTTGTAAAGGGCCCACTCAAGGGTATGAGTTATAAATACCCCAGGTCATGCACTTATTCCCCTAGAAGCCATGTTATGTAATTTTATGTGTATTTTGGCGGTAAAAACATGTAATTTTCTGAATTAAACAGAAATTATAAAAATATCCCTAAAATAACAAGAAAACCCCCCGATGTCCTATAATTGTAGCAATACCCTACAAATTTCTCAAATTGTGACTGTCTCACATTTTTGCGGAGAAGTCCTGTAAAGTATATAATTTGCTATAATTTGCTGACAAAGTCTTGTACTTGTACAAATTTATGCAAATATCCTTTGTTTATTCCAAGGAATTGCAAAAATACCCTGGCTCCCAGTTAAATTGTGGATATATCCCCTCGATGAGAGATGTTTGTATATATGTCCCTCTTAAATCTCTACTTATTCTCACACTCATGGTCAATGCCAAACTACTCAAATACCTAAGTGTTACCAGAGAATTACCAAAAGGCCCATGGGACGTCCTAGAAATCACCCAAAATATCTTTGGAGCCCAAAAATTACCAAAATACCCCCAAAGCCCAATAATCACCCAAAATATCCTTGGAGCCCAGAAATTATTAAAATGCCTCTAGAGCATGGATGGCAGTATCGGCCGAAACGTATCGGTTTCGGTCTATACCGAAACCGAAACGAGCCTTGTCACTGTAGCAAGTCCGATACCAATAAAAATTAATTTTTTAATGGTTTCGGACCGAAACCGTCCGTTTCGATCCGAAACCAACCGAAACCGTCCGGTTTCGGCCGAAACCGGACCTGCTCAATAATATTTTTGCCTTTTCTGACTGTTTTGAACATGTTTCGGCCGAAACCGATACCGAAACCGATACGTATCGATTTTGGTACCGGCTGAAACCAGTACCGAAACCGATACTGCCATCCTTGCTCTAGAGCTCGAAAATTACCAAAATACTCCTGGAGCCCAGAAATTACCAAAATACCCCTAGAGTCAAGAAATTATCAGAATACCCATGGAATTCAAAGTGTCCTTAAACTCTCCAAGAATTGTAAAGGTACCCCTATCTGGGCTTTGTTTAACCTCCACGAAATGTTAAATTGTGGCATAGCCCTCAATCCATGCCCACACTCAAATATCAATCTCCCACCTACCCCTGTCCTCCAAGGCTTGTAGGCTCACCATGTCTTTAATTAAACCATACCTCCATCTCCTTATCTTTCCTTTAGGGAAGACAATTATGGTCGTCGCAACTTTGCCCTCAACATCAGACCCTCATTGTAAAGGGCTATAATTTTTCTTTGGCAGTTAAACAAGGGTGTTCGGATTTTATGCCGATATAAATCAACACTGATCGAGGTCAGTGAGGAAAGGTGCCGCACTCGAATCCAAATCGTCTGATAAACTAAACCCACGGAATTGGGAATGCACATGCTATTTAAATAGCTAATAAATGTGCACTCATGTTCAACAAATGAACATTTTCCCTTCTTTCTTTTTAAAATGTATAATTCCTTGTTCAACAGAAGACAAACCAAAATATTTGACCATCAGAGAGAAAAGATTGTTAAGGATACAGGGTACCTAATCGATGCAACAGAACTGTGCCTTCTTTTGTGCAAACTGATTAACTACAACTGTAGTCGCAGAGTAAGATTTTTGACAGAGATGCATACTACTTGGGATGCATAAGATGGAAAGGGCAAACAATCAAAGGAAGATACAGACAGGCCTAGTTGGTGACTTGGTGTAAAGATACATCAATTCAGAGACATGATTGCATATATAAAACCGACAAATTATGAAGCCAGCCACAAAAAATTCCCTAACAACTCCAGAAAAAGAAATTTTCTGCAACCTTATGAAACCAAGCATACATGCACTCCACTTTCAAAAAAGTGTACACGCACTTATTCATGCACATGTGTATATATGCGAGGTTGAAAACAAGAGAATCCATCTGTACGTCATCAAAAACAATTGTTATATCCACTATCCCATCCTTTACATGGACAACAGTTCGTTGTTAAATATCATATACATAGCAGTTAACAGTATAAACAACAAGAAATCAAGATACCTCATATGGATCTCTGATGACATCAACCCACCACCTGTAGACATCAAAAGGGCTTGCTCTGAGGAAGCGCAAAAGCCCATACAAGTCATCAAGTCTTCGCTGAATTGGGGTTCCTGTGATACACCAACGATGTTGAGCACGTAATCGAAGTGCCATTTCTGTCACAGCAGCAGCGTTGCTCTCTACCATCTGAGCCTCATCCAAGCAAAGTCGCCACCAAAATATCCGTGTAAGCAAGGTTGGAACAACAGGGTACCTACATTTTTACAAACCAATGTTCTGTAAAATTTGTTTTCTGGCAACATGACTAGCTACAGTAGGCCAAACTCTATAAGACCCTGCAATGAGAAATAAAGCCACATGAATGGCCACTTGGCAATATTCTTAGGCTTGTAGTGAGCAGAAATTTAAGAAAGTAAAGGAACTTGATTAATGCAGTAATTTGTGCCAGCATGCATTCACCTCCCTCATTCTGATTTCTCACAAAACATGGATAATCATTGTGTCAAATTGCAGTCTCCTTGAAAAATGCATCTTTAAATGCCAAGCATGTAACCTCTTGTAGGTTAGCTGAGGACCGCTTTTGGTGCACCTTGCCATGACTTTGGCCTTACTTGAATTAGATATTCTTTACACTCTAGTATCTTCTCGTACTTAAAAGCTTGATCCTAATTGATCTCATTTGAATTGCCTCCAAAAGAATATTTGTTTTGGCAGCAAACAAAATTGAACCAACTAGCCACTTACCTACTTCTTCAAAAGCTACGCCATGCCTCTTCCATGAAAAGACTGCAAAAATGAAAGGACAAGCCTTAGGCACATAAGTCCTTCTGATTTGAAAAGTCTTGACTCAGACTTGGCATATTCTATTCCATTTGCAAAATCCATTAAAAATTTATAGAAATTATAGTGGCGCCGCCTGGACTAGAACGAGAGACTCAGTGTGTTAGACTGAAGTGGGCATACTCTATTCCATGGATGCTCGTCTTTTTCACTTTGACAATTGGAGCAAACTCATGAAATGAGTATATTCCTTCATTGGCCAAAATCCGCCTCCTTTCCTCACTAAAGATGGCCTCTGATTTGTTTGCATTGACCTATAATGAAATTTTGCTTTTCCCAGCTGTGTTTCCAGTCATATGCCCATGAAAATCCAATGGTAAGATATGACACATAAAGTCCATGAAAAAAATAGTTACAACAATGGGTTGCCATATTCTTCAAGAAAATGTTGCTTGCAAACTTCCCGAGGATGTAGGGTGCCAATGGAAGTCCATGGATGGACCCAATAGAAGATAGCTATAATTTTTTCAAGGGAAGAACAAACTGGCCATGCTTATGACGTGTAATATATGTAAAGTTGAGCAGAAACCCTAACTGAACATCTTCTGCTGATCAAAGATTTAAGAACTAGATTGTATTGGGTGATTCAATCAGATTTTACCCAACCTAACATGAGCCCATTCCCTGATCCTTGAAGAAGTGGACATCACCATGTAGGGATGCAAAAGCAAATGGATAACACAAAATATCCATCTTTATTAAAGCTTAGAGGACATGATGATACAAATTTAAGGATAAGGATGTTACCCTTATCCTTTCTATTTAGTATAAGGAAAAGGAAACAATTGTTTTCAAATCCAGTAGCGCCATTATCCGTCCTTTTTTAAACATATTATATATACATATATATATATAACATAGTATGATAAGTATTTTATGAGAACCCTTGTAAACTTTTGACAAATATGAAAGGTGATGTGATGTGGATAGCTAATTGGGACCTTGGAAACCAACTCCAACAGACTAAACTAGATATCTTGATCCCAGTGTATCGCAAAGATAAACCATCTTACCAAAATCGACAATGAGACATCACTTGACAAATAACAAGTAGGATGACTAGAACTCTTAAAGGTTTGAATCCCCTCCAAGTTATAAGTCATTCTGAAGAATAACCTAGGGAGTAGGAGATCCCTCACCTTCTTGCCCTATGCTTCTTGAAGGCTAGGCTGCCTCTATCAAGGGATCCTTGTGCCAATGAGGTCCCAGGTTTCAGGGAAATCTCCTTCTGCCACATGCTTTATTCCCTGAAGCCTCGACTCTATCTATTGAGAGACCGTTGTGACGAAAAGCTCCCAATACTCAAGGCCAGGGAAATCTACCATCATCCCGTACATCCTTTCCTAAAGCCTAAGTCTCTCCTCTTAAAGATCCTTCACTAAGAAGCTCTAAAGTCAGGGACATGGAGATCCATTTAACTTCATTAATCGTCTTCCTCCTTGCAGTGTTCAGTCGCTCGATTGGACTCACCCTTCAACATTGCTTGGGCGGCTGGGCCATCAAGTGAATCTACGTTGCCTCTACCGGTGGGTGAATCTTTGTAACATTAGGAGGATCTACACAAAAAAGTGTATAGGATTTGTAATGTTATCCAATAATTTAATATTTATGTATCCATTTGCATAAGGACAAGTACACATGTATATCAGGATAATGATTAGGTTAAAGATATGCTTATTGTTTTGAGGATAAGGATAGAGCTACTATCCTCACCATTAAGTAGCCTTTTGCATCCCTACTACCATGTAAACCGGATTAGTCCCATAGTAGAAAGCAAGAAAAGTCATTGGACTATATATACAAGGCCATAAGTTGTGAGGTGCTTTTTGGGGATAAAACCGTGCGGGCTTGACCGAAAGCGGATAATATCTCACAGTAGTTGGATCAGGTCGTGACAATAATATATAGATAGAGAGAGAAGGATGCATCCTCTCTTTCAATAAACTGGTGGTATGACCACCATTTTTTTTTGAAAGTGGGTAGTACCATTAAATATATAAAAGATTACAAGTATGGGGGGAGAGCTCCCACAAATCTCCCAAATACAAAAGTGGGCAGACAACCCTCTGCAAAAGAGAGAAACAATCACCTGTACTTAGCCCTATCCCAAGGCCCACGACACCCCCTTACACCCCAAAAAATTGTCCCGAGGGCTCTAAACACTCGCCCCCTATATAGTAAAAAACGCTATCTGATTGTCCTCCTCCCCTACCCAAACAAAGTACCCTCCACTGCTACCTATCTTCCTCTACCCTATATGATTCCCCTTTTCTACTGGCCTTCTATGCCTTAGACTTCCTTGTTATATCCGCTTGCCATCTTCGCTGGATTCTGCAGAATACTGACCACACACCTTTCTCAACCCCTTCAGTCTTCACACCAATAAGGCTCGCCACCTCCATAGCTCGAGACTCCATAAACCTTTCCATATTAGCAATATTCTCTTTAACCTCCTCCTTGTCGAGACTTCCCTCTCCCTCCACATTAGGAACCCCGAATCGATCTGCCTCAGCTTGATCAGGGGCTACGTCGTCCACAACTGGATCTCCCTCCAGACAAAATGGCATAGCCTCGGACGCTCTAGACGGGAGAGGCAACGCTAAAATTGGCTGATGACTAAGCCCTTCCAAAAGCGAAACGGCCACCTCCGCCTCCACCACGAGGTCCCCCTCTGGGAGATGATACTCCTCACGCTCAAAGATGCCATCGGATAGGGATTCCAGTGCGCAAACCATAGCCCCTCCCTCCAGGGCTAGAGGTGCTTGTCCATAGTGCTTGTTGAACAGGAAAGAGAGGAGAGGTAGCGCCTCGAGGGCTCCATCCCCCCCTCCTCACCACCACTACTGCCCTCGCCTACGGAGGGGTCAACCAGTGGGAGCCCAATGACTGCCGCCGGTACGTCCATCTGCCTCGAAGAGCCACCTAGCCGGCTGCAAGCACCGATGGGTGCCTGACCCTCCACCACCCTCAAAGGAACCCCGCCAACATTGGGAGTAGCGCCACTCATTTGGCCTAGACCGACTGTCAGAAGCGCAGTTGGAGTGGCGACCTCTACCTTGCACAGCCTTTGCCTCATCCTCGATCGCGCCTTTTGCTACCGAGTCACGCACCAGCTGCACCTGTTCCTCGCAGGCGGCCGACGTAGGGGCGGCTGTCGACCCTATTTTGGCTGGGAGGGATTGCCCTGAGAGGGACTCTCCGCTAGCACCCCCTGACAGTCCGCCACCATCGAAGTCGTCACCTGGAGGCCGCAGCCGAGTGGCCCACCTGTCGGAGGCGATTCCCCCCCCCCCATCGGCCATTTCTCCTTCTGCTGAAATGAAAGCCTAATAGGGCTACTGACAAGGGGGTACTGGGTTGCAAACGCCACCAGACAAAGCGTAGGCATCCCACCGTTAGACCCGGCCACTGCCGAGTCTGAGGCCTCCCTCAATCCTCTACCTGAAGCTACCGCCGCCGCTGGGGAAGCCAGCGGGTACTTCGCCTGCTACCTAGAGGACGCCTTGTTCCCTGCCAGAGGGGACCTAGCCAAACACTCCCCGCCGTGAGAGCCACCTGCTGTGAGAAGATGATTCGCTTGAGAAGCCAGCCCTAACGGGTGGCAGGGGAGAGCCATAGCGGGTCCCTGCGAACCCGGTGGCAAACAAAACACGGATGTGGGTAAGTTCTGGGCTACCAAGTCCACAACCGGGTCCGGTGACAGTGGGCCGCACAGCGCAAAGGACCCGCGTCCTCCTCGCCCTCTTGTGTTAGTCGTAAGTGGGTCACACATCGAAAGGCCCAGCTGACCCTCCCCAAGCCCACCCAAGCCGGTCCACATTCCGGCCCAACGCGGGAGGCGGGCCCGTTTGAATTCAAATTGCCCGCTTCTTGTTCTTCTTCCTACTCCAGACAGTGGGGGTGTTGCCCTAGACTCTAGTGCGGCAACTGTCGCCAACGTTGCTCAGCAGGCCCAACCACAACTATGACCATGAAATCATCCCCTCCGACGTCGAAAATAATGGCCGGCAGTGCCACCATGGTTGTCGGAGCCGAGATGAGAACCTCCGCAACGTTGACCCTCCAATCAGCCACCATGCGGAACGAACCAGCCTCCACCCTCCCAAAGGAGTTGACTAGTAAACCAACTATGGCTTCATCACACAACCACAGTGGGATCCCCACCAGCCGGACCCACCTCAGGGACCTTCTCGAGATGGAGAAGGTGCCTCTATCCCTACTCTAGATCTACGCTCGGAAGATGGATCCCCCGAGGCAATTACGCTAGTCTCCGCCAGCCCCTTATCTCCCTCCGCAAACGCCGCGATGGCTAAAAGACCTTCCTTGTGGACTTTTCGGACAACCTACGGAGCACCCGTCTGCCAACGATCGCCTAGCAGCCCTTTAGCCATGTCCGGATCCATCGCCCCTTGAAGAGGAGAGAGGCATACGCATCAGCCGAGCCAGTCCAGGCGGCCAACGATGCTCTCTAGGGCAAGGATGGCAATTTCGGTTTCAAAATGGTTTCACCTAGGGCCGAAACTCGTTCATGTAATTCAAAAAAAATCAGAAAAATTCTGAAAAATCTGTAAAAAAACAGAAAAATTATAAAGAATAGAAAAAAAACAGCGCTTAAATAGTCGATTAATTATTGACTCTCTCCCCCTTCTGCCTTTTCGTCTGCCCCTCCCCATCAAACTAACCTTCCTTCGACACCCTAACCTCCTCGAGTGTTATCGAGACGACATCCTCTCCCACACATGGTAGATCCTCCCCCATTGCTTCCCTACAGACCCAATCCTCTTAGAGTTCCCTGATGTACAGAGTGTTGTTAAGCTGCTAGCTGGGGTGCTCCAAAAGGTCCAATATCGTACCCAAGGGCACAGTCCGACACATGTGGGTCCGCTTCGCCATATCAAAATGTGGCAGGCTATCTCTGTCTCAGGACTCCTCAATGAGGAGTGTCACACCTTTAGACTCCTCAGCGTGGTGCTCCACTGTCGGGAAACCCAACTGGCTAATCGCCAACATTAATTGGGGGTGTCCGAGCTCGACCGCAGACTGGCCTAGCTGTTCACAGACCCACTAGTTGGATCGTGTTATCACTACAGAGGACCCTTTCCACTGGTGGACCTACTGGATGGTGCACAAAATTAACTTAGACACATAAAGATCACATAGGCGCACTTCAAACAACATAGTCGCACTGAATATAGCGTTGGTGGACCTACTATTGTACTCTCTTCATTGACCTTGAACGATGATGATGGAGATGGCATATAATGAGGGGGTTTGTAATTTATAAGTGCTCCGTATGTTGTGAGATCTTGTATGAGCTTACTAGTTGTTATAAAATTTTGCTCTATATACAGAGGAACTATATTGTAATTTCAATATCAAAGTTTGTAATAACATTATTTCGGATTTGACGGGTGATATCCCCAGATTGTAATGCCCTGTTTTTCAATGAATAAAGCATGTTGGGGCTTGCTTTCCATCTTTTCAGCTACCAGTTGCTTTCCAAAAGAAAAAAAAAGAAAAGAAGAAAATAAAAGCACAGAAAAAGAAGAAAAATTTGAAGAAGAAAATTGAAGAAAAAAGAATATAATCTCCCTGTTCCGCCTATCTCACCCTCCGCCTATCTCACCCTCCCTCTCTCCCTGTTCCGCCTATCTAGCCCTCCCTCTCTCCCCCTTCTGCCTATCTCAATCAATCAACTATCTCAATCATCGACTATGTACTGTGATAGTTGAAGGGTTGAGATAGTCAATTGATTATCTCATAGGCACTTAAACAATGAGAGAGTCGATGTTGGTCCGGATATCTATTAACATAAGCGCTGCAAAAAGGAGCTAAGTAATATAGGCACTAGAAACCAAAGTTAAGTTTCACATAGTCGTTGAACTTAGAGCTATGTTGAGATAGCCGCATAACTTAGAGCTAACTTAGTCGCAAAAAGAAGAGCTATCTTCACTTAGTCGATAGATATTCCAGCGCCTATGTGAATTCAGTGCGACTATGTTGATTTAAGTGCGCCTATGTGATCTTTATGCGCCTAAGTTAATTTTGTGCGCCTATGTGAATATAGTTGCGGCTATGTTGCCTTTTAAGTGCACCTATGTTAACTTGTGCGCCTAGCTTCACTTAGTTGATTAAGTTAGCTCTACGGACTGCGCCTATGTTAACAGAGCTTAAAGGTATTCGACTAAGTGAAGATAGGCAAGGAAAGGGCAACATAGTCGCACGAATATCTATCGACTAAGTGAAGATAACTCTTGTTTTTGCGACTAAGTTAGCTCTAAGTTCTGCGGCTAAGTCAACATAGCTCTAAGTTCAGCGACTATGTGAAACTTAACTTTGGTTTCTAGTGCCTATGTTACTTAGCTCCTTTTTGTAGAGCCTAAGTGTCTTGCAATTAAATGATTGTAGCTTTAAGTAACTTCACCTAAGTTAAACTTAGCATTAACTTAACTGCATTTAGTAGCGTCTAAGACATACTTAGCTTTGTTTTCTTGCGCCTATTTTACACACGAATTTTAGACTTCTTCTTTTCACTTAGTATTGCAGGATTTTGTTCACGAAGGCTTTGTTATCATCAATGGTCAATTCAAGTTTTTGTTATAAAAAGGCTTTGTTATCACCAAAATTATTGGACTTAAGTTATCTGGGAATATCACCCATCAAATCCAAAATACTGTCATTACAAACTTTGATATTGAAATTACAATATAGTTCTTCTGCATACAGAGCAAAGTTTTACAGCAACTAGTAAGCTCATACAAGATCCCACAACATACGGAGAACTTATAAATTACAAACTCCCTCATTAGATGCCATCTCCATCATCATCGTCCAAGGTCAATGAAGAGAGTACAACAACAAACACAGTAAATGTTACAAAAATTAAATGATCCTTATCCAAATAATGATGCACTAATATCCATAATAGCTTAAAGAACCTCCTGACCTTGTTCACGTGTACCCATGCTCCTGACATTGTAGATAACCTTACCTACAACAAGAAAACTATCAAACAAAGAAAAAAAACAAAAACTTACAAGATCCTTGAAAAATCTTCAACCCAATAATGTGAACGGCGGCGGCGGCGATGGCAACTATGCACCGTAAACAGCAAGAAACGGTGGCGGCAGCGGCGGCAAGATCTCCTCCCGGCAATCTCAAGCTCCCCCTACCCCTCTTCCACCTCTCCTGTCCGACAACCCCTCAGATCTCAAATCTGAGGGGTGGGGCGGACTTAAACTCCCCTTAACAGGGGAGTTCGCGTCCGGTTTCGCCCGATTTTGGGCGTATTGGTCCAAAACGCTCGGAACAATTGAAATATTATCCTTTTTAGTTTCGGACCTGCTACAGTGAGCAGCTCCGGTTTCGGATCGTTCCAGTCCGAAACCGATACGTTTCGGCCGAAACTGCCATCTATGCTCTGGGACAAACCCTCAGATGTCCATAGCCTCAATCTAACCTGGTCTAAACTCCCATGCCAGACCGAGCTTGACCGCCTCCTCACACAACCTTGCCCTCCGGCCCTGACCCACCCCCTGCCGATGCCTAACCACCGGTGCCCAACAGAACAGCTGCAAGTGCCCCCTTAGCCCACAACGAAAGCAGACAGGGCCCTGCACTTGTCCCCACGAGGCCGACCTACCTCTGCCACCCTCGACCGTCAGGCGAAATTCGCCAACCCCTGTGGGGAGACGGTTCGCCCCAAGGCGTCTCTCCATCCCTATTTCCGATATGACCACCATTTACTCATGGAGAGAGAGGTGTCAAGATTCTCCTAATATACAACAATTATTGTCCACAATCTTGGTAATGGGTTAGGAGTTCTAATTGTTTTATGTTAGTTGGAAGCCTAAATTATTGAGAGTGCAACAATTTCAATAATAACATGACTAATCATTTTTAATGTTAACTGGTGTATAGTTTCTAAAAAGTAGAAAAATGTCTTGATTGTTCTTCCTTTATGATGCAAGAATGGTTAAACCTTTAAAATATCTATAGCAATAAAAGTATACTAGTTGGATTAAATACCATATGAAAACTATCTAAAATATTAAAAATTCACAAGAAAACACCACATTTCTGAGGTGACGACTGACTGTATGCATCCACCTAAGCGGTGAAGGGCTCTACCACCTCACCCTGCCTAGGCGTTTAAAAGGAATATGACATCAACAGCATTTAATCTAGTACCATTTGCAATAATCACTACCAATAATGCATGTAAATGCATGGAGTACCACCTAAAAATGTACACAAAAAGAGTATCAGTTCATAATCTACTCGTCCATCTCCAGTGACATGTTTCCTGTGATTAGAAAGCTAATGTCCATATGCAAGGCTCACAGTTGACCACAAGGAGACTTCAGATTTCTCAAAAATAGGTTATGTCAATAAAACAAAGTCTGCATTCGTTTTCCTTTGCATTTTCCAGATACCATACCACAAACTTTGGACAGAACACCTACAAACATGAGACACCAGAACCAGCTACTCCTCCAAACGTGATATCCATTTGGAGTGGGTGCTTTTACGAGAGAGAGTGTGTGCGTGTGTGCGCACGTGTGGAGGGGGTGTTCTTCTGTGTGTGCATTCAGACATGACTGCCTGTGTACCTTCGGTCAAATAGATTGAAAATAAAACAAATATGTACCTCTTCTGAAATCTCATACTGCGACGATCCCCGTCATGTCGATCAGAATCATGAGACAGGTCTTCTTTCAGCACATCATATGTCGTAAGAACAATGTCAGAACTCGCCATTTCACTCATATCAGTTCTCAGATTTGTTGAAGGGGTTAAATTCCTGGCGCCCTCATAAATGTGAATCTTCAGAGAACCTGGCCTTGTGTGGCTGTAACACAGTAGATAAAATCAGTTTCATTACACGAAGAATGATCCAAAATCAATAAACATTTTAATCTGCTAATCTAGAGAAGGAAATAGTGTGAGGCCTTGTGATTGAGAGTTATATTCTAGTCAGCATCAGCAAATCAATACTGTGATACATGAATAATGATCCAGGAATTCACCATATTCTCCATGCAAAAAGAAGAACATACTTTGTTCCATGGAAATGAAACAAACAGCATAAGCTATGAAAAACTAGAAGTAAGAGATAGGATGCTATTTTTTTAAAGTGGGTAGTACCACTGTTGTATTAAAAGTAAAAGAGGGATGTACAAGTGTAGTCAATGTGTTCACAAAAAAAAAAAAACCTATACATCGAAAACTGCCCACACCAAGATAGTGTGACCCACACTAACCCCCCAGCAAAGTAAAAATAGAGGAGCTGTGCGGATTCACATTATAAAGAAACTCTACCCACTCTCTCACTCTCACAAATAAAGGAGACAAGTCTTTCCATTGCACTGGCTTCCCCTCTGAAAATCATGTTGTTCCTCTCTCCCCATAATGCCCACAAAGTAGCGTGGAGGATAATCCACCAGGTGAGTTTGTCTCCTTTAAGGCTCCATCTTCTGCCCTAATGCTAAATCAGCTGCTACGCACTTCTCTGCAAACCGATAGTACCCTGTGTCCTACTATCTATCTCAGCCCAAACATCCTGTAAGTAAGAGCAACTTGCAAAAAGATGATCCAAAGTCTCATCCTCCTGTCCGCATGTTTAACACGCGAAATTTAAAGATCTGAATTAGGACGTTCATTAGTTAAACGAGCATGGACATTTAAAAGTTATTTACATAGCATGTGCATGACTAATTCCGCAAATTATGTTTATCAGACGATTAGGGTTCGGGTATTGGACAATTCCCCATAGACCGCAATCAGTGTTTATTTACATCGGTACAAAGCCCGAATACCCTTGATTAACTGCCAAAGAAAAATCGTTGATCAATACAGCATTAGTCATGATGCAGAAGTCACACTCGCGATTGCCGTATACATCTCTTGAGGGGATGGGGCTTTATGCAACTTTTAGGAAGACTAAGGTAATTTTTGAGGTCTTATGAGTTTATTTGGGATTTTTAAACAAGCCAAGATATTTTTTGATCTCTAGACTTGCGATAATATGTATGTAATTTCTGGATAGGCCAGAATGTTTTTGTAATGTTTGGACTAAGCAGGGGTATGTATGTATTTTGGGATAGGCTAGAGTATTTTGTAATGTCCAGACTAGGCAGGCGTGTTCAAGTAACTTTGGGAAGGTTAAGGTTTATTTGCAATTTGACCTCTTAGCAAGGTTTAATTACGGCTTAGAGATGACTGGGATTGAATCAGAGTTCAGTACCGACTAGGATTTGACAGCAACTTAACACTATCCCCAGGGCGGCTTTTTAACTTTGATCCTCAATCCGATCGTCAAACTTGAGTAGGTTGGAGGTTTATCTTCAATCAATCATCGGATCGACACGCTGAGTCGATTCCAAACTTCGCCCTCATTTACTTCAATCAGAAGACACGTTCATGATGAAATAGACTTTTGTGAGGGCATTTATACAATTTCTAAAAAATCCAGGGTATTTTGTAAACTCTGAGCATTTCTATAAATTTTTCAAGAAAATACAAGACATTGCTATAACATTTGCAATTACAAGACCTTTTCGCCGGATTTTGGACTTTACAAGACCTTCTGCAAATGAGCAGGACTTGTATGCAATTCCTAAAAATTTCAGGGACTTTTATGCAATTACAAAACTTCTTGGGACCTTGTAAAAGTTGGGGTACTTCAGTGATTTTTGATTATTTCAGAAAATCACATTATTTTTCCCCAAAAAAATTACAAGAAGATTACATTAACCAACACACAAGGACATATGTGCAAACTCGGGGGGTACTTATGCAATATACCCTTGCTCCGAGCCTTCAAAACACAAGCACAAGCACAAACACAAGCCTTCAAAAACTCTGAGTTTACTCCATCAGAATTGTCTTCTTTTCTATCGAGTCTCACTGGGGGATATTTATAAGACTTGGGGGGCGATTAGACCTCAAGAGGCCCATTCGGACCGGATAGGTCCTTGATGGGAACCATCGGCCCCCGATAAACCCTGAAAGGTTTTATTTGGTCAGGGAGGACTCCTAGGGGGTTTATCAGGTCCGAAAAGGGCCTTTGAGGGCTTTATCCGGTTCGGAAGACGCTATTGGGGGTTTATCTGGTCTGGAAAGCCTCATTGGGGTTTTATCCAGTCCAGATGCCCCATTTGGGGGTTTTATCCGGTCTGGATGCCCCCTTTAGGGTTTATCCGGTCTGGATGACCCTTTTGAGGAGTTTTATCCGGTCCGGATGACCCATTTAGGGGGTTTATCCGATCCCAAACCCCATTTGGGGGGTTTGTCTGGTCCCAAAGCCCCATTTGAGGGAAGGAGAAGGGCCCCCTATGAAGTCCCATTTTTTTATGTCTTCCTTGGGTCTTTTGTGTTTTGGCCATGTGAGAGAAGGGAAAACGACATTTCCCTGGTGCTTCGTGCTTTCCTTCCTTAGCTTCTTGCACCGCTTGCTGGGGAGGCTCTGATCTTCTAGAATTATTTCCTAATCAAGCTCGAACACCTCGTAAGTTGCACGAGAATTTTTTCCTCGAGTGTTTGCTTGTTGCGAGGCCTTTTTCTTTCATGCCGTCCACTCGGAAAGAGTTCTCGGGACTCATATTTGACCCGTAGTCGAGACAGCACGTACTTAGCATCACTTTGTGACCGTCATCCGACTTATTTAATTTTCATATATCTCCATTAATTCGAGAAAATAACAGGTTCAACACCGCACCAACATGTGGTAGGAAGGTTCTGTATGAAAGAAGTAATCTTATCACATGTCGGCAACTGTCCAGAGGAAGTCCTCTAAATTAGAATCTTCACCGTCAGGGAACTCTTGGGAGACCATATCTGAGAAGCGAGGCAATGACGTCCCCCTCCATAAAACATGAGGGTGTAGGCTAAACTCACGGAGAATGATCCCTCCTTCTCCCACCTCCACCACCACTGATCCTCTCTGTCTGGCACTCTGGCTGTGGTGCAAAGGTAAGAAGGAAGCAAAGGAGATCCTGTAGCTGATCTATCTCCTCTGGCCTGAGGTTCCTTCTGAAAGCCGGTGTCTAAGTTCCTCTTGACAAGTGACAATCAAAAGTCTGAGCAACTGACGCCAAAGGTGCTATTGCAACTACAAATAGCCTCGGAAATGATGCATCCAGAGTGATGTTCCCACATCATCTGTCCTTCCAGAAGAGACATTTCTCACTTCTAAGACGGACCCGAACACTAGCAAAAATGAAGTCCTTGCATGACAAAATTCCCCGCCAGATGGTTGAGATATTATGCTACGAGGTTGGTGCTATATCCCATGCCCTCACTCTGCCATAATATTTATGCTTGATGACTTGTGCCCACAATCTTTCCTCACTTGCTCCTAACTTCCATAGCCACTTGCACAAAAGAGTCAAGTTGAAGTCTCTGATATTTTTAATGCCCGCACCTCCCATGTCTTTATAATTGGCGACTCTGCCCCAAACTATATCATGCCATCCCCTAATCCCTCCCTCCACTACCATGTCAAAAAAGCCTTGCTTGAATCAATTCAATCCTCTTAGCCACAGTTTTCGGAGTCCGGTAGATAGATAGGCTATTGTTGAACCCCAAAATTTCAAAGGCATAGAAGCAAAAAATAAAGAAGGGGCTTTCTAAACGCCTTAACCGATGAGAAAATGGGGGTTTTCTCTCTGCTAAAATCTCTTAACCGATGGAAGTGAGGGGGTCTTTTCTCCCTCTTCTTTCTTCTCTCCCTCTAGGCTTGTTCGATGGAATTAAAGGAGGAACTAAAAGGATGGCAGTGTCGGTTTCGGACTCGGTTTCGGCCGGGTCCGAAACCGATACGACTCGGTATCGATTTCGGTTTCGGTTTCGGCCGAAACCGGTTCAAAACAGTTAGAAAAGAGGGCAATCTATGAAAATGTTAGGTTTCGGCCCGAAAACAAGTTAGATTTCGGACGGTTTCGGTCCGAAATCATTAAAAAATATTTTATTTTTGGTATCGGCCCTGCTACAGTGCAAATACCCGTTTCGGTGTCGGTATAGGCCGAAACCGATACGTTTCGGCCGAAACGTATCGGTTTCGGCCGATACTGCCAACAATGGGAAGAAGGCATCGCAGGGCCCACCTCCAGTGTTGTCAGTTTCGGCCGAAACGTATCGGTTTCGGCCGGACCCGAAACCATTTTAGCCTCTTTCACTGTAGCTAAAACAGTTTCGGGTAAGGGTATCAGTTTCGGGCGAAACCGATGCCCGTTTCGCCCGAAACCGAATGGTTTCGACCCGAAACCATTCGATTTCGGGCGAAACACGTGAACTCCAAAGGAATTTCACGTGAAACTCAGGCAGTGAGCCCCCCCCCCCCGACCCCGAAACCCTTCACCCCTCCCCTCCCGCAGCGAAAACACCAGGAGCAGCCGCAGCCGCCCCGCGGCCCCGCCTGAGCAACAGTCGCCGCCGCGGAAACACCAGGAGGCAGGAGCAGCAGCAACAGCAGCAGCAGCAGCAGCCGCGGAGCAGCAGCAGGCCAATAGGCCCGCGGCCCGCCAGCCCCCCCTGCGCGCTGCACAGTGCGCCCGCCTGCGGCCTGCGCGTGCGTGCGTGTGCTGCCTGCGCGCGCCCGTCAGCGGCCAGCCCCAGCCCGCGCTCCCGGGCCACCTGTGCCCCTGCTACCGGCAACCCGCCAGCGCCCACCTAGCCCCATACCACCCTCATTAGCTCTAATTAGGGCTAGGTAAGATTTCTTAGATGATTATTTTGTTAAATATTTCTTTTAATTTAGTGATTAGACTAAAAATGTTAGTTTAGCCCTAATTAGACTATGAAATTTAGAGCTTTCATCTAATTAGGTTTTGTAAGTGTCAATTAAAGTTCAATTAAGTTCCATTGACTAATTTTAACCTCTATCATGTTGGTAATTTATTTTTGTCAAAGGTGATTAGGCTAAAATTATAAATTAAATCTTAATTAGACTATTAAATTTGTGACTTTCCTCTAATTAGGTTTAGTAAGGGTCAACTGAAGCTCAAGTAAGCTTCATTAATTAATTTGGACCTCTATCATGTTGGTAATTAATTTTTTTCAAGGGTGATTAGGCTAAAATTATAAATTAAATCCTAATTAGACTATTAAATTTGGGGCTTTCCTCTAATTAGGTTTAGTAAAGTTCAATTGAAGCTCAATTAAGCTTCATTAATTAATTTGGAGCTCTATCATGCTCGGAATTAATTTTTATGAAGGGTGATTAGGCTATATGTGTTAATTAAGCCCTAATTACATTATTAACTTTGGGGCTTTCCTCTAATTAGGTTTAATAAAGTTCAATTGAAGCTCAATTAAGATTCATTGACTAAATTTAACCTCTTTCATGACAAATTATCTTTTTTTCATTATACTTACAAGACATTGTCTTTTATTGTCTTAATACAGCATCATGTCTAGACGTCAACAAACACAGGAGCAGCAACGGCAAGAGGATCCGAGGTGGGCCCACCTGTCCTTAGTTGATGCTAAGAGAAGGAAGGTTAAATGTAATTATTGTGGTAGGGAGATGTATGGCGGAATTACCAGAGGAAAGTAACATTTGGCAGGGGTACGAGGAGAGGTGATACAATGCGACCACTGTCCACGAGAGGTGCGAGAGGAGATGCGCCAGTGCCTTCTGGGCAAAAAGGAGAGGATGCAACAAAGGGCTGAGGATGAGGAGGAAATTGCTGAGGAGATTTCTGGCAGAAGGGTTAGGAGGAATGATGATGAGGAAGGCACTGAAGATTCTGATCCGGAGCTGACTGAAGCAAGGGAGCGTGAAGAAGCCGCTCAAAGGAAAGAAAAGGCACCCATGGGTTCAGGAGGGACCTACTCCAGTACAGCTACACAACGTCCTGACGTTGCTGCCCCGCCCCCGTAGACGCAGAGAACAGGCCCCATGGACAGTTATCTCCACAGAAGGCCCCAGGCTACACAACCTAAGATCAAAAGTGCATTGAGAGGGCATGCATTTAAAAGCATATGTAAATGATTTTTTCATGCAGGTGTCCCTGCACATGCTGCTGAAAGTGAATATTTTCAACCTATGTTGGATGCCATAGCAGATGCTGGCCGTGGCTTGAAGGCGCCGTCACGTCGGGACATATACGGGCGTGGGCTTGAGGCAGAGGTTGAGGAGCTCCATGACTGGGTTCAAAGCTTCAAGCATATATGGATGGAGAGAGGATGCACTATTATGTGTGATGGTTGGACTGGTACCACGAAAAAGTCCATGATTAACTTTTTGGTCTATTGCATCGAAGGTACAGTATTTGTAAAATCTGTAGATGCATCAAATTTTGAAAAAACTGCCAATTATTTGTTTCATTTGATGGACAACATGGTAGACGAAATTGGTGAAGAAAATGTTGTACAAGTTGTTACTGATAATGAAGCCAGTTATAAGGCTGCAGGGAGGAAATTGATGCATAAGCGCAGACATTTATATTGGCTCCCATGCGCAGCACATTGTCTAGATCTCATACTTGAAGACATAGGGAAGGACAAACATGTGAAGAAGACGATTGAAAGGGCACAAAAGATTACCCAATATATTTATGGCCATCCTAGGATATTGAACATGTTCAGGAGCATGCAAGTGGGGGGCGAGATATTATCCGTGCAGGGCCAACCAGATTTGTTTCAAATTTCATTTCTTTGGAGTCTCTGCATAGGTATACTGTTGAACTCAATTATTACTTCTTTATCCTTATAGTTATGATCCGTATTTGATTCGAATTTTATTTCTTTGCACAGGTATAAGAATGAGTTGAAGGCTTTCATGTACCACAATACCCTGCGGGAATACATCGACAAGGGCAATGTTGATGCTCAGAGGGATTATTTGGATGTCTGTCAAATCGTGGACGACAACAAATTCTGGGGCAGAGTAACACGATACATGAAAGTAGTCACCCCCCTCGTGAAGGTCCTAAGATTGGTGGATGGCGATGACAAGAATGATATGGGATATCTGTATGAGGCCATGGACCGTGCGAAATTGGAGTTGCAGGAGTCGCTTCCCAAAGAACATGCAAAGTGGTGGAAGATTATTGACCATAGATGGGACACCACATTACACCACGACTTGCATGCAGCTGGTGAGTGATTATTTGTATTCATATATTATTGACCATACATTAACTATATTTAAATGCATGTTATTTTCTGAACCCTCGATTCATGTATGATGCCAATGCACATGTTGATGCCGAGGTGCTTCAAGGCACTTTAAAAGTCATTGGTCGTTTATCGAGGACACCAGATAAGAGGCTTCAAGCGGAAGTAGAGGTTGGCCTATTTGATTTCATGAATAAGAGGTATAAAATTTACTTAAGTAGTTATGCTAATCTATTATGTAATTTTTGTAGATGAACAACTATAGAATGAGAACTGGGACGTATTCTGACTCCCAATTGCTATACGCAGTGGGAAGAGTGAGCCCAAGTATACTTCATCTTTGTGATTTCTTTGCAATTACATCTTCCTTAATTAATTTTTATTTACAACTTATATTTATTTGTTTATGGTTGGTTGGTGTAACAGCTGATTGGTGGATCATGGTGAACAATAGAGAATTGGGCAGTTCTGCATTGGCTTTCATTGCAATCAGGGTGTTGAATCAAACCACATCAGCAAGCCAATGTGAAAGAAATTGGAGCACGTTCAGTCTTATACACTCAAAGGTTCGCAATCGGCTAAAGACTGATCGGTTAGAGAAATTAGTGTACTGCCACTACAATATGAGGTTGAGAATAAAGAATATGAGGTTGAGACAACAGCTGTGAGACAAACGCGTCGCCGAGGATGCCGCCGCAGAAATTGATGTGGATGCCTTATTTGATGATGATAATCCCTTGCAGTCTTGGGTGGAGACACGAGAGCAGGTTGATGAGCCCGTTTTTGATGTTGATGATAGAAGATGGGCAGAGGGCATACTTGATGAAGATGAGCCAAGAGATCCCGAATTCAAAAGAAAATCAAAGAGGGCCAGAGATATTCATGCGCACCAGTCTAGGGTTGTTGATGACACTGAGGAGCAGTTCGAGTTTGAGCCAGCTAGACACTCAGATACAGATAGCAGGCCAGTCACTCCTAGAATGGTCAAGCCACCGGTCTCCTTAAGAAGAAGTACATCAGTGCATGGGCAAACTGAGAGGACAAATGCTGCTGCTCGAGAGGACCCGGCAATTGAGCAGTTGAAGCAGATTTATGTGAGGCACACGCCAAGGGATAAAGGACTCATGTCAAAGATCACTGAAAAATTGGCACCACAAGAGAAAAAAGCATCCCCAAAGGCTAAAAAGCGACTGATTTCTTGTGGTGATAATGATGATGGTGATCATCCCGGAGGTGCTGTAGGTGGTACTAATGCTGCATGTGGTACAGGTGATTCAGGTGCTGCAGGTGGTACAGGTGATGCAGGTGCTGCAGGTGGTGCAGGTGGTACTACTGGATACAGTCAAGGTCAGCGAGGATATGATTCGCCAGGTTACGAAGGTGGCCAACAGGAAGCAGCTATTTATGGGTCGTGGAATTATGTACCGTCATTCCGGTTCCATCCATATCCGATCAGTTCCTCTTCTCTTCCTCAAGATTCCTATGCTGATACTGGATTCGAATCAAGCCAACCAAACACTCCAAGAGGGATCCAAAGAGGGATGCAGGACTTGGCTACCTCATTGTTTGGTTATAGTGAATATAGACCATACATGCAACCTGGTTATGGGTATCGACATCAAGGGCCAGACGATGAGGGAGAAGGTTCTTCTAGTAATTATTATCCATATTAGGTAAGAATCAATGAATTTTTGTAACATTTATTTTGTCTAATTTGGTTTATTGTACTGCTTGTATTAATGTACAATGGAATATTAGTTTAACTTTCACATGTACAATGTTTGAAGTTCAATGCGTAGTTGTCTACTTCAAGATTATTGCACTAACTTGTGCAGTCAAATGCATGTGTAATAGTTTTTGTGATTTTAAGTGTTTATTTATATTTTTTATGATTTTTGGAGTGATGTTTTAGAATTAATTTGATTTTTTTGAACCTTTTAAATGGGTTTCGGCCGGTTTCGGCTGAAACCGATACCGATACCGAGTCGTATCGGTATCGGACTCGGCCGAAACCGAGTCCGAAACCGAGTTTGCCATCCTTGCCCACCTCTTAACCGATGGAAGGCGAGGTGCTTTCTCTATCCTCTCTCCTCTCTCTTTGCTCTCTATGAGACTTAACCGAAAGGGTTTAAAGGGGGTTACTTTTATCCCATGGGATTTAAGTGAAAGAAAAAGGGGGGGCCCAACTTAACCGATGGGGGTTCAAAGGGGGTTTTTTTGTCTCCTCCGGCCCACCTTAATCGATGGGGTTTAAAGGGGAGGTTTTCTCTCTCTTCCATGGTTTGCCGTATCAGATCTCGGCTTCGTCTCGGGGGGGTCGGAGAGAAGAGATTTCGGATAGATCTCGAAAAAATCTCGGGAGATCGGGTTCGGTGATTTCAGATAATTTTTCATATGTATAGCCTATTTCTAAAATAATCTTAATTCTTTTATACTAACCACTCAATTTCACGAATATGTTTTTGTAATTGACAACTCAATCTTACCAAGTAAAGAGTAATGATAACAATAACAAATCAATTCACATGCACTAATGTCAATATACATCAATAGTTATACAAAAAAGAGATACATAAAATAGTACACGAATCACAAACTGAAGAATACATCAAAAATCATCAATAATAAGAAGGGCGGTGTGCCTCAATCTCTCCACTAGCATATTGTATAAAGTAATAACTCTCAACATAAGCATAATATTGCTCCCATGTCATGCTTTGCTCATACATCTGCATATACTCTCTTCGTCTGTCTCTCTCTCTCTCTCTCTCGCCCTCTCTATAGACAGAGAGTGATTGAGAGGGACACACACAGAGAGAGAGAGAGAGAGACGGAGGGGGGGAGGAGAGATCGGGGGCCGGCGGGAGAGAGACAGAGGGACAGAGAGAGGGAGAGAGAGTGAGGGTGTCTGTAACCCACCCTCCCTCTCCCTGCCGGGGGGGACAGAGAGAGAGAGAGAGACGGAGGGTGGGAGACAGAGAGAGGGCGGGAGGAGAGATCGGGGGCCGGGGGGAAGAGACAGATAGAGGGACAGAGAGAGAGTGTGTGTATGAGGGAGTGTGGGAGGCGGGGAGAGAGAGGGTGGGAGACAGAGAGACTGAGAGAGTGTCGGGGAGAGAGAGAGAGAGACGAAGGGTGGGAGACAGAGAGATCGGCGGCCGGGGGGAGAGACAGAGGGTGGGAGGCGGGGAGAGTGTCGGGGAGACAGACACACACACCCACACACACAGAGAGAGAGAGAGACGGAGGGTGGGAGACAGAGAGAGGGCGGGAGGAGAGATCGGGGGCCGGGGGGAGAGACAGACAGAGGGACAAAGAGAGGGAGAGAGAGTGAGGGAGTGTGGGAGGCGGGGAGAGGGAGGGTGGGTTACAGAGAGAGTGTGGACGGGGGGAGAGAGAGAGAGAGACGGAGGGTGGGAGAGAGAGAGAGGGGGAGATAGAGATCGGCATCCGGGGGGGAGACAGAGAGAGGGACAGAGAGAGAGAGCAGGAGTGTGGAAGGAGAGATGGGGGGGGAGAAAGAAAGAGAGACGGAGAGAGAGGGAGGCTGGGAGACGACCGGAGATGGGGGAGAAGGATGGGGAAGGAAAAAGACGGGGCGGGGGGGAAGGAGAAGGCGCATGAGGAAGGTGGCACCGTGGCATATCGGAGAGAGGGGGAGCGTCGATCAACCGTCCGCTGAGAGATACGACGCCGGCGAGGTCCGTCGACGCGATCGGCGGGCGGGGAGGGCAGCTCCGGCGACTGCATGCGTGCGGCTGTGGAGGCGAGAGCTGGGGTGGGGCGTGAGGGCTGCTCGAACATGTCACGGGGGGGGAGAGGGTTTAACTGTTTAAGCCTTTAAGGCTTTAACCGCGGACCCGAGTCACCCGACCGGACCGGCCGGTTCCGCCTGCCCCCGAACGAACCCCGCCTCCCGCCCGAACAAACTCCGCCTCCCGCCCGCGGATCTCTTCTCGCCGAAGCACGGGACCTCGGCGTCACCTCGCGCCTCGTGGACGCGGCGAGACCGAGATCTCGCAAGACGGCGAACCTTGCTCTCTTCCCTCCTCCTCTCATCAAGACCTTAACTGATGGAGGCTTAAGCCCTTTCTCCCTCCCCCTTAGGTTACCCGATGGGATTTAAATGAGGACAAAATGATGGATCCCACATGCTTAACCGATGAAGGTATAAGGAGGGTTCTCTCTCCTCTCTCTCTCCCCTAATAGGCTATGGGGTTTAAAAGGGGGAATAAATGTTGTTAGCCAATGGGGTTTAAGATGGGATTAAATGCTCTTAACCGATGAGTTAAAAGTTATGTTATCAAAAGCTCGCCTAGGCAGTTTTTGAGGCGAGGCAGCCCCAAATCGTCTCTCTTTCACCTCAAGCGTCTCACTCCTAGGAGGGCTGGTCCCAAGAGATCTTGATTGACTTACCCTATATATTTGCGTCTCAAATCTTAATTGTGTGTACGTATTTTCGTCTCAAATCTTGATTGTTGTTATTTTTATTGAAAATCTTGATTGTATGTATGTATTTTTGTGATGTTTAGATAAATATTTATATCTTTTGAATTGTATATATATATATATATATATATATATAAAATAAAATGCCTCAAACACATCAAATGCCTAGGCCACCGCCCAAGGAAGGCAATATCGATTTCGGTACCGGTTTCGGCCGGTTCCGAAACCGAGACGTACCGGTTTCGGTTTCGGCCGAAACAGGTTGAAACTATTTAAAAAACTAAAAAAATAATGAACATGTCTGGTTTCGGCCGAAACCGTCCGGTTTCGGACCGAAACAGGTCAGTTTCGGCCGAAACCCTTAGGGCCGCTTTGTTTTTCAGCTGGGGTTACCGTGTTCGACCCCAGAGAGTCGAACACGGTGCCCGACCCCGGATAAAAGATTTGTGTGTGAAGGGAGAGGGTGGGCCTCCCATATTTCTCTCTCATCGGGTGGGGAATCCGACAGGTGCTATTCGGATAACAAACAGGGCCTTAATGGTTTCGGACATGCTACAGTGATTTGGTCCAGTTTCAGATCGGTACCGGCGGTTTCGGCCGATAATGCCAACCCTGCCACCGCCTAGGCGTTTGAGGCATGAGGCGACCCCTTGGTCGCCTCAGTCACCTCACGCCTCCGACTACATAGGTTAAAAGAAGTAAATACCCAACAGGCCCCACTCACCTTAACCGATAGAAAAGGGGATTGGTTACCTCTCTCTCTTCTCTCTCTCTCTATAGATGGACTTTGGGAGGAGAAAAAATACCCGCTGCCACCTCACCACCTTGGCCGATAGATTTTTTTTTTTTTTTTTTTTTTTTGGGGGGGGGGACCTGCGCAGCCTTACCCGATGGGATTTGAGGCAGTAAATGCTAACCGATGGGTTTAGCCCCTAATCACCTCCAGTTAAGCCCTTCCTAACCCTATAAATAGGGGGATTAGGCTGACGAGAAGACAAAGATCGATCCGGTGCGAGGCCCAAGGAGTTCAAGACTTGAGTTTTGTGAGTTCCCTGAAAGGGCGGTCAAGGGGGTATTACTAACATGCACCCACCCATGCTTAATTTTGTAAGAGGAAAAATGTGTATTAGTTTAACAGATATGAAATTATGGAGATATTGTGAAATTATGGATTCGCGCCTGCAATTGTGATTATGAAAATATACCCTATGCATGTGTCTCATGATCAGAGAAGTCTGAAAATTGCAAATGGACTCTGATCTGTCCAAAATTGCAAACAAACCCAGTTCTGCCCCCAAAATTGCATAAAAACCCAGAAAAGTCCAAAATTTCAGGAAATACCCTGAGGTTCAGGAAAATTGCAGAAATAGCCTGATGTTCAGGAAAATTGCAGAAATACCATGAAGTTCAAAAAAATGCAGAAATACCCTGGGGATAAAGAAAATTGCAAAAAGACCCTGATGTTCAGGAAAATTGCAGAAATACCCTGTTTATGGGATAATTGCAAAAATACCTTGACATTCAGAAAATTGCTGAAAAACTCCTGACTCCTGAGGTTTAGGAAAATTGCAGAAATACCCTGATGATCAAGAAAATTGCAGAAAAACCTTGATGTTCAGGAAAATTGTAGAAATACCCCATATTTAAGAAAATTGCACAAATGCCCTCATCTTCTCCAAAGATGTTGGCAATTGCAAATATACCCCAGCTTTGTGCCAAATACCCAATTTTATGATCCGATCACGATCAAAAGCGTGATCATGGCCATGCGTCAGTCTGATAGTCCAGTAGTTGTCATATTGGCAATCCGACTGTCCGATTGGGACGAAATTCAAAAGGGTTTTTTGCATGAAAACTATTGTTATAGGTTAATTTGAAAAAAAATAATTCCTAGAAATGCACGAGCAGATATATCACTGTGTAAATCTGAATTGTGCAAAAATGTCATATTTATTTGCATGCATATCACTTCTTTTTACCAACAACTTGCAAAAAAATCACGCTTAAATGGCATTTATACACTATTTGAATTAACCCGGAATATGTCTGCTAATACATTTTTAGGAATGATTTTTTTGCAAATTCACTTTTAACAATGATTTTCACGCAAAAATCCCAATTCAAAATCAATAGTCAGATTTCGATCCGGAGCAAATCCAACGGTTGGATCTTGACCAAACTTACCATTAGGTCTAATAACCAATTAAGCTCAATTGGCTCGGCCCATTGAGTCCATGTGCCCAATTGGCTCCGACCGCTAGATCCAATGACCCAATTAAGCTCGGACTACTGAGTCCATATGCCCAATTGGCTCGGACCCTGCGTCTAATAACCCAATTGGCTCGGACCATTGAGTCCATATGTCCAATTGGTTTGGACCGCTAGGTCCAATAACCCAATTATGTCCAATCGGCCATCCAAGTCCATTAGGCCCGAATGGCCCAAATGGTTAACTCTGGTCGGCCCAATTGGGCCCAATTAGTCAATGTACCCAATCCCTCCATGTACATTGGCCAATTCGGCCCAATCTTGATGTAATCTTTTCGTGAGAAATGAATAAAAGTTACATTTTATTCCCTTCAAACCCATTGAGGACCAACAAATGTGTTTGCAGGCCTTGTATGAGTGATGAATATGTGTAAGTGTAATTTAATTGGTATTTTATGAGCAGTTAATCAAGGATATTCGGCCGTCCAGCCGATGTAATTAACACCGATCAAGGTCGGTGGGGAAAGGTCCAACGCATGAACCCATAAAACCTGATAAGCATATTACATAATATTCTAGGGATTCATTCCGTGATCCTGGAATACATATGCCATATGTCATATCATTTTATGGTATAGAAATTACGTCATATTTCATTGCAATGTAATTTTTCATGCTCCCACAACTATCGAGCATAGACTTGCATAGTACTAATCATCTCCCGTAGGAGAGAAGACCTATTGTTTACACGCGGAATTTTCGGATATCCATTTCGTTGGATAAATATGTAGATATTTTGACATATTTATTAATTCCGCGCTTTTGAATTTATCAGACGATTTAAGGTTCGTGTACTGGACTTTTCTCCACCAACCGGAATCGGTGTTAATTTACATCGGACAAGTCTGAACACCTTTGATTAACTGTCGAAGAACGTCGTTTGCCTCTATACGTTGTGACACAGACATGGTTGGCAGTATCGGTCGAAACGTATCGGTTTCGGCCGTAACCGACACGATACCAGACCTGCTCACTGTAGCAGGTCCGAAACTTTAAAAAAAATAGTTTCGGGCGAAACCGGTATCAGTTTTGCCCGAAACTTACATGTTTCAGTCCGAAACCCACGTGAAAGGGTGATGCTGTTGCTGGTGTGTTGTGTTGCTGCTGCAGGTGCTGCTGCTGTGCTGCAGGGGCTGCTGCTACTGCTATGCTGGGTGCTCCTACTGTGTAGAGGTTGTTTTCTTGAGGTAAATTTGGGATTTGTTTGTTCTGTTTTGTGTTTTTTTGGTTGGCTTGAAAGTTTTTTTTGTTGTAGGTTAATTTTTCAGTTGTAGGTTAAGAATGAGCTATGAGATATGTTAAGACTTCAAATTAAACCCTAATTAGTTCCTTTAAATTGGAGCTTTTGTCTAATTTGGTTTACTTAGGCTCAATTGAAGCTCAATTACGCTTCATTGAAGAATTTGGGGTGGGAGCATGTTGGTAATTAATTTTTATAAAAGGTGATTAAGGGTTAATTGATAATTAAATCTCAATTAATACCTTAAAATTGGGGCCTTTCTTTAATTCGGTTTACTTAGTCTCAATTGAAGCTCAATTAAACTTCATTGAAGAATTTGGGATAAGAGTATGTTGGTAATTAATTTTTATGAAGGGTGATTAAGGGTTAATTGATAATTAAGCCCTAATTAGTTCATCAAAATTGGGGCTTTTGTCTAATTCGGTTTACTTAGGCTCAATTGAAGCTCCATTAAGCTTCATTAAAGAATTTGGGGTGGGAGTATGCTGGTAATTAATTTTTATGAAGGGTGAATAAGGGTTAATTGATAATTAAGCCCTAATTAGTTCATTAAAATTGAGCTTTTCTCTAATTCGGTTTACTTAGTCTCAATTGAAGCTCAATTAAGCTTCATTGAAGAATTTGGGGTGGGAGCATGCTGGTAATTAATTTTTATGAAGGGTGATTAAGGGTTAATTGATAATTAAGCCCTAATTTTTTCATTGTACTTACAACTATTTATCTTTGACTGTCTTAATGCAGCATCATGCCTAGACGTGAACAAAGTCAGGAGCAGCAAGGGCAGGAGGATCCGGGGTGGGCTCACCTCTCTTAGTTGATGCTAGGAGAAGAAAAGTGAAATGCAATTATTGTGGTAAGGAGATACATGGCGGAATTACTAGAGGAAAGCAACATTTGGCAGGGGTAAGAGGAGAGGTGAAACAATGTGACAGATGCCCCGAGAGGTCCGAGAAGAAATGCGCCAGTGCCTTCTGGGCAAAAAGGAGAGGATGCAACAAAGGGCTGAAAATGAGCCTGAAATTGCTGAGGAGATTTTGGGCAGAAGGGGAAGGAGGGATGATGATGAGGAAGGCACTGAGGATTCAGATCCAGAGCTGACTGAAGCAATGGAGCGTGAACAAGCCGCTCGAAGGAAAGGAAAGGCACCCATAGGTTCAGGGACCTACTCCAGTACAGCTGCACGACGTCCTGACACTGGTGCTGCCCCGCAGAGAGCAGGCCCCATGGACAGCTATCTGCACAGAAGGCCCCATGCTACACAACCTAAAATCAAGCAAGCATTGAGAGGGGTAAAAAAATCTGCAGAAGTTGCAGGGCATGCATTTAAAAGTATCTGCAAATGATTTTTCCATGCTGGTGTCCCTGCACATGCAGCTGAAAGCGAATATTTTCAACCTATGCTAGATGCCATAGCAGATGCTGGCCCTGGCTTGAAGGCTTCGTCACGTCGAGACATATACGGACGTGGCCTTAAGGGAGAGGTTGAGGAGCTCCATGACTGGGTTGAAAGCTTCAAGCATATATGGATGGAGAGAGGATGCACCATCATGTGTGATGGCTGGACTGGTACCACGAAGAAGTCCATGATTAACTTTTTGGTCTATTGCATCGAAGGTACATTATTTGTTAAATCCATAGATGCATCAAATTATGAAAAAAATGTCAATTATTTATTTAGTTTGATGGATAAGATGGTAGAGCAAATTGGAGAGGAGAATGTTGTGCAAGTAGTGACTGATAATGAAGCCAGTTATAAGGCTGCAGGGAAGAAATTGATGCAGAAGCGCAGGCATTTATATTGGCTCCCATGTGCAGCACATTGTCTGGATCTGATACTTGAAGACATAGGGAAGGAAAATCATGTGAAGAAGACAATTGACAAGGCACAAAAAATCACACAGTATATTTATGGCCATCCTAGATATTGAATATGTTCAGGGAGCATGCGAGTGGGGGGCGAGATATCATCCGTGCAGGGCCAACCAGATTTGCTTCGAATTTCATTTCTTTGGAGTCTTTGCACAGGTATAAGATTGATCTCAATTCTGGATACTTTATCCTTATAGATATAATCCGTATTTGATTCAAATTTCATTTCTTTGCACAGGTATAAGAATGAGCTGAAAGCTTTCATGTACCACAATGCTCTGCGGGAATACATCGACAAGGCCAATGTTGATGCTCAGATGGAATATTTGGATGTCTGCCACATCGTGAAAATAACAAATTCTGGGGCAGGGTCTCACGGTACATGAAAGTAGTCACACCCCTCGTGAAGGTCCTAAGAATGGTGAATGGCGATGAGAAGAACGATATGGGATATCTGTACGAGGCCATGGACCGTGCCAAATTAGAGTTGCAGGATTCCCTTCCCAGAGATTATGCAAAATGTTGGAATATTATTGACCAGAGATGGGACAGCACATTACACCACGACTTGTATGCAGCTGGTGAGTGATTAATTGTACTGAAACATTGTTCTTTAGGGGCAAGTTTGACTACAGGTTAGAGTAATACGGTTAGGAAAAGCGCAGGGATAGATTAGAGTAACACGGTTAGGATAAACACATTAGATTTGACTACGCTGGTGGGCCACCGTCCCAGCAGAATGGGAATGAGGGATTGGGCCCTAAGGGCTAAGGCTGCTGGGAACCTGGCCAGGTCCCAGGTCGACCTCGTCAAGTTCTGCGTGCCAGGGGCAAGTCAAGACCTCCAGGGGGCAGGGGGGTAATGCCTATAGGTCGACCTCGAGTGAGCCATTCCGTCTATTAATTTGAGCAAGTCACCCGCCCAGGGATATCTCATGCATGTCGACTTTAACCGTTTATCAAACTCGCCCTATGTTATTTTATATCTAACATTTAGTTAATTATACACAAATGCATGTTATTTCCTCAACCCTCGATTTATGTACGATGCCAATGCACATGTTGATGGCGAGGTGCTCCAAGGCACTTTAAAAGTCATTGGTCGTTTATCGAGGACACCAGAAAAGAGACTTCAGGCCGAAGTAGAGGTTGGCCTTTATTGATTTTATCAATAAGAGGTATAGAATTTACTTAAGTCATTATGTTAATCTATTACTTTATCTTTGTAGATGAACTATTATAGAATGAGGACTGGGACATATTCTGACTCCAATTGCAATACGCTGTGGGAAGAGTGAGCCCAGGTATATTTTATTTTTGTGCTTTCTTAACCTCAATATGTATTAGTACACCTTACATTTATTTGTTTATGGTTGGTGGAACAGCTGACTGGTGGATAATGGTGAACAACCGAGATGTGGGCAGTAATGCATTGGCTTTCATTGCAATTAGGGTGCTCAGTCAAACAACATCGGCAAGCCAATGTGAAAGAAATTGGAGCACGTTCAGCCTTATACACTCAAAGGTTCGCAATCGGCTAAAGGCTGAACGGTTAGAAAAATTGGTTTACTGTCACTACAACATGAGACTGAGAATAAAAAACATAAAGTTAAGACAACAGCTGAGGGACAAACGCGTCGCAGAGGATGCAATTCCAGAAATTGATGTGGACGCTTTATTTGATGATGACAATCCCTTACAGTCTTGGGTGGAGACACGAGAGCAGGTTGATGAGCCCGTTTTTGATGATGATGATAGAAGATGGGCAGAGGGCATACTAGATGAAGATGAGCCAAGAGATCCAGAATTCAAAAGAGCAACAAAGAGGGCCAGAGAGACTCATGCGCACCAGAGAAGGGACCCAGCTTTGTTTGTTCATGACACTGAGCAGCAGCCTGAGTTTGAGCCAGCTAGACACTCAGAATCAGATAGCAGGCCAGTCACTCCTAGAATGGTCAAGCCACCTCCATCCTTAAGAAGAAGTACATCAGTGCATGGGCTAACTGAGAGGACTAGTGCTGTTGCTCGAGAGGACCCGACAATTGAGCAGTTGAAGCAGATTTATGTGAGGCACACGCCAAGGAGAAAAGGACTCATGTCAAAGGTGACTGAAAAAATCACACCAAAAGAGAAAAAAGCATCCCCAAAGGCTAAAAGGCGACTGGTTTCTGATGGTGATGATGATGCTGGTGATGATGATGATGATGATGATCCCAGTGCAGCTGTAGGTGCTACAGGTGCTACTACTGGCGGTGGCACATATGGTGGTACTTCCTCCTTCCACGCAGACACAGGCCGAGGATACACTCATACTGAGCGAGGATATGATTCACAGAGCCAATATGGGCATCCATCAGGTTATGGAAGTGGCCAACAGGAAGCAGCCATTTATGGGTGGGGTCACGAACCAGAATTCCAGTTCCATCCAGTTCATCTTCTCATCCTCAAGATTCTTACGCTGATTCTGGATTCGAATCAAGCCGACAACCTTACACTCCAAGAGGGATCCAAAGAGGGATGCAAGACTTGGCTACCTCATTGTTTGATTATAGTGAATAAACACAATACATGCAACCTTCTTATGGGTATCAACATCAAAAGCCAGACAATGATTGAGAAGGTTCTAGTTATTACCCATATTAGTGCCTCTTCATTTAGGTAAAGATCATTTAATTTCTGTAACATTTACTGTGTCTAATTAGATTTATTATACTGCTTGAACCTACTTCATGTTTAATATGTACTCAAGAATATTAGTTTAACATGTTCAATGTTTGAACTTCAATGCCTACTTCATGTTTATTGCACTTAATCTAATTTCTTTATAGTCAAATGTATTTCTAATGAATTTTCTGATTTTTATTTGATTATTTATATTTTTTAATTTATTTCTGATTTTTTAGACTTATTTTGATTTTTTTACCTTTTCACTGGGTTTCGGCCGGTTTCGACCGAAACCGAAACCGAGTCGTTTCGGTTTCAGACTCGGCCGAAACCGAGTCCAAAAGTGACACTGCCAACCTTGGACACAGATGATCTTGACGATCGCCCATTACGAGTACATACTCTTGCAAAGGAATTTGGAGACTTCATTTTTTGAACACATGTGATTTGAATTACAATCGGTCTTTCAAGACTTTTACATATAGTCCCGATTGTGTAATCGGGTCTTCGGAATTATATCCAGTTGCAACTAGAGCCTTTGAATTTGCTTCAATCAACATTTAGATCTTTGAATTTGCTTTCGTCCTGATCGAGTCATTGCATTTACTTTTATTCCTTGATCGGACGGTTGAACTTGAATTCCATCACGAGAACCGTTAGATCGCCAAGATGCGGAGTTGCTTCATAGTCATAATCACTCTTTTGATTGTGATTGGACCCTTAAGTTGCCTTGGTGTCCATAAAGGGCATTCCCGCCTGAGACGGGGTATATTTATAATTTTCCCTCCATCAGGGTATTTTTGCAGCATTCCCAAACTTTGGGATATTCTTGCAATTTCTTACTTTCTTGAAGATAGTCCCGTCACTTCTTGACTTCATGGGAATTGACCTTTCGAATATAGCCCCGTCACTTCTCGACTTCTTGAACATTTTTGTCATTCTAACTTTTCGACATATATTTGACATTTCTTGACTTCTCGGTGATAACCCCGTCATGTCTTGACTTCTTGGGTGACTTCTCGGAAATAACCCCATCATGTCTTGACTTCTTGGGTGACTTCTCGAAAATAACCCCGTCATTTAACTTCTTGGGCATTCCTCATCTACATTTCTTGATTTCTCAAAAATAACCCTGTCATTTGACTTCTTGGGTATTCCTCGTCTTGATTTCTTGACTTCTCATAAATAGCCCCGTCATTTGACTTCTTGGGCATTCCTCGTCTTGATTTCTTGACTTTCCGTGGTTCATTTGTAATTTTACCATTTTAAAGTTTCCAGACATGATAGCTCTCGGCCATGAAAAAGATACATGGATTTGGATGGTTAGCAATAAACCGAACTCAGGAGAACGCACACCGCTTCAGAGAAGGGGCGTGGTTCCGCTCCACCAAGTCGTGCAAACGGCGACAACCGGAACAAGAGCATTCTTTTGTAATTTTAAGACAAATCGAGAAATTTGTGTAGTTTTTGGACTGAACAATGACTTTCATGCAACTTTCTCACATATGTGGTATTTCCACAACTTTCTGATATTTCAAGCAGGGTTTGACAAACCGAGCCGGGACGGCCCGACCCGCACGACTCAGCCTGTCCCAGCCACAGACCGGGACGACCGGTCTGTGGGACGCAATCGGGTCGCTTCATATATTATTTTAATTTTTTTATAACAAATTTAATATGTTAGCCAGTTGGTTGATGATCTCACGGTCATCTCATGGTTAACCGTGAGATCCTAAGATCGAAACACGCTTCTGGCGTGTTTTTTTCGATTTTTTTTGAAAAAATATTTTTAAAAACAACGTTTAAGACGATGCGTGAGGGGGGATTCGAACCAGGGACGTCGGTTAAAATCGCAGAGCACCTAACCAACTGGGATATAACATGATTTGAGTTATTTTATAACGTAACATATATATATAATATATTTTTATCTCGGTACGCAACGGTACCGACCCGTCCCATCCCAGTGAAAAATCGGGACGGACGGAACGAACGGTCCGTCAAACCTTGATTTCAAGGCCTTTTTGCATTTTCCCACCATTAGGGGTATTTTTGTAATTTTCCCACCATCGGGTTATTTCTGTAATTTTTCCGTCATCGGGAGTATTTCAGGAAATTTCCCATCACCGGAGGTATTTCTGTAATTTTGTGACCATCGGGGATATTTCTATAATTTTCTGACCACTGGGGGTATTTCTGCAATTTTCTACCCACTGAGGTTTTTTTTGTAATTTTCTGACCACTGGGGGTATTTCTGTAATTTTTTGACCACCCGGGGATATTTCTGCAATTTTCTGACCACTGGAGGTATTTCTGCAATTTTTTGACCACCCGGGGATATTTCTGCAATTTTCTGCCCCCTGAGGGTATTTCTGCAATTTTTTGCCCACTGAGGGTATTTCTGCAATTTTCTGACCACTGAAGGAATTTCTACAAATTCCTGCCCACTGGGGGTATTTCTGCAGCCCACTGAAGATATTTCTGCAATTTTCTGCCCGATGGGGTTATTCCCTTCATCAGATACGTTTATGCAATTTTTCACTTTTCCAATATTTTTTATAATTTTTCAACAGTTTTTGAAGCTTTGAACATTTGTAATAGAGTGTTTGGTTGCTCTTTTTTACCTCTTTTTTCTCTCAATTTTAAAAAAGAGAGGAAGAGGACTTATAACCCTGTTTGGTATGCCTCTCCTAACTTTTAGGGAGATACTTTACTCCCGTGTAAATCTTCCTCAAAAAAAAAACATCGGACCAATTTTTTTTTTAAAAATTCTCTCCCACTCGCGATCTCTCCCCTCCCCCGCGTCTCTCCTTCCCTCGGGCTTCCCCCCTTGCGCAGCCCCCTCCGGCTCCCCCTCCGGCACCGGCTCCCCCCCTGCGTAGCAGCCCCCTCCCCCCTCCGGCACCGGCTCCCCCCCCTGCGGCCCCCTCCCCTCCTCCCGACGGCGGCCCCCTCCCTCCCTGGCGCCCCCTGCGGCCCCCTCCCCCTCCCCCCGACGGCGTCCCCCTCCCCTCCCTCGGCAGCTCCCCCCCTTTCCCCGGCGCCGGCTCCCCCCCCTCTCTCCGGTTCCCCCCCCCCCCCGTGCGCAGCCCCCCCTCTCCGGTTCCCCCCCCCCCGCGCAGGCCCCCTACGGCCCCCCCTTCCCCGGCGCCGGCTCCCCCCCTCTCTCCGGTTCCCCCCCCCCCCGTGCCCCCCCCCCCGCGCAGGCCCCCTGCGGCCCCCCCTTCCCCGGCGCCGGCTCCCCCCTCTCTCCGGTTCCCCCCCCCCGTGCGCAGGCCCCCCTGCGGCCCCCCTTCCCCGGCGCCGGTTCCCCCCCCTCTCTCCGGTTCTTCCCCCCCGTGCGGTGCCCCCCCCTCTCTCCGGTCCCCCCCCCCGCGCAGGCCCCCTGCGGCCCCCCCTTCCCCGGCGCCGGCTCCTCCCCCCCTCTCTCCGGTTCCCCCCCCCCCTTCCCGGCGACGACTCCCCCATGCGGTCTGCTTCCAAACAGGCCTATCTAAAATTTAAAAATTATGATATTTTTGACAAACAGTCCAGTGTGATTTTCATCAATTTTAAAAGTTAGATTAAAAATCACCTTATCATAATTTTTTAGGGAGAAATAGTCTTAAAGAAAAAAGTGCTCCCAAACACCCTATAAGACTTGCAATTTAATTTGTAACACCATCTTCATTCCAAAAATGTAATAAGCATAAGGCCATCTGAAATGCAATAAGCATAAGGCTATTTCAAAAATGCAATAAGCCTAAGGCCATCAGAATTGATGGAACAAAAGGCCATCTGAAACCATAATTATTTGCAAAGGGGTCAAAGGCTTCTTAGGATCACCACTCCCAAAGGAGGTGACTGGAACTCCCGGGGTGGGGGGGGGGGGCTTTTTTGTGGTGACCATACCCCTTCTCATCTTAGCCTTTCCCATGTGTTCTCTACACTTGGGCCTCTTACGAAGCTCTCCAAGCATCTTCTCCTACTGCCCTGTTACCTTCGCAGAACTGCTGTTGTTGCTTGGGCCTCTTCAGAAGCTCTCCAAGCCCTCCACTGCCATTCCGCTCTCCTTGGAGCTCTAGGCTCCCTTTTATAAGAGGTGGAAGTGGACCGGAGGCTAGGTGGAAGCACCCCCTCCGGTGGAAGTCCAAGGGACAATCCTTTCCCCTCCCTCCTTCAGTTTTTTTTGCTATTTTTCTTTTTTCTTTTCCTCCAGAAAATGGAGGGGGAACCCCCCCTCCGGTGCATGTACCGGAGGGGGCTCCGTGCACCGGAGGGGGCTCCCCTCTTTTCTCTTTTCTTTTTTTTTGTGCATCGACCGCGGGAAAGAACCGGAGGGGGGGTCCCTCCGGTGTAAACAGGGACCGGAGGGGGTCCCTCCGGTCAAAGAAGCACCAGAGGGGGTTTCACACTACCGGAGGGGGTCCCCCTCCGATTCAGAACCACCGGAGGGACCCCCCTCCGGTGCCATCTGACCGGAGGGGGTCCCCCTCCGGTCTTCACGTCGCCTGGGAGAGAAGAGAGAGGGGCGGAGGAGGTTTCTTGACCCCCCTCTTCTTTTTCTTTTTTTTTATTTTTAGCAAATTTCAAGGTTCAACACCTACCTTCCACCAAGCTAGTCTGCACTCATATCTTTGCACCACCGGCCCCTAGAGATAACGAGATCCCCAAGTAGGAAAGGAGAAAAGCTCCAATTCGGGATCCCAAAATGAATGTCGCCCTGCTAAGAGCCCTACCCTCCATATTCATGCTCACCAGGAGACTCTTGTCAAAGTTAACCTTGAGATCACTGACTTCCTCCAACGACTCAAGCATCAGCATAACCACATACAGTTGCGACTCATCCTCTACTAGAAATAAAATAGTGTCATCCGCGTACTACAGATGGATAATAGTAGTGCCATCTCTCCCAGCCTGGAAACCTTCGATCAATCCTGTAGCTTCCGCTCTCAACCACAACCTGAATATGTGTGCAACCACCACAAATAAAAGAGGAGATATAGTGTCCCTCTGACGGAGGCCTCTACCACTGTGAAAAGATGCAGTCTGCTTCCCATTAACCGGGAATACAGATGTAGTGGAAGAGATGCATGCCCGAATCCAGCCAATCCATCTGTCATCAAAGCCCATTTTTTCCAACATATCAAAAAAGCATGCCCAATTGACCATGTCATTTGCTTTCTTAAAGTCTAGCTTCAGCACCACTCCTTTCCTCCTCTGAGTCTTTATAGAAAAGAGACATTCGTGAGCCACCATAAAATTCTCCTGAATGTGCCTGCCTGCCCCTGAATGCCCCCTGAAAACCATTGACCATCCGGCCAATCACTCTGTCAAGTCTACCCACCAGCAGCCTGGTGATAATCTTGTATGTGCCATTAAAGAGGCTCATGGGCCTGAAGTCTCCGAAACATTATGCACCTTGCTTCTTGGGAATGAGGACTAGTAGGGTGTGGTTTATGCCCCCGAGATGGGCCCTCTTCTCCTAGAACTCCCTTATAGCAGCCAAGAGATCCCCCTTAATAATGTCCTAACACTTATGAGAATCCACCTGGACCTGGCTCCCTATCACCTGTACGAGAGAAAATGGCCTAGTGGACCTCCTCCTCTGAGAAGGTTTGGGAGAGAGCTTCCTGTCATTCGGAGAAAGGTAAGGAAGGAGGTCTATGTCAATCACTGGTCTATTGAGGTCCTCCTCTACAAAAAGTCTAGCATAGAAATCCCTCGCCTTCTCCTTGATCTCCTCATCTCTAGAAAAGAAATGATCTCACAGTTTGATACAAGTGATGGAGTTAACTCTTCTCCTTCCTGAGACTATGCACTGGAAATAAGAAGTGTTCATGTCCCCTTCCTTTATCCATCTCTCTCTCGACCTCTGCGACCGATAGATCTCTTCCCACCCAAGTGAGTGTCCTTGAGCCTTCTATCTGAACCATCCAATAGCCCTGTCTCCTCCAAGCAATCTAATCCCTCAAATTGTTGCAGTATCCTATCTTCAGCAACTCTACTAGGTAGGGTTTTATCTGCACCCTAGACCTTGAGAGCTGGAGCCACTTACTTAGTTTGCCCACCACCCTAGCCAAAGCAGCCCTTTCATTCCTGTGCACATTCCATGCCTGCCTAACAGTCTCTATAAAATCTCTCTCTCTGAACCAAAACCTCTATATCCTGAAGCTCCTCCTCATCCCTTGAGTGCAACCGGCCTTCAATAGGGAGTGGTTTGTGATCCGACACTAATCTGGCCAAGAAAGATACCAGCACATGAGGGTAATGGTCCTCCCAATCCATCGACACCAGAAACTTGCCTAACTTAAAGCAAGTAGGATCTGCCCTCAGGTTAGACCAAGTGAATTGGGCATTAGTCATACCAATATCAATGACTGTTGTTTCATTTATGAAGTCAATGAAGTCCTCCATTTCCCCCAAGCTGAAGTAAGCTCTCGTCCTCTCCCATGGTGCAACAATAGCGTTGAAGTCACCCCCTACACACCAAGGCTTGCCTGAGTTGAGGTGATGTCGTGCCAGTTCGTCCCACAGGGGCCTCTTCTCCTCCCTGCTTTGGGGGCCGTACACTCCTGTAAAGTCTCAAGAGAAGCCATCCCTTACATTCCGGAAATGTAAAGAAATGGTCTCTCGACTGACCTACCTGTCTTGCTCCACCTCCTCTACCTCGAATTGATTCCAGATGATCATAATATCCCCTGACCCTCCATCGGGGAGGCTACACCCTTCGCTAGTTTGGCTCCCTCTGTCTCCCTTATCACATACACCCCCTCCCCTTCACATTTTGTTTCTGACAAACATAAGATATCAATCTTGCATCTTCTCACATATATTCAGTGGTACTACTTACGCTAAAAAAATAAATCTTGCACCTTCTCACTTGCTCTTTCATAGCCTTCCCCTACTCTGCCCCACATATCCCTCTCACGTTGCACTAGACAATCCTCATATAGGCAATGGGATGTCTCTCTCCTCCCTTCCTCCCTCACTCTCTCTATCCCCACTCAACTGGGATCCCCCCCTAACCCTTGAGCCCCCTTCACGTCCTTTTCCACCCCTATAAATGAGATGCCCACCTTGTCCACTAGGCCCTGTATCTAAATTGCTGTCAACCTCTCTACCGCCCCCATCATCTCCTCACTTCCTCTGATGTGACACACCCTTGGACCAAAATGAACAAGCACAATTTGCAATTCAAACGGACCGATATTGGCGACCGCTCACCCGATGCTCACCAAGACCCGGGATAACTTGGCAATGCCAAGTGGAGGTTGTGTGGGCTGGGCCCTTGCTGGTAGAGGGCCAGCAAGACCAAGGTTTGTTTCCCCAAGGGTATGGCTGCCCAATTCAAGGGAGCCGACGAGGTGCCGAGGGCACGGGTTCCACAATTTCCCCACGGTGATCTCTCAAAGCAACGGGGCTTGAGGATCGGACTCTCATTCACGGTCAGCGGAGTTTATGAACTAATATTGAAAGAACAAGCACAAATTAGAGCAAAGTTTGGAGCACTTACTCGACCGGTTTGAAGAAACCGGTCCCGCTCGGAGACGAGGGCGAGCGGGGAGGCGAGGGGATCCCCAAACGCCGCGTCGGGGCAGCTTGACCTGCTCAAACCATTACAACACTACACCCCATGCAAGGGGGGGATCGTGGGAAAGGGAAGACAATGATTACATCCAAACACTACCTCCACACAGGGAGGGGCCTTCAGCCGGCCAAGCGGGGAGGGGAATTCGAGCTAGAAGTGATGAAAGGAAGCCGATGCCGAATCTTTCCACGTTCTGGAATCAGGGACAAGCAGTCGAAGACGGCACCTCTGTGACCTCTCCTGATTTTTGCTGATGGCGGGACCAGTGGGGAATGCTTCGTAAGGGACCCAGGAAGCCGCCCAAATTTTGTAAGAATTTCGGGAAGTAGCTTCTGGATGGGGCGGAGGCACGAACAGAGAAGCAGGGTTCTGGTTCTGTCTGCGTCTGGACTACAACAGCAGGAAGACGAAGGTACCACGGGCGCTCCAGAGCTTCAATTTGAGCGCGGCTGGTACCGTTGGAACCGTGGTCGAGTCCTCTTCGTAACGCAAGCAACGGGGACACCAGATGATGCCGGAGTAGACGGGAAGACCTCGAACAATGAAGGAGGGTCGGAGCAGACTGACAGGAAACAGATCCGAGCACCTGGAGGAAGAAATTGATAACTCTTGCAAACGGGTGCCGATCGGAGTTCTGCTTCTTGATTCTGGAAGTCGACAGGTCGAGGAAGAAGTTTGTAGAAGAACTCTCGCCCAGATTCCCGCTAGAATTGCCGTGGAAGAGCTTCCACTCAGGTTCTGATCCTCTGCCTGAGGAGTCTTGCGCAGTCGTAGTAGATCGCCACCTCCGAGCAGCTCCGATCTTGGAAGTCGGCGAGACCACCACCGTTGGAAAGCTGACTGGGAGACGCTTCCAACGATATATGGTATGCCCTCTGAAGCTTCCAGGTGAAGACGTGGCAGCCTCTGCAACCGGGCACTCCTCTGCTGCCTGCGAACTGAAAACTGTAGGTTGAAGATGACGGGGGGGAATGGGGTATATGGGAGGGGAAATGGGGGTGGATGAGTGTGGGGAAAGCCCGGGCTGTGAGGGGGTCTAGGAGGGGGTGTTCCAAGGTGGGGGAAGGGAAGAATGGGGTCTGGAAGGGGGTCTAACAGGTGGTGGGAGGAGGAGCTACGAATTTGGGAAGGTGGGTGAGAGGGGAAGGGTATTTGAAAATGGGTTTAAGGGTGGGATTAAATTTTGGTCTTGGGGGATGGGAAGAGGTGTGTGGGGAAGGTAAAAGGGGGCTTGGGGAGTGGGAATTCTCCCTTGGGAGGTGAGAGGGTGCTTGGGGAAGGGGAGTGGGTGGTTGGTGGTTGGAGGGTGGAGTGGGGAGTGGTTGAATCTCCCTTGGGGCTAGAGTGGAGTTAAGGTGGGTTGGTGGGGAGTTGGGGATGAGTTATTGGAGGGGGGGAAGAGAGAGAAAGATGGTTGGGAGGGGAGGAGAGAGAAAGGGGCGCAGGTTTTAGAGAGAGAAAGTGGAGGAGAGAGAAAGTTACTTATTAGAGAGAGAGAGGTAGAGAGAGAGGTAGAGAGAGAGGGGGGATAGGTGGGAATCACTCCCAAGGGTTTCTCACCCAACTAATGGAATCTCTCCAATAGGAAATTTGAACTCTCAAATGGCAATTTTCATTCATTGATTCATTAGTTCAAATGGAGGAAATGGGGTCCTATATATAGGCAACCCACATTTCTACAAAAGTCCCTGACTCTTACTACAATGACCAAAGACCAAGGGGGTAGGGGCGCCCCTGGGCCTAGCCCAAAGAATTGGGCCCAATAACCATTCTAAACAATCTAATGACACTTAACCTAGGTAGATGACTCATTAACCTAGGTACATGACTCAAATAAAAGAAAAAATACATCAAATGACTCAAATAAAAATTACATAGGACTCAAGATTAAATAACTAGACCATGTCGGATGCAACCGGAGCGAGGAGACGAGCTGTGAACGTGGGCATGGGAGGTGATGTCCCCATCATCCTCCCTCCCCAATATACCCTTCTCAGATGGCTCCTTGATAGTTCACATATTTTTCAGATTATTTGTAAATTGTTGATAGAAATAATTCCATTGAAATCAGCATTTTTATATTATGAATGCAAATATTTACATAAAGAAGCATAGGAAGCTCTAGATCAAAATTAGACAACAATCGTCGCCTAAAAACAAGTGTTAGACGAAAAGGTTGTCGTCTAAGGGCCAAAGTAGACGAAGCATTGTCTACATGAGGAAAAGACAAAAGAGTCATCGTCTAAGTGTGCAAGAGTTAGACGAAGCATCGTTGTTTAACACGCGGAATTTTCAGATATCCAATTTCGTTGGATGGATATGCGTATATTTTAGCATATTTGTTAATTTTACGTTTTTTTAAGATTTATCAGACGATTTAGAGTTCGTGTACTGGACACTTCCCCACCGACCAGAGTCGGTGTTAATTTACATCGGACAGGTCCGAACACCTTTGATTAATTGTCAAAGACTTCTTTTACTCCTACAATGTCAGCCCTGACGTCAAGGGTCTGCCCTTGGGAAAAGTCCTCATGTCTCGAGGCGGGGGTATATCCTCAATTTTCCCTATAGTTAGGGCATATTTGTGATTTTTTCTAACCCTGGGATATATTTGCAATTTTCCCTCAACCAGGGGGATATTTACAATTTCCTTGACCTTTGGAGGTGTTTTTTGCAGGGTTTGCAATACCGGTCCGGGACGTCCCGACCCGCACGACAAGACCCGTCCCAGCCCGGGGGCGGGACGCACGGGCCGTGGGTCGTGACCGGGTCGCTTCATATATTTAATATTTTATTTTAAATATAAAATATTATATAGGTAAGATGGTTAAGTGTTTTCATCGGTTTGGGGGTGGTTTGGGTTCGAAACTCACCATTTACATGTGTTATTTTGATTTCTTTTTAAGATTTTCATATAAAAAACTCAAAATCTTAAGGGGGTTCAACAGATTTGAACTCAAGACATCTTAAACAAAGCACACAAATCACTTAACCAACTGAGCTAAGAATTTTGTTGTATTATTTTATATATATTATATATATAAAGAGTCTTTTTTTATTTTGACATTTTACGGGATGGACCGAGACGGACCGGGACGGTACCGTCCCGTCCCGTCCCGGGCCGTGAGCGGGACAGTCGAGACGCCCGGGACGGCAAACCTTGATTTTTTGTAATTTTTTTATCCACCGGGGGTGTTTTTATAATTTGTTGTCCTCCAGGGATGTTTCTATAATTTTCCTTTGACTGGGGCATCATTGCATGTTTTTTTTTTGATTTTTTTTGGACTTTTGTGAAGTTTCTCATAGTTTTAGGGTAAAATCGCAATTTTTGGACTTTGGAATAAACCAGGGTTTTGTGCATTTCTGGGGAGCATGTCTATAAATTTGAACCCCCTTTTATCCTTGAATTTATCAAGATTTGCAATTCCCAGACGTTCTCAGATATTTACACAATTTTACGATCTTTCGGGGTATAACTATAATTTTTGTCCTTTTGCGGTTTTCTTCCACATGATACATAAAAAAAATCCAGAACCATAAGTTTATGGTTCTTATTTGTATTTCTATTGCCGATAACAAAATGACATACACTTCTCCCTCATATGGGGGTATTTCCATAAATAGTCTTAATATGAGAGCTTTTCACAAGTTCTCTTTTTTTTTCTTTAACATAACTTGAGTAGGGGAAGAGGGCGCGCCCCTCCTCTCACCTCTTGCACGGATTACAGCAGAGCTTGAGCTTCTTCTCCCGGGTTCTCCTCTAAAATTCTCCCTCTTCTTCCACCCTCTTCTCCTTTTATAGGTGGTGGAGGAGGCAAGGATGGCAGTATCGATTTCGGTACCAGTTTCGGCCGGTACCGAAACCGATACGTACCGGTTTCGGCACCGGTTTCGGTTTCGGCCGAAACCGGTTGATACCATTCAAAAAACTAAAAAAAATAATGAACTTGTCTGGTTTCTGCCGAAACCGTCCGATTTTGGACCGAAACAGGTCAATTTCGGCCGAAACCCTTAATGGTTTCGTCCGAAACCATTAAAAAAATATTTTTTTAATGGTTTCGGACCTCCTACAGTGAGCAGGTCCAGTTTCGGATCGGTACCGGCCGAAACCGATATGTTTCGGCCGATACTGCCAACCCTGGGAGGAGGCCAATGAGGAGACCCCCCCGGTGGAATCTTGGCAGAGGTAAGCTCCCTCGTCTCTTCCTCTCCCGGTGGTGTAACAGCAAGAAGAGGAGGGGGAAAGTCTCCCCCGGGCAAGTGCGCAGGTGGACAGACTGGGGGGAGGTCCCCCGGTGCAGACAAACCGGGGGGCTCCCCCGGTGAAGGATGGACCGGGGGGAGATCCCCCCCGTGCAGGATGGACCAGGGGGGCTCCCCCGGTGCGGATGGGACTGGGGGGAGGTCCCCTAGTGCAGGGAGCCCGGGGGGCCTCCCCCGATACAGGGTGGATCGGGGGGAGGTTACCCCGGTGCAAGGTGGACCCAAGGGTCCTCCCCCGGTGCAGGCAGACCGGGGGGAGGTCCCCCCGGTGCAGGGAGAGGAGAAGAGAGAGAGGGAGGAGGCGGCTCCCCCGCCCTTTTTGGTGGACTCCGTCAACGCTATAAAAACGGCCAAGGATTTGAACTTTTTTAGCCTTTTTCGCAGCAAGACACACATGGAGCTTTTTGGTTGTTTGTTGCGCTCTTCAAGACGCCGTCTTGCTGTCCATTGATTTTCGGGGTAAAAGGCTTTTGTTTAACGCCACGGGAATACCCGACGGCATTTAAAGGAGTGAATTTTTTTGTATATGTTCAAACCCCGCGGGTGTATAATTTTACGCCGCCCACTAGGTGTTTGATAGAATACCCACTCGTCACGTAGAGCAAAAAGCTCGACTTGACGTGGGCCTTTGTTAAGTGGTTGCGTGGCCTCATGCCGCCCGCCAGGCGTTCGACAAAATGTCCATGAGCCTTTCAAAAGCTAAAGGGGTTGATTTTATTGAGCGAGTGCACATGACTTTGTACCGCTCTTATTGTGTTCGATGAAATGCTCATGTACATCCTCATGACGGTGATGATCGAATATTGCTTCGAGTTGTGTCATGAGATACTTTAATTTCTGAAATTCTCTGTAATTACCAGAAATTATAAATTATAAACTTTATGGGGTTCAACAATCGTCTAAATAGAAAAGTAGAAGGAAGGGCCATCATCTAAATGTGCAAAAAATAAGCGAAGCAACACCTAACTGAAAAGTAGATGAAGCAGCACCTAACTAAAAAAATAGAAGAAGTGTCGTCTAAGTTGACAGCTACAAAGTTAAGTAGAGGAAGTATCGTCTAAGTCTGAAAAGTGAACAAAGCCATCATCCAACTAAGAACATAGACGAAACACCGTCGAAGATTGGAAAAGTAGGTGAATCATCGTCTAAATACAGAAGTTAGATGAAATATTGCCCAAGTGCAAGTCCAAATGTGAAATGTAGACGAAACATCGTCTACTCACGAAGAAATAGGCTAAGTTTCGTCCAAGTACAGAAGTGGGTGGAGCATCGTCTATGCGTAAGAAGTTAGACAGACCATTGTCTATATCTGAAGACTAGAGGAAGCTATCATCTACATGTGAAAAATAGATGAAACATTGCCTACATTTGAAAAAGACAAAAAGGGTTATCGTCCAAGTTACTTGGACGATGCATAGAACTTGGGCGATACACAGAAACTTTGACGATGAATAGTGCAAAAGTTGGACGATACGGAATTGGACAAAGCTAATTTAGGCAATGGAGATCGCAACGGATTTATTTCCTTTATTTAGATAGATTTTTCTCGATTATTATTTCTCTTTCTGTAAATTGCCAGAGCATTATAGGAAACTGATTCTGTGTCACAAGGATGAATCTAACTGCCGGCGTACGCAAGAAGGAAAGAAGGTGTCGGCTGACAAATAGAAAAAAGAAACACAAGACAGAAAGAATGCATGTTGCTGCGATAAATAAAAAAGTTATTGGCTGACGGCAGGAGTTCAAGGACTACAAGAATCCAAAGACAGTAGGAGTCCAAGATTGCAATGGAGATTCTCCCCGAAGAGATCAGAAAGACATCGGTGTCAATTTAAAGACCACTTCAAGCAGTTTGCAAAAAAAAGGAGAAGGGTAGTGATGGTAGAGTAGTAGAGAAGAGAGGCGGAGTAATTTTTCTTTTTCTTTCTTGTCCTTCATTCTTTTAGGTCTCAAAACTTTGCGTATGTTAAGTTTTAAGATTTTACTTTCTGCAGAACTTTTCTTGGCATACTTTTTAGTTTCTTTCTCATAGATAGAAAGGAGAGGAGTTGTTCCTTTTGTTGGTAGGTGGAAGCAGTTTCTTTGAGGAGTTCGAGATTAGATAGAGAGAAATTCCAAGTCGGAGGAGTTCCAGTGAAGCTCTGATCGACATCTGGACGGGTTGTGCTACAACTTTAGAGTTTCAGTTCTAGTTTTCTTTGTTCTTTTTCATTGTAATAGACAATTTAATAGTGCATTATTTTCTATTTCAGTTTGCCACTCAGTTAATATCGTGCTAGTTAATTTCCCTGCAAATTTTATGGAAGTTTGCCTTTCTTTTACGAGCAAATCGAAGCGTTCCACCTGAAACCGTTGCCTCCCCCATGGATTCGACCTGAACTCGCCACTGTTCTAACTCTTTGTTAGGCTGGTTGTGATTCAGGTTATTAAACTGGTAGTCGCGGTGTTTGACGACGTACTCGAGCTCCTGTCACTCCTCCCCAGTACGAAGCTCCCATTATGTCAACAGACTAGGGACAAATAAAAAGCTACAAAAGGCACGGGCCACCCGCTCCTGCCTCCAGCCTTGACGAGTGTCCCGTGGGCGACATTTGTTGCACCCGTTATTTTTCTCGAATGAATCATGACACTTCCCTCGAGTTGGTCGAGGTTCAACATTCGACATACCGCCGCTCCGTGGAATATTTCCACACGTCGGGACTCTGTGACCCGTGTATTACTTCAATTATAAACCCCTTGCAGCAATCGAGGTGGTTGAGAACAAAATTAAATCCACAACGATTGTCAGGGTCGTGTGGTTCCGGACGAGTCCCGAGAGGCGAGAATTTCTCCCTCAAATGTTCGGGGTCAACAATAGAAAAACTTTGTAGCAAAGAAAGAGGGCGAGGTAGAGGGTGTACACATCTTCAGAGAAGTCCAACGCACATGTATCACGCAACTCAGATGAACGCAAGCCCCCTCTTTTCTGTCGATGGCACGGGGAAGATGACAAACGAACAAGAGACGCACTTCCTCCTCTCTCCACACAGCGTGCCGCGAACAAAAGAGCTGAAAAAAAAAACTTGAGGGCCAAGGTTTAAGCAGGGAGAAGACCCGGGGGAACCCGTTTGGGATCAGACGGACCCGCGCGGGGTCGCCCGACCCCAGACTGTCCCGCGCGTGGCCACGGCGGACCTGTCCGAGGTCGTCAAACCCCGGGGGACCCGCCCGGGGTCACTTGACCCCGGGGGACCCGCCCGGGGTCACTTGACCCCGGCGGGGCCCGCGCGGCCTGCCCGAGGTCGTTTGACCCCCGGTGGGGTCCCCGAGGTCATTTGACCCTGCTACCCTCTCTCTCTCTCTCTCTCTCTCTCTGTCTCTCTCTCTCGCAGGAATACAAAAAAAAAGGAAGAAGAAAAGAAGGTGGACCGGCCCAGGGTCATTCCGAGTCCCGTCCACCCCGTACGGGATAAATCAACCCCAGTGGCTTCTCACCTTGTATAAATACCCTCCCGGACGTCCAAGGGATACACATATACGGACCTACGTGACAGACACGTAGCGCAAGGAGCTTGTTCGTTGTTTTCGACCCATTAAGGGTATGTGATACCCGGGTCTTGTATTTATGCCCCTGGAGGCTATGTTGTGTAATTTTCTCTACACCCGGGACGGCCGAATTATGTAACTCCACCTGCTAATCAGGAATTACATAAATGCCCTTCTTAAGACTGCAAGAAAATGCAAGTCCTATTGTTTACAATTTTACCCTGCAACTTTTTGTAATTGGGGCTATGCCCCCATGTCTCGCATCAGCGCGGACACCCCTTTTCTTTTGTACAGTCGGTAATTCGCCGACAATTTTGTACTCAAATATGAATACACTCGGATGTTCCTTTGTGTGCTGGTCAAGACAAATTGCAAATAAATCCTGACTTTCAGAGAAAATTACGCATATACCCTTCTCTCAGAAATGAATGTGTGTGCGTCTTTCATGAAGCCCAGCATCATTCTCCACTTAGAGGTTTTGTCAAACCACCCTTACAGCTAAGTGTCGTCTCGAACCTAGGTCCGCCCTGGATCCGGTAAAATTACCAAAATACCCATGTGACCTACAAATGGACTAACGGCCCCCAAAACTTTTCGAAAACTTCCTCAGTGCCCTTGAAAGTCGGAGATCATACAACAGTCTCCCTCCAACTCAGAAATTATAGAAAAGTCCCTGATTGGGTAAAATTATCAAAATACCCCTGGAGTCCAGAAAACCTCCGGACACTTCAAAAGCGCCTATGACTTCTGCAAAATTACATTCATACTCCCAAAGTGTAGGGTTTTGCCTAAACCTAATAAGGCCTTTGATATAACCCTAGTTCTATCAATCTTTCGGTGGTGAATGAGAGGTAAATATGAGCCATGCAAGCGAGCCTGCCCTCAGTATCAGGACCCTTATAGCAGACCTTAGGATTTCTTTGACAGTTAAACAAGGGTGTTCGGACGTTACGTCGATGTAAATCAACACTGACTACGGTCAGTGGGGAAAGGTCCAACACTCGAACCCAAAGCGTCTGATACAAAGCGCACCCACGGAATATACCTTGTACCGGCTATTTATATAGCCCCTATATGTGCATCTTTATAAATTTTCCCTTTTCATCAAAAGGCTCAGTAAGAAATTTATAAAAACCTATATATATATATATTTCTTTAAAAGAATATTTCATGACCAACACTACCAAAATATGGATACCTGCATGCACCACAACTTACCAACAGTTTGTTGCCCTACAAGCATATGCTAGCCTACAAATGCAGGTCAGCCTAGCAGCATGAGCTAACTATCAGCATGCAGCAGCCTACTAGCACTTACTACACTACTGGCATATGCCAGTCTACCAGCAGATGGCAGCTACCGGCACAAGCCTACCCTACCAGGCCATGCCGATCTTGCTGGCACACGCTAACCCTACCAGCTTATGCATTGCCTACTATGTACAATGGACAAATGTACCTTTAGCCCACTGGCACTTGTATAATCAATCTATTGTTAAAGATATTGATACTTCATCATCCTTTATCTTAAAAAAAGGTCTAAACTTTAATTGAAGCTTTTGCTTGTGAAATGATAACATGATCAATGATGGCCGGTCAAACCACCCACATAACACTTCCCGCATACTGCATAGGGATGCACTCCATCAAAATCTGCATAGACCATCTCCCATTCCTTTCCTTTTACTTTTATTCTATTGTTTTGCTTCATAGACATGACTTAGAAGCAGAAATCAAGGGTATACATTCAACCAAAAGATGTAATTGACACCAACCTGCAGGTTGGTGGGAGTCTGGACCACAAAACCTAGATGTCTTCTAACAAGGCAAAAAGAGACATCCAAAGCCAAAAAAAGGGGACCTTCCAAAGAAATCCATTTTCAAATTAATAATTCCTTTCTGATAGTGATCTAAGAAATACAATACATCCTGCCCTAAGACAGTTCTTATTGACATGCTATGCAAAAATATCTGAGAAAAAAGTAAAGCAATGCCATGTGCCTATAGTCATCTCCTTCTACAGATACACTTCTGGATCGTTTTGTCTTTATCTAGGTACAACATTACCTATGTGACAACAATGAAAGTGGCACTAGAACCAAGTTTATCATCTAGTCATGATAAAATTATCGTGTACAATGTAAGTAAATAAAATAAAATAAAATACTTTGGAGCAATTTCATGAATGGCATGAAAGGATTCAGCTTACCGAATTATTTCAGAGTTCCATTGTGTCAATATGGGAGATGGACAGACTATAAGAGTTGCACCAGTGTTTATTGTGGAATTAGCTGCTTCAATCAGTTCTGAACACACACAACAGATGTAGTTTTCACTTGAGTGAATTACAGTGACAGAATCTTTCTTGTTTTCAAGACGGCTCATCTTACAGGAATACTCCTTTCTATGTCTGCTCCTGGAATTTTCTTGTGGACATGAAGGTTTTCCTTTGGGTGAAAAACCAACACAGTCCGCATGTTGCCAAGCATCACAAATGTCACACTGAACCCACAGCCCTTTGTATCTGGTGTTTTCTGTCACAGCCCCACAGATGCACTCTATACGTTCTTGTTTCAATCTCTTTATCAGACTTCCCTGTTCTTTGGATTCATTATCTGAAATAATACAGTCCTCCAAGTATGGTTTGCGATGGGCAAAGATACAGGCAAGCAATTCAACAGTCTTACCCAAACCCATCTCATCTATCCTTGGCATCACAATAAAAGAGGCATGACATTTCCATAAGCATAAGTCTAGCTTTCAGATATTACTTAGATTAACATAGTCCAAGTAGCAATAACAACATACCTGCTAGGATCCCACCAAACACATATGATGAGGATGACTCTGCATGGAATGAAACACTACCACTGAAAGGGCAAGTAAACAGACTGATAAGTTATATCTCATGTAGGTTTATGAAAAACAAATGGGGGAAGAAAAAGATCATACTTGGACTTGGACTTCTATATTCCAAAAGAAACATGACAAACATATCTATCTTGCATGCACTCAAAAAGGTATAATCCTTCATAATAAATGCAGAAAAGTACTATCATCCACTTTTCAGAGGAAAAAAATGCAGAGAAGTATTTCTTTATCACTGCATCGAAGAAAAAAATACCTTTACTAACAAAATGTTATTAAGAAAACGTTAGCATGACATGATTGAGTAACTGCTATGCTCCCAACAGAATAAAACAACTATCATCATTATCAACAAATATATGACCATGGTTTACTTTGCATGCCAAATTACATTTTGTTTTCAAAAAGAAATATAGAAGAGTAAAATGAGTTAGCTTTGACAATTATAGAGATCTCCTACTTCAGTCTACACCATTACAATCATCCAGAGCAATGTTTTGCCAACTTGCAGAACAAATAATATTTGATGACATACTTTTTTTTGTTCCCTTGCAGACCATGCATTCACTGATGCAGGCATTAAAAAAAAGGAGCACATTTACATTGTCCTTACCACCATAGATGCAATAAGGACGTCCCTTATGATGTGTATCCTGATCAGATCTATTTCAATGTACATTGTATGGATGGCAAAAGGACAACACTTCGATGGGACTAGATAAGGCAGATGAACTGTTCACTGGATTTTTAAGTGTCTGAAATTACTAGATGAAAGTTACATAAGCATCATTTAATCATTTCCCCTCAACATGGAGTCAAAACTGCCAACTGAAGCCAAAAAAAGTAACAATTAACTAATGCTGCGCAATATATCATCTTAAAAGTGAATTTTGCCACATTGGTGAATGATATTTTTCTTTGAAACTGGATGAAACCACAATTTCATTGATAAGCAAAAGAAGGGTATACAAAAAAGGCACTCCACACAGAATGACATGTGAAAATCATGGTATTGGGCTGTGCATCTGCAGGAGCTGCTCAATGTGGGAGCACTTTGACTATGTTTCTCTTCCCAAAAAAGAGGGTGTTGAACCCTGAAAGAAAAAATCCCAAACCCGGAGGGACTCCCTCCGGGTATTGCAAACCCGGAGGGACCCCCCCCTCCGGGTTTCCTCCTCTCTCCTCTCTCTCAAATTTAAAAAAAAAGGGGGAAGGGGGGAGGAATACCCGGAGGGAGCCCCTCCGGGTTCCCTTTTCTCTCTTCTCTCCTCTCTTCTCTCTCTCTCGCAATTTGCAATACAGGGTGAATACCTCCGGGTTTCCAAACCAGGAGGGAGCCCCCCCGGCTTCCCTTTCTCTCTTTCAATTACTATCCTCCCTTTTCCATTTATGCCCCTCCTCCTTTCAATCCCGCAGGGGCTAAAATGTCCAAAAAAAACTCTTCACCTCCTCCATCCAAAACCAGGAGGAACCCCCTCCGACTTTCCCATCTCCAAACTCCTATAAATAGGAACTTCGCCAAGAGGAGAGTGGGGATTACGGCTTGGAGCATTCGCCATGTGGAAGCTTGGAGCAAGAAGGAACTTGGCACAAGAAGCTCTTGAAGTCTTGGAATTTCTTGAAGATTGGAAGACCTTGAACAATGGGGGGAACTTCGAACCCTTGGAGATCTCTTGGAGGAGCTTGACGCATTGTTTGTGTGTTGAGAATAAAACCCACCACTAAGGGTATGTTCACATGTGTGAATTGTTCCCAAGTCCTAATAAACATATTAGGGAATAAATCTAAATGATCATCCATGAAGAACCAAGAAACTAGCATCAAGCATGGAGGAAAAACACAAAAAAGGTGTTATGCATAAAAATGTCCATGTGACTATGTGAATTTCTGTAAGAAATGTCAGAAAATCAGAATTAAAAGGAGGGGGGGCTGCCTCTTTCTCTCCTCTAAGCACCCCAGCCCAATGGAGTTTCTTGGGAAGAGAACCCAGCCGCTGCCACCTTGACCTGTTTTAAGAGGGGATTAAATGCTCTTAACCATGGAATTAAAAGAGAGAGAGAATAATGTTAACAGATGGGAATGGGTTCTCTGTCCTTTCCCTTCCCTCTCTCTGAATGGCTTAGCCGATGGGATTGGGAGAGGAAATAAATGCTCTTAGCCAATAAGTTTAAAGGGAATAAATACCCTGGCACCCTTGCATTTTGGAAGGGAACACCTCACCTCCTTGGCCAATGGAATTGGGGGGGGGGGGGAGTAATTAAATGCTAACCAATGGACCTTTGAGAAGAAGAAAACCTTGCGCAGCCACTCTTGACCATGGGTTGAAAAGGGAACAAATGCTCTTAACTAATGGGGTTGTTTGGGGGGAATAAGTCCCACTGCCACCTCACCTTAACCGATGGGTTTAAGAGAGAATTAAATGCTCTTAGGACTATTTTGATAACGGAATAAGGGTCAGTTAGGGTGAGTTATTCTGTTTAGCCACCCACCCGGGGTTAACTCATTCCACTCTCTCACAAGAATACCCTATTTGACCTTGGTTAGGATAGTTACCAAACCAATAATTGCTCCAACCCAAGGATAAGCTAACTGGGGCCCACCCCGATTAACTTATCCTAACATGTTATCAAAGTTTAATTTATGGAATTAAAAAGATGGAGATGGAGGAGGCGGCTGCCTCTCTCCTCTCTTTTCTCGATCTCTGTCCGATGGAGTTATTTGGAGAGAAATAAATACCCAGCCACTTCATCCCCTGCCCATGTGCAATTTTGAGAGGGGAAAGATATGTCTAGTTGTTTCAGAAATGTGAAATTATTGCAATCATGTGTAATTACACACCAGCCCTTACCTTGCACAGTGTGGTCAGAAAATTTAAGATATGTCCCTGCATGCATAGGATATTTCTAAAAGTTGAAATTACAAGCATCCCCCTAGGCAGGGTACTTTTTGAAAACAGAGAATTGCATAAATATCCCCCAGTCAATGAGGAAATTACAGAAAACCCTGGAATGTCCAGAGAATTGCAGAAATACCTCAGTGATACCAGGAATACGCCCTCAGTGACACCAGGAATACCCCCTGCTGGTGGAAAACTACAGAATAATTCTTGGAAGGTCCAGAAATTACCAATATACCCCTGGTTTAAGGAAAATTATAGAAATACCCTTGGTTGAGAGAAAATTATAGGAATACCCTGATTGCGGGAAAAGTACAAAGATACCCCCTGATGGTAAAAAAAAATTAAAAAGGGGTTCAAAATTACAAATATACTCAAAAAGGGTTCAAAATTACAAATATACTCAAAAAGGGTTCAAAATTACAAATATACTCAAAAAGAGTTCGAAATTGCAAATATACTTAAAAAGGATTCAAAATTATGAAGATACTCTCGCATTGCATAAATATCCTTTACGGACACCAAGTCAACTTAATGGTCCGATCACGATCGAAAGAGTGTTCGTAACCATAGTCAATCCGATAGTCCGCTAATGGTCATATGGCTATCCAACGATCTGATCGGAATGAACTTCAAAATGAACAAGCATATCTTGATCGGGAGCAAATCCAACGGTCGGATTTGGACCAAACTTAAATCTAACGATTACATGTTGACCTAGAGCAAATCCAAAGGTCTAATCTTTACTGGAATCAAATCTGTCGGTCTGATAGTAATCATATTGGCGATCCAACAGTCCGATCGCGACACAATTCAAATCTAACGGTCTGATCGTGACCCGGAACAAATCCGATGATTCGATCTCGACCATAAACATAATCTGGTGGCTCGATTGCGACTGGATACCATAGTAGTCAAGGCGGGCGCCTAGGCGTCGCCTAGGTGCCCCCTAGGCGCTGTTGAAGGGGCGAGGCGCCTGCCCGCCTTCAATTGTGCTGAAAAGGTGAACCGGGAGGTCAACTAGGTGGGCTGGGCGACAAGGCGGCCGCCCGGTCACCTCACCCGCAACCCGTGACCCGTTAAACCCCCCCCCCCCGATACGAGTCGGGCATGCTCCGACCCATTTATTTTAAACGGCGGATTTTTTTTAACCCCCCCCCCTCGATGGTCAACCACACATTTGACCCCCCATCCCCTTCGTCTCCCCCCTCGATCCTCTCCCACTCCCTGCCCTATGTGCCGACGTGCCGCCGTGGTCTCCCTCCTTCGTCGTCGCCTCGACCATCACCTCCGACGCCATCGCCTCCACAGCCTCCGCAGGAGTCTCGTCCGACGCCATCTTCCTCCATCGTCGTCGTCTCTTCCGACGCCATCGCCGCGACGCCGCCGCATCGCCCGACGCCATCCCCTCGTCGGTCACCTCCTCCACGGCTGCGACGTCCACAGCCGGTGCCGGAGGAGCTATCATCTCCGCCTCCGGTAAGTCCCACACCACAGTCCTCTCTCTCCCTCTCTATCTCTCCCCCCCACAGCCCCTCTCTCTGTAATCCCTCCCCTCTCTCTCTCGGTCTCTCCCCCACGGCCTCTCTCTCTCTCGGTCTCTCCCCCACGGCCCCTATCTCTGTCTCCCGACTCTCCCCCACACCAGTCCCTCCTCCTCTCTCTCTCTCTCTCTCTGTTTCCCGACTCTCCCCCACACCAGTCCCTCCTCTCTCTCTCTCTCTCTCACGGCCCCTCTCTGTCTCCCGACTCTCCCCCACACCAGTCCCTCTCTCTCTCTCTCTCCCCCCACAGCCCCTCTCTGTCCTCCCGACTCTCCCCCACAGACCCAACGGCCCCTCTCTCTATCTCCCTAACGGCCTCACACCACAGTCCCTCCTCTCCCTCTCTATCTCTCCCCCCCACGGCCCCTCTCTGTCTCCCCCACATGGGCCACACCACAATCCCTCCCCTCTCTCTCTCTCTCCCCCACGGCCCCTCTCAGCCCTCCGCAAGGTCCCCCCCTCTCTCTGTCTCCCCACAGTCCCCCGTGAGGTCCCCCCTCTCTCTGTCTCCACAGTACCCCCACAGTCGCCCACCGTCTCGGCGTCTCTTCACAATCCCCAGTCCCAATCGCCCAGTCTCCCCAGTCCCCACTCTCTCTTTCTCTCTGTTTGAGCCCACAGTCCTCCTCAGTCACACAAATTTTCATTATTAAATTTTTTATTTTTAAGATTAAATTTTTTTGAAATTGAATTTGTATTATTTTTCATTATTAGTTATTGTCTTGCGTGTAGATAATGACAGAGAATAGTTCCACGGCTGAGACCGAGCTTAAAAAAAAATAAAGTCAAAAGACCCGAGATGGAAGTATGCATATTGGCCTGATGTAAATGATAAGAACAAGGTCAAGTGCGATCTTTGTGGCTTGATTACTAATGGGGGCATCAAAAGACAAAAGGAACATTTGATTGGTGATTTTGGGGATGTGAAAAAATGCCCAATACTAATAGACAAATTGCTGAAGAGATGCTCAATTGGATGAACAAAAACAAAAAAAGAAAGTCAAATGAGAGTATTCCGACTGAAGGAGATTCTGATGATGAATGTGAAGTGGAGGGACATGTGGAAAAGTCCCGGCAAGGTTCTTCAACATTGGACTCTTCTGCAAAGAGTTCGGGGACGAGCAAACCACCTAAAGCTCAATCCAAAGGGCCAATTGATGCCTTTGCAAGAATGAGTATAGAAGACTTTGTTGATGCTAGAAGAAGTGGGAAGAAAATTCAAACCACGTTAGAAAATAGATGGAACAAAGAAAACAAAAGGATGGTTGATGAGTATGTTGCCACTTTGTTCTATTAAGGTGGCATTCCATTCAATGTAGTCCGTCTAAAATGCTTTGAACATGTAGTGGAGGCTATAGGACGGTTTGGACCAGGATATAAGCCCCCAGGCTATCACATGTTGAGAGTGTCCCTTTTGAAGGACATGGTGGAGAAGACAAAATTAATGTATGAGGAATATCAAAAGCATTGGAAGACATATGGTTGTACAATAATGTGTGATGGTTGGACCGATAAAAGACAAAGAAAGTTAATCAACTTTCTAGTCAATTGTTCGCAGGGGACTTTTTTTGTTGAGTCAGTTAATGCTTCTGATAAGAAGGAAGACGCAGGGTTGTTATATGAGTTGCTTGATAAAATGGTAGAAAGAATTGGAGAAGAAAATGTGGTGCAAATTGTAACTGATAATGCATCATATAATGTAGCAGCTGGTCGCTTGTTGATGGATAAAAGAAAAATATTATTCTGGACACCTTGTGTTGCACATTGTTTGGATCTCATGTTAGAAGATATTGGTAAGTTAAAGGGTTACAAAGGTGTAATTACAAAAGCTAAGAAGTTGACAGCTTATATTTACACTCACACTCGCCTTCTTGAACACATGAGAAAGGAAACCAAGGGTAGAGAATTGGTGAGATGTGGTGTGACTAGATTTGCCACAGCATTTCTTACACTGGAGAGGTTGAATGATGGTGTAATAAAAAGGGCTCTTCCGAGAATATTTAGTTCTGAAGCTTGGTATAAGAGTATATGGTCATCAACAAATACAGAGAAGAATGCCTCAAGTATTATCTTTCAGGTGACATTTTGGCATGATGTTGAAGATGTTTTGAGAGCCTCTCAACCAATCTTGCAAGTGTTAAGATTGGTTGATGAAGATGAAAAACCTGTAATGCCTTATATATACGTTGCCATGGAGTATACAAAAGAGCAAATTGTTCAAAATTTTGGCTCCAAGGTAAATTTACCGTGCTTTAATTTACATAATTCATATATGTTTATACATAAATTAAAATTTTACCATTCTTTAAACTCCATCATTCATATGCAGGAAGTAAAATTTCAGCCAATTCTGAGGATAATTGATAAAAGATGGCAAGATCAAATGCACCGTCCTTTACATTTGACGGGGTTTTTCTTGAATCCTAGTTTATATTTCAAGGCTAGACAGAAAGATGTTGGTTCATGTAGGAAGTTTGAGAGTGGATTTTTTACATGTCTTGAAAGAATGGTGCCAAATTTGGACCTTCAAGATAAGATAGGTGATCAAGTTACAATATATTTGAATGAAAGAGGGATGTTCGGAAAAGAACTAGCCATAAGGGCTCGCGATAGGAGAATGCCAAGTAAGTGTATCTTTTTAATAATTTTTAGAATTTACTTGGTATGTTTTCAAATAACAATATTTTGACATGTTAAATTTTTTTTATAGTTGAATGGTGGGTAACATATGGTGGGGAAACTTCCGAATTGAAGAATATTGCGATAAGGATTTTAGGGCTTTGTTGTAGTGCTTCTGGGTGTGAATGCAATTGGAGTATATTTGAATTTGTAAGTTTCACAAACTCATCTAATTCTGAATTTTTCTTTTACATTGATTAATATTGTCCTTATTTTACATTCTCCACTTATATTCTTTGCACGTAGATTCACGCCAAGAAGAAGAACCGCTTAGAACATAAAAGATTGAATGATCTTGTATATGTTAAATATAATCGTCGTCTTCAAGAGAGGTTCAAAGAGAGGAAAAATCATCCACAAAAATATGATCCCATTTGTCTACCAGATTTAGATTGGGGGAGTGAGTGGATGACTCAAAAGTCAAAGAATTTAGTTCATGATGATGACGATCTTACTTGGACAGATGTTGAACTTGCTATGGAAGCATCATATGAAAGACCAACAAGAAGTAGAGCACAACCAAGAGATTATGATGATCCATCAGATGATGGAGAATTGCTAGAAGAAGATTCTGAAGAGGATGATGATGATGCTCCATGGGAGTCTAGTGAAGAAGGTCAAGCTCACCAAGAAGATGATGAGAATGACAATCATGATAAGACCATTCCAGCAGAAGTGCCATTTGGTTTTAGGATTTAGTCTTTCATGTTATGTTAAGACACTTAGACATGGAAAATAATTTGGATGATGTATTAATTAGATGACTAGTATTATGGTTGTGTGAACATTTCTTAGTAGTTACCTTATAACATACTTGCTAAGTACCACTATTTGATTTTTTTCAATGATGTGGTTTGCTATTTGTTAATAACTTATTATGTTTGGTAGAATTTATTTTCCATGTTATATCTAATATATTTCAGGATGGAGCTAATAAAATACACTTTCAAACAAAAAAGATGAAGCTAAAAAAATGTAGCCCACAGGTTAGTGTGTTTAACCATTTGGCCTTTATTTTCTGTAATTTTCTTGATGTTATTATATTCTTTTGTAATTTCCTGAATTTTTTGTATTTACTTCAGAATTTTCTGTAATTTTTTGATGCAATTTAATTTTCTATAATTGTCATGCAATTTAATTGCTGCAATTTTCTCATGCTTTTGAATTTTCTGTAATTTTTTCTATAATATTTTCATATATTTTATTCTTGTTTTATATATTAGGAGATATATATTTTAGATTTTTTAATCAGTGGCCAAAGTGTCGCCTAGGCGACGCCTAAGCGGACGCCTTGTCGCCTAAGCGCTTAGAGACCCCGTGAACGCCTTGGTTCGCCTTGTCACCTTGACAACTATGCTGGATACAAAATCTGACAGTCTGATTGTGGAGAAAAGCAAATAGGATGGTCTAATCTTGACTAGATATAAAATCTAAAAGTATGATCATAACAGAATGTGGATCCGATGGTGGATTGAAGACCGAATGTAAATCAAATGGCCCGATCATATAATCGAGGTTTCATATGTATAATGGATCCAAGGAATGAAATATTCAATTCTCTCATGCATATGTATCTCTAATAGATGATCTCTTTGATCAAATTTATTAGATAAAACCCTCAATATCGCGACGGATATTGTAGAAGTTAGGAGTGTCCTCTACAATTAATAAAAGGTGTTCGGACTTTACGCCGATGTAAACAAACACCGACCATGGTCGGTGGGGAAAAGTCCGGTATACAAACCCGAAATTGTCTAATAAATCAACTCACAAAATTAATAATATGCATGCTAATCAATTAGCTAAAATATATGCATATTTATCCAACAAATGGATATTTTAAAATTAAAATTTTCTGCGTGCTAAACAGGGGGCAATCGTAGAACCCTGTCCAAGATGAACCATACAACCTATCTGCAGATCTACTGGACCTGTTGAGAATTCTATTATTTCTTTATTCCCAAATAGCCTGCACAGTGTCACACAAAATTAGCCATCAGACCTTCTTGTCCCCTTTAACAGTCTACTTCCTTGCCCCACCTTGAATAAGCATTTCCTAGCTGCCCTGTGTGTGCCCTCGATATGCCTTGCATTCTCTGGAGTATCTCTCCACTGACTGAGTGAAGGAAAAATGAGTGAAGAGATGACCGTAGTCTCCTCCTCATGAGTGCATAGAAAACAAGATGCCATAATTCACATTACAAACTGCAATAGCCAATCGCAAGTAAGAAGCCTACTTCTATGATCCTCCAAATAAATACCTTCTTTAAAATGCCACATATATCTCATTGTGGAGAACCAGATCTCCCTACTCACAATAAAGGGAAGAGCAGACTCATTAAAAGTCGGCATTATTTCCCACATCCATCTAGCACATGTCATTGGATGATTCCTTCCATTGCCCCCAAGAAGATCTCACACAGCTCCATCTCCCCATCAAAGAGGCTCCTAAGGCTGGGAAAGCAGCCTTCTTACTCAAGCCTACTCAAAAAAACCTCAAGCTCTCAAAAGCTAGACTGAAGAGAGATGAAGAGACTCTTGTCACTGCATCACTTGTCCTTCCAGAAGCTAACTCTTTAACTGACTGTTAGCCAATGGTACATGATGGTGGTTTCTTTCTTTTTTTCTTCTTCCCTTTTTTTTGGTTTCTAATGGTGTTAGGTTGTGTTGTTGGTCACTTTCACAGATGTAAGCTATATTGCGTGAGGGCATAGGCATTGTTTGCAATCTCCTGAGAATCTCTCGAGATCTCTTGAGATTCTCTGCCTCTATGGCTTGCCGAGATCCAAAATGCCTAGGTAAAGACACAACGTCCAGGCAAAGTTTTCAAACCCGGTACCGGTTTCAGTACCGGACAAGCCCGGTACCAGTACATACCAGCCTGTACCGACATATACTGCCCAGTATATAAAGAAATTGAACCGTACCGGCCAAGGCCGGTACCGGTACATACCGGCCCGGTACGATACATACCGGGCGGTACTGAAAACAAGGCGTCCAGGCAAGTCACACGAATACTGTGCATTTGGACTGGTCAGTTTGTGGGATGTTCAAAGCTCCCTCCCCGTTACGTTTGGCTCATTCAAGCCCAAGGGTTTTGAAACCATCCCTTTCCTTCACACACGGCGGTTGCCATCGAGGCACCTACCATTAGGAGGGAGGTTCCTGGCCATGGACAACCTGTCCATCGACTGTAGAGCTACAAGGCAAAGAGCAGGATCAACACAAACCACATCCCTCAACCCCAACCTGGTCACTCCACACTCACTCCCACTACCCTCATCTTACTATTATCATGTTCATTTTATCATATTGAGTCGCTAAATGAATGACATTATAAATTTTCCCTAAACATATATAGGATTATAGGGTTTGCCACTCCTAATCTCCTGAGATTTCTCTAGGATCTCTCTAACATCTCTTCTCTCTGACCCTCCCGAGACAAAACCAAGAACCAATACAACATTCCTCGGATATAGGTTGCATGTACATAGTCAACCTTATCTACGTACGTGCACAGTAGAATTGAATAAATCCCCTAGATCAGCTGGGTCTAAGCACAATTTGGATCAGATTAGATCATCCAATTCAGGCAATCCAGGGGGAAATCGGATATTCTTTCAGAGAGAGAGAGAGAAGGATATGATTTTAATTTTAAGGTATATATATGCTTTTAATATAGTAACTGTGAACACTGAATATTTTTAGTAAGGAGTTGTCTATAAAATTTGTCCCCCTTTTACCCTCCTGTAACTTAATCATAGGAATAGCTGTGGAAGGCCTGAGTGGTGGAAGAGGATGAAGGAAAAAGAAGACAAATAAAGGCAGGAGGAAAGAACTGGTTCTGGTGGCGTAGGAGTGACAACCGTAGCATCTCTACTGTGCATGCTTTTCAAACAATGGAGTGGGGCCGAGCAGCAGATCAGCTTCACCACCATTAGGGTATCTAGTGGGGACTTAATGGTTTCAAGGGGCCTTTTCGGCCCAACACGACCTGAATTGGGCAAAATATTAGTGGAAGAAGAAATTTTACCTATCCTTCATATTTCTAACTTAGATTGTAAGATATAACAGATGATTTCAAGATTAATGACATATTATAATTTCAAGTGAAACAAAAAGATTGTTCTGACAATAGGGAACAGCTTAATAGGTATTTAGTTAGAGAATATCATACCTAAAGGGATTGTAGAACATTCCCGAATCTCCTTCAAGGAATATAACCGGCACACAGAAAGGAGCAAACAACTGACTTTTCATCATTTTGCTTGAAGAATCAGGGATCCCTCTCTCTCGATGAACCATCCAGTAAGCTGCACGAAGCTGATATGGTCTAAGTTGTGGAACTAAGTCAGGAAGTTCATCTTCTAATTCAAGCGCCTCTCTGTCAACAAGAACACCAAGCATAAACAACAGAATTATTCAAACAGTACACATCCTGGGTTCTCAAATATATTTGATTAAACATAGAAGATAACCATCGGATTATATCGCAAGCTCTACAGTATTTGCATGAGTCATGTTTACTCCAGTTAAATTCAACTCTATACTTTCTTCATATTTCAGATGTACTAAGCTAGACATAGAATTGCCATGAGAATGTGACAACTATCATATAGTTGTTCAAGGAAAAAAAATGTAGAAGCCAATTGAGAATCTGAGACTAAGGGAAAGGCCTGTATGGCATCTTTGAAAGATGGTACACTATTATAAGTCCTTTTCTTATTCTTTTTCCCTTTTTTTCTCTCCTTTTCCAATTTTTGCTCCCTCACTCTCTATCTCTTCATCACTTTTTAGAGAAAGGTTTGGAAAGATATCATTAAGTCAACAACTTAACGTCTTTACTATGCTGAAGGAACCAATACAAGATTGAGAAGAATCTCTCCATGGCCCATGAGCTTAATTTAACTACAAACTATAGATGTATTCTTTTCCATCTAAATGTACTGATCGATCCTTTGAAAAGGAGTATCTTTGGTCCTCTCTTCAATGAGATACCCATGTTATCACCCATTTAAAAAGCTATCTTAAGCAAAAGGATCTTTTCTTGAAAGTGAATACTACCACAATTCTAATAAAAGATAAAAAAAAGGGAAATTATAGGCACAAAGTATGTATGCCCTCAAAAGCCCCTCTATACTACAGGAAACCACAACAAGATGGTGTGACACACACAAGCCCCCAGCAAGACAAAAGTTCAAGAGTGTGGTTTGTCCAATTCCCATGTAATTTATGCCCACTCCCTCACCCTATCACCCAAAAAAAATGTGGCCAACTTCTCAGGCACCTTAGCTTCCCTTCTGAAGAGTCTTCCATTTCTCCATGAAAAAATAGACACAAGAAACATGAAGTTGACTATCAACAGCTATGAAAAGACAAGTTAAAATCAAAGGCAGAAAGAAACTAGAGAACACATATCGCTTGACACAATCATGCACCAACACGATAAAACAGGAAGTGCAGTATTTCCATGCAAGCAATGCATTGAACCTTTTCCCAAAAAATAAACCAAGATTTATCAAAGTGAAACTGAGATGAGAAGATATAATTTTTTTCCCCAAGAGGTTACATTAAATGCATAATCAGTTCAATTACTTAACCGGAAGTCATGGTGAAGAATATGCCCTTAGAAAGAAAAAAGTGCATCAAGATTTCCCAGTACATCTTACCAAATAACATCACAGAAGGATAGAAAGTGATTTTGATTCATTATGATCCCAGAATAGATGGACAACATAAAGGTTTCCTATGGATTAGTTCTGTTCAAGAGGCAAGAAAACAAGCTTCACATCAGATACGATGTTCAGCACCTAGCATGTGCATGTTTTTTATTGCATAAAGATAGGGAGATAACAATTAGACTCACTTGGAGGGCTTGATAGCTTCATATAATCGAGCAGCATCAAACTCAGGATGCATCCTTGAAGCCATGTCACCATCTTCTCCTGGATGCATGCAATTTTCGTCATAATTCAATTGACCAATTCCATACTTGGCTTCTGACGTTGTAACCTCGGGACGTAACCATGCCATAACATTGTTCATACTTTTCCGCCATGGATGCCTGGCAAACTCTAGTAGGGACTCACAAGCATCAAAAGCATTTCTCAGAATTTCCACCCTCAGCCTAAAAGACGGGATATTACCTAAAACCCTAATTTGAGAGACAGGTCTCAGTGTCATAAACTTCATACTAACTAGGTGAACAAGACCAGATACACCTTCATTTGGCCCATCAAAGACCCCTGAGAAGAGTACCGTAGGGATATGTTTATCCTCTGAACTATGTGTTTCCAAGTCAACAAACTCCAAAAAGATACTGTCCATCGAGAAAACAGGCCAATGGCCCAACCTAAAACTTTCATACTCTCTGTCAGGTAACCTGAATCTCAGAGAGATGTTAGACACCATGTTGAGGTCCTCTATCAATCTGTGATCTGTAACCTCATTGGTGAATCGAATGTCCGTAAGAACAACTTCAGCAATGTCATAATGCTCACCTGATGCCCAATGTCTACTATCTACATCAACAAAAAAGTGTTTACTGAGTAGGGGTGTCCCATCAACATTTTTCACATCCAGAGTCTCAGGTCTACCACCAATTTCCAAACTCTCTTCTCCATTATTGCTGTTGGAGGGAATAACAGCCGGTAATATCCCCCCGGATCTGATTGGACGAGATTTCTTCCTTCCCATTGCTTCAAGCAAGTGATCATACCTTCTACCAGGAATCACCTGAGAAGAAGAAAAAAAAGAAAAACAGAAAAGACTGAGAATTTCCCAAATAACTAATTTCTGCGTTTAATAATCATCAAAAACCCGAAATTCCTAATTCAAGCGAGTGAACAAAACAAATAAAATTGTCACCCCTTCGAAATTTAACTAGATTAACCGAAATGAAAGAGTCAGAATGAAGCGCAGCTACTTCGTACTGTAATTCGCAGTACATCTAAACAACTTCCACCTTATGCAGCAGAATAATACTCTAGCACAGGTTGCCGTGTTAATCAGCACTCCATAGAACCCTCAAATATATCTTAAATTCCTATGACTAGTCGAATTCAACAAGTTAAGCTTCTACAAAACCCTAAACAAAGCTCAACCCAATTTCCGGTGCTTAAATGGCGATGATAAATTCCCAAGAGCTCAAAATTTTAAACTGAAGCACTGTGAAAATAGCAAGCGCTGAAAATAAAATGATGAGATGCAGAGTATTGCGGATGAAAGAAAACATCGGCCAGCTCGTACCCAATTTGCGTTGCTGGATTCCAGACGACACCGAGAAAGAGTTAGACTGGGAACTAGATGAGAAGTAATCTACCAGAAGATGGAGCGGATGGCTTCCGTTGCTCGGCCCAGAAAGAGGTCCATGGCATCCCCGACTCCCACGCCTTTGTGTTTCGAATTCCGGAACGGAGCAGTCATCGGGGTATTATACGAATAATAAAATTTTGAGGGGGTAAATGTGTATTCATTGCTTTGTCGTCGTCGGGGTTTATCAGTCCGATCCTATCGACATATGGTACGGTACAACATCATATCTATCACGTCCCATGATTTTCGGATCGAATTTCTACGGATTGCGGATCATGTCCAAGCGAGTTTTAGATTTTTTATATTGACTTTTTGAACCCATTGTTGATACTTTTGTGGGTTATTCTGGGTCCGTGATGGCGTGTGGAAAGTTCCCGCCTTTTTCCTATAATTCTTCTAGGTCGGAATCTATTTTTCAAAATTTTTTCGGAGTTCCCATTATTTTTTCAAAAAAGAAAGGAATATAATAAAATTAAAATTAAAATCTTTTTTTTATCCCCCCTCCGTTCTCTCGTCTCTCCCGACTCACTCTCCCTCACTCTCTCCCGTCTCTCTTTCCCTTCCCCGTTCCCACCTCCGGCGGCCGACAACGGTGGCGAGGCTCGGGGCGGAGCGACAGCGGTGGCGTGCGGCGAAGGCTAGGCCAAGGGCGTGCGGAACGGGAGGCGGAGGTGGTCTCATTCGTGATAAGCCGGCCACGTGGGTGATCACCGTTCTTCGAGGTGTCGGTGGGTTAAAGCTTTGATTCAGGTAGGGGGACGGATCCATGCTCTTACCGCGTGCTTTCCCTTCGATTCCATCCCCTGTGAGGTCGAGAGTGGGAGCATTTTCATATTTCGAGGGTTTATGCATGTCAGAGGTTAAGCGGCGGTTTTCGGCCGATCGAGGCCTTGTTTCATGGTTTCACCGTGGCTTTCCGGTCGTAGGAAGGCTCGGGGATGGATTCCCCATGTTTTCCCCTTCGTCCCGCGGTGAATGGGGCTTCCAATCGGACTCCGTGTGGAGTTCGGCACTTTTTCGCGAAACCGGCAAGAGACGGCCACAAGGGTGGCCATCGCGTCCAAGGCTGGGCGGCCAAGGACCTGGCCGCCCAAGTCTGCTGGGCGGCCAGGGTTGGGCCGTCCTGCCTTCTTCCTCTATTTTATGAAGCCCGGTTTGGGCGGCCAAAGAGGTGGCCGCCCAGGCTCCCCTGTTTGCCCAGGGTGGGCAGCCAGTAGGCTGGCCACCCAGTGTTCCTTGAGTCTAGGTCCTGGGCGGCCAGTGGGGTGGCCGCCCAGGCCATTGAGTGCCTAGGGCTGGGCGGCAATGGGGTTGGCCGCCCAGCCCTGTTGGGCGGCCAGTGCTTTTTGGCCGCCCAGGCCATTGAGTGCCAGGGGTGTGGCACTCCGTGGTTTGGTCTTTCGGGGTGTCCGTAGGAGGGGTGGCATTGCGGAATGCGTGTCTGCGTGGTGCCGGGTGTTCTACTGGTTCTGGGTGATTAGTGTGCGCCATCTATGTCTGTTGGTGGAGTGTACACATTCATCCTGGTGTCGGGCTACCCGTGTCGACTGTCCCCACGAGAGTTCCGTGACCATGGAGGGTATTCCCGCGTGAGGGCAGTGATCACTGCTAGGCATTCTCATAGATTTGTGAGCCGGGGTTCTTGTGTTCCCGTCCTCTGCCGTAGATAGTTTTCCCATTGACTAGCAGTGTGGTTTCCAGTTCCCCTGTGGTTCAGGCGCGTGCGTAGGCCTGTCCTCATGTTTTCCACGAGATCACGGAGGGTTAGAGTCCTACTGTTTCCACTGCATGGAGGGCTTGTCATGACTGGACCAGGCGAGAGCGCCTTGTGTGTACAATGCTCCTGTAGAGGCGAGATCGTTTAAGTGTGTGTACCTTGGTTGGGACAAGTCAACGTTGCTGAAGGTTGTAGTGGCACATACCCCGTGTCAAGTAGCTAGACACGGATGTACCGTTGGGTGCAGAGGTGCGGATCCTAGCCAATCCGAGGGTGTGGTGTGTGTGAGTGTCTCTTCTACTCCTCCCGAGACCTGGGTGTGAGTAGTGTGCGCGCATATAAGACCTTGGCGCAGTATAAGATGTCAGTGGACGCATCTGGCCACGTCGTGTTTACTCGAGTGACGGACTCTATGCCGTGAAGGTTGAGTTGCTGACAGCGTTGTCGCGGCCCTTCCGGCAGACGGGCTGGTGTCGCCCTGTGTCTTAGGCATGGTTCTTTCGTTGGTTCCAGCTCGGGGTCGAGGGTTCTGGTGTTCGAAGGTTCCCCCGAGGGTGTTAGTTCAACGTGCAGCCGTGTCGCCTTGTCAGTGGTTTCGTCTGCAAGGGCAGACTGTCCAACCGTGGGAGTCGGGGTAGCGTAGAGGTCTTGTGTGCGTTTCCTCCGTTCCCGTCTTCTGGTTCTGGTCACCGTCGTTGTATTGTACCGATATTATTTTATTATCACTACTGCTGTTGTTCTTTTATTGTCACTTCTATGTTGTTCATGTTTACTATTTTTATTATGATGGGGATCCGCGAGACCCCTACTGAGCCAATGAGATGAGACTCACCCCTGCTTTTCAGTTGCAGTGTTCTCCTCGGAGTGGAGCATTCCAACCAGGGATTCGTAGTTGCCAGCTCACCAAGTTGACAGGGTATGTCCCGAGGCAGTGTACGTTCTTTTTCTTTGGCTGTACTTGTGGACTGGACTTTGTAGTGGTTTAATTGTTATAAAATGTAATTTTATTTCTATCAGAATTTGTACATTAATTCTGTTAATTTATATTTCATGTTATTGTTAGAATTTCAATGCATAATCACAACACTCCAACTAACCCTTCCGAACCCTCCTGCTCGTGGATAGCGGGGCAGGATTCGAATGATATCGGGTACGCCCCGGTATCCAGATCTTGGGTCGTGACAATATCACATCGCTACATGTTAAGAAGTACGTATTATTTAAATTATTTATAACACAACAATTTGAGTATTCGTGGTTTACATGTGAGAATCATGATTTGAATCGCACTTATTGCACGAATTTTTGCTTTAATTTGTGAAGAAAAAATGAATTTTAAATCTTTGAACATTGCCACTCAGAACCTCACATTTTTTAATACCCCACCAAACCAAACCACATGTGAAGAATCCTTGGCCATAAAATGAAACAAATAATATTTATGAGAATTAAATAATATGAATAGCGTACCACTTGCGTATCATGCACCGGCCGTACCGGTAATCGGTTGGTACGGTCCTGTACATATGATACGGGTCCTACCATACCGATTTGTCAAACCTTGGTCGACATACAAAATGATTGTGCCCTTTGCTAGTGATATTTGGTACCAGAATAAATTCATAGTATAATAGTGATAATTCATTATGGATTAACTTATTTTTATATTTATTTTCATATTTATTTAGTTCACGAGAGAGGACAAATATAGAGATATCTCTATTACTTAATTAGTAATAAATAAAGATACAAAATAAAATAATTATTAAACAATGACTATATGCCCCTATTTATTATGAGATGAAGGCCATGATACTATTCTATGTTTGGATGAGATTGAGAGAATTTAGACAAATTTTTATATCTCAACTTAGTGAAAGGACTTAGTTAATTAGAGTTAACAATCATTTTTATGAATCATTTTTATTAATGAAAATATTGTTAAATTAGTTTTATAAATAATCTTAAATAGCACAAATGAAGATATTATTTAATAAGATGTTTTTAACTTGTAAAAATATTTAGTAATAATGATATTGTTATTTAATAATTAGTCCCTTCATAATCATGATTAATTAACAGTATAACTTCACTTTTAACATGTTTATCCATTGCATTCGCGATTAATAATATTATTCATTTAACTATTAATACCCTATCATCATTAATGAAGAGGCGAGATCTCGTACTGTATAGTAGGCCGTTGGATCCGAAAGAATGAAACCACCAATGGGATTACTCCAAGTCTCCACGAGAGTAAGTCTGCAAGAGAACATCAAGGATCAGGGGGCTGGGGTTAGGATACCAGGTAAAATCCTCCGATGCCTAAGTCAAACGTAGGCATGAGCAAAGAGCGGGAGGAAGATAGAGAAATCGGGGGTACGGGATCGCTCTTCATCACTTGAGGGGCTGGGTGTAACGACCCGAGATCCGAATACCGGAAAGTCCCGATAACCCGAATCTTGAACCGCCACCCACGAGCCTGAAGACTCGGAAGGGTTAAAAGGTTGGTGTGAAAATACACAAGAATTCTAAATAATTGCATAATTACACATTATATATAAATAAGTAGGAAATTAATAATTAACATTAATCAAATTACATGGTCCATAATATAACAGTAGTCCACAACTAGTGCAGTGCAGAAAAGGAAAAGTACAGCAACACGGGGCATACCCCGGCCTGGCAACTAACCCTGGGCACCTGAACCGCGTGGAGCCTCGGAAGCGCTCCCCTGAAGCCTCGTCTCACCTGAAACGCGAAAAATACGCAGGGAATGAGCCTTATAATAAAAGGCTCAGTAGGGATCATCCGGTCCCTACCTCACAAACTGAGAAATCACGCGGAAAGTAACTACAGATATCACTAGCGAGACGTAGAACGAAGAGCTACAAGAATAAATAAACGAACAAGCTCCGCTACGTCTAGTACCGAACACACGGCACGTAAACCGAGATAGCTCGTCAAAACTCAGAGAGTCGCTACCTGACAAAGACTGGAGTACCAACCACTAGAAGCAAGGCCGGATGCGTCCACTGACGGCTTAGACCGCGCCTCAGGTGTCCCCCTCGACCCCTGGTGGAACGGGGACACCGTACTGGTAACCACTGAACATGTGACTAGCTCGGGTCGCGCTCGTCAGCGCGAGTCCAACCGCCCCCAACCACGTGTGCACACACAGACCATGCGTCCCAGGTCTGGCCCTCTGACTGGTTTTCCCTTCAGTCAGACTCTGGCTGCAAGACGTGGGGCCCTACGAAAACCAGTCTAAAAATCGCCTCTCGGGGTAGCCTCGCCACCACTCCATGGTGGGACCACTCACGTGTCGGAAGGCTACGACTAGTGGAGGGTCACTGAAAGAAGTAGACTCTATAGTCAACAGAAAACAACGTCTAAATCGGACAGAGTACAAGGGCCGCTCCTCATACCAACACCGACTCATGGTGACACGAGCCGAAAACATCACCTCCCGGGACCCACGGCACCCCAACAAGTGGCCCCCACATGATGCCTATCATCAGTCGGACCACCGGTCAGCACGTGGATCGAGATCCACTCACCCGAGACTTTAATCGGTAAGGACGAAATACCGGTTAGGCAAGTGCATTGAATGGTCCACCCTGGGCCGCTCAAAGGCTACACGGCCAACAACGGGCCGTCCCAGACACTGCACGGTCAACAGGGAATTGTGCCATCGCTAGGCAATACAGGAAGCTACACGGCCAAGCCCTGGCCGTTCAGGAAAGCAGCACGGTCAGCCCTTGGCCGTGCAGGGGGGATGAACGGTCCCAGACAGGCCGTTCAATTACCCAACGGTCAAAAGACAGAGCGGCCAGCCCCCGGCCGCTTAAAGACAGAACGGTCAACAACGGACTGTCTAAGGACATGATTGGACCCCTCAAGGCCGTTCCATTGTCCAATGGCACAAAACTTGAACGGCTAGAACCAGTCTGTTCAATGACTGCACGGGCAGGACCAGGCCGTGCAATCCCAGCACTGTGCAACGGTAAAAAAGCCAACGGTCAAAACTCACGAGTTGAGCGGTCAGCCTCTGGCCGTCCAGTGGGTTACACGGTCGCACGACTGACCGTGTACCCCCCCAGACGCTGCAGGGCACGAGCGGTCACCTCCCTAGCCGTGCCAAGGCGTACACAGTTTCTGGCGGTCTGTGTACGTCCCGCCGGGCCGAGAACGGCGAACCCGCCGGAAAAACTCTATTTCCGGCCCTAAACAAGCCCGTTTGAGGGGGGAATGAAGGGGAACTCAGCCCCAAGCAACCTAGAATGCATCTATGCCCTCAAAACGCAGAATCGGGACTCAAAACGCTAGATCGGGCGCTCGAATCCCAATTCATGCTTTTCCCTTCCCGGCTCAAAATAACCCTCTCTCGGCCTCGCCTCGGCCTACAAGTCGCGGGGAAGGTAAATGCCTAGCTAAGGATCGTCATCCTACCTCGGGGTCACCCAAAACTCGACAGACCGCCGCCGATCTACGAAAAATGCTTTGAAACTTCCCGAGCTCCCACGAGCCGTATGCCGCCACGATCACCACGCTGCCACCGTCGCCGCCGCGCCGTCGTCCCACCACTATCTACAGCCGGAGGGGAGCGCCACGCGTCGTCGAATGGGAGAGGGGGAAAGAGGGGGCCGCCGTGCGCTCGCGGGAGAGAAAGGGAGGGGGAGGAAGAAGAAAGAAGAATAAGAAAAAAAAAGAAAAAGAAAATGGGATTATATAGAAAATACAGAAAATATAGAAAAATATGAAAAAATAGAAAAATATGTTTCCGCGATCCTCGGAACGCGCCAGTCGCACTGGTACCACCCGCGAGTAGGTGAACGACCCGGTTCACCCGCCACGGGGTTCCGTAGGTATTTCCGAAACACACACGCGGGAATCGGAAAACACGCGGAAAAAGTCGCGGAACACGTTCCGGGTCTCCGAAACTGATTCGAATCGTACGGATCCGAACACGAAAGATGTTCGAAAGATAACTCCGGGCATAATGGGAACAAATTCTCTGATAAAATAGATCCGGGACCCAAAAAGAAGGATATGGAGGGTCTGGGATATTACAGCCCTCCCCCCTTAAACAAGTTCGTCCTCGAAATTCAAAATAAAGCACAGGGGGAAAAGAAAAGGAGAAACTCACTCGAAAAGGTAAGGGAACTGCTGACGCATCTCGTCCTCACGTTCCCAAGAAGCTTCGCCGCCAAAGTGCCGTTGCCATACCACCTTAACCAGGGGGATAACCTTGTTTCGCAGGTGCTGATCCTGTCGATCCTCAATACGGATGGGGAACTCCGGAAGAGAAAGATCGGGATTCACCTCGGGCAAAATAGAATCCTCCAACATATGAGAGGCATCGGGCATATACTTCCTCAACATCTAGACGTGGAACACATCATGCACGGAAGATAGCTCATGAGGAAGCTGCAACCGATAAGCAACCTCACCAATGCGCTCTACAATGAAGAAATGGCCAACATAGCGGGGACTCAACTTCCCACGCCGTCTAAAACGCATCACCCCATTCATCGGAGAAACTCTCAAGAATACTCGATCGCCGACTTCGAAACTGAGAGGCTGCCTCCTCCGATCGACATGGCTCTTCTGCCGACTCTGAGCCGCCAACATGTTCTGACGGACCAGATGCACCACATTCATACACTGCTGAATCAGCTCTGGTCCCGTCATAACACGCTCACCAACCTCAAACCAATCGAGCGGAGTCCGACATGGTCGCCCGTACAACGTCTCATAAGGAGCCATCCCAATGCTCGAATGATAGCTATTGTTATAGGCAAACTCAACCAATGGTAGACGGTGAATCCAACTCCCTTGCCATTCCAGGCAACAAGACCTCAACATATCCTCTAGCGTCTGAATGGTCCTCTCTGACTGACCATCTGACTGAGGATGATACGCTGAGCTAAATGCTAACTCAATGCCTAGAGCCCTCTGGAAACTCCTCCAGAAACCAGATGTGAAACGCGGATCTCGATCGGACACAATGGAAATGGGAATCCCATGCAAGGGTACAATCCGCTCCACATAAAGATGAGCCAACTTGGGCACACTTCAGTTGACTCTGATCGGTAACAACCGAGCCGTCTTCGTCAGCCTATCCACCAGCAACCAAATGCTATCATGCCCACTCGGAGTCCTCGGCAATCCCACCACAAAATCAGTGGTCCCATTTCCACGCGGGGACCTCCAAGGGCTGAAGCGTACCTCCAGGTCATTGATGCTCCGCCTTCACCTGCTGACAGGTCAGGCACCTGGCCACATACTCGGCAATATCTCTTTTCATGCCAGACCACCAGAACTGTCTCCGCAAGTTTCGATACATCTTCGTCGCACCCGGATGCACCGTGTACCGACTCCCATGAGCCTCAAGTAACACTGCACGCCTCACCTGGTCTTCGGCCGGGACGTATAACCTACCTCGGAATCTCACCTCTCCGTCCTCGCCGAGCTCCACACCGGCCATAGCCAAAATCCGGGGCAACTCAGGGTCCGCATACTGAGCCTCTGTCACCTGACGATGAATCGCTGGCGTGACAGTCAAGCTCGCAAGAATAGCTGACCCCGGCTCTTGGGGAACCTTGAGCCTAAACGACATAGACGGCACTTATTCCCAGAGCCTCCACTTCCTCATCGTCATGGTGCTGACAACGACCTTCCTACTCAAGGCATCGGCAACGACATTCATCCTGCCCGGCTGATAAGACAGGGTGAAGTCATAATCCTTCATATACTCCATCCATCGCCTCTGCCTGAGGTTAAGGTCCTTCTGAGTGAACACATACCTCAAACTCTGATGGTTTGTGAACACCTCAAACTTCTCACTGTACAAATAATGCCTCCATATCTTCAATGCAAAGATAACAGCCGCCGACTCAAGGTCATGGGTAGGGTAGTTCTCCTCATGTGGCTTCAGCTGCCGCGAAGCATACGCCACCACTCTACCATGCTGCATCAGCACAGCACCCAATCCGACCCCGGAAGCATCTCTACACAATACAAAACCTCCTGATCCAGAAGGCAACACCAAAACCGGTGCCGAGGTGAGCAATCTCTTCAGCTCCATAAAGCTCTGCTCACACTCACTGGTCCAGACAAACGGCACATCCTTCCGCATAAGTCTGGTCATCGGGGCTGCAATACGAGCAAAATCCTGAATGAACCTCCTGTAATAGCCTGCGAGCCCCAAGAAACTCTGAATCTCCATTACGGACCTTGGCCTCGGCCACTGCATCACTTCCTCGACCTTGGCTGGATCCACGGAAATACCATCACCAGAAATCACGTGCCCCAGAAAGTGCACCTCACGAAGCTAGAACTCGCACTTGCTGAGCTTCGCATACAACTGGTGATCTCGCAAAGTCTGCAACACAACCCTCAAATGATACACATGCTCCTCTCCAGACTGCGAATACACAAGGATATCGTCCACAAACACAACCATAAATTGGTCTAGGTAGGGACGAAACACCCTCTGCATCAAATCCACGAATGCTGCAGGGGCATTAGTGAGCCCGAACGGCATCACCAGAAACTCATAATGCCCATACCTCGAGCTAAACGCACTCTTCTCCACATCAGATTCTTGAATCCGTAACTGATAATAACCGGACCGCAAATCAATCCGCGAGAACACTCGAGCAGACTGAAGCTGGTCAAACAAATCATCAATCCGCGGCAGCGGATACTTATTCTTAACGGTCACCTCATTCAGCTGCCGGTAGTCAATGCACAACCTCAGACTATCATCCTTCTTCTTCACGAATAATACTGGCGCACCCAAGGGGAAAAGCTAGGACGAATATACCCCTTGGCAAGCACCTCCTGCAACTGCGCCCTCAATTCCCTCAACTCAGCGGGAGCCATACGATAAGGAGCCTTCGACAAAGGTCCCGTACCAGGCACAATCTCGATAACAAAATCAATCTCCCACTGCGGAGGTAATCCAGGCAAATCCTCGGGAAAAACATCGAGAAACTTGCACACAACCGGAATGTACTCCACCTCCGGATACTGCTGGTCCATCACGACCACAGAAGCGAGAAAACCCTGACAACCCGCACCAAGCAATCGACGAGCCCTAAGAGCCGAAATAAGAAAGCGGGAAGAGGAAGACCTAATACCTTGGAAATAAAAGGTAGGTCCATGAAGCCGCTGGAAATAAACCTTCTTCGATCTGCAATCCACCAAAGCATGATGAGTCTCGAGCGAATCCATGCCTAAAATCACATCAAAATCCTGAAGTGGCAACGAATAAAGCATGGTCGGCAAACTCCACCCTTCCACCCACACAGGAACCTCCTTGAAACAATACAGAGTGATCATAAAATCACCAGAAGGTAACTCCACTGCCAAATCACAAGACAACTGGGTCACCGGCTCCTCGATACTCAGCGTGAAATCCTCCGAAAGAAACGAATGCGACGCGCCAGAATCAAACAAAACTCGAGCCGCACAACCCAAAATCATAATGGTACCTTCCACAAGCTGCGACGCCATTGCCTCTGCCCTAGTCATGTGTGTAATCTGGCCTCGGGACCTCTGCTTACCTCCCACACTCGCTGACCTAGGTAGCAACGGATACTGCCCCTGCTGCGGCTGCGGCCTCTGCTACTGAGGATACTACTGTTGCGGAGGAAACTGCTGCTACTGTGGCCTCTGAGGACAGTCGCGCGCCATGTGCCTTGGCTGGTCACACCTAAAATAAATCACCGGCGCCGTGCACTGCCTACCTGGATGCAACTCACCACACCGGGGACACGATCCCCACGATCCACCCACTGATCCCTGACGCTGAAAAGGAATCGACTGTTGTACACTACCCGTGGATGCCTACCTCTGATCCTTGTGCTTCTTACGGAAACTCTTCTTAAGAAACTTCTTGACCTTGGACCCAAAAGACACAGATCCTGTCGGTGACGCCGCTGGTCCCAAAGCTCCTGTACTACCCGTAGAGTGCTGAAAGGTGCTCTGCTACTGGGTAGCCGTCTGCTGGCTGCGGCCAGACTGGGACTGCCCCTGGCCTCCCTGTCCTCGGACCTTCTGCATATCCAGCTCCAAAGATGCCTGTGGACACCAAAAATTGCACGCACAGATATCCTGCTCGGCCTAGCATCAACAACGGCACCGAGTGAAGAAACCCCGGAGAGACTAGTCACCCAGACTCCCCAAATATGCACACTGCCGTGAAGCCGTCTCCGGAGTCACGACAGTGAAGAGAAATCAACCACCAAGAGCCCCACGATCCATGGGCCTCGAAGAAAATCAAACGGGCCACAACTCGTGCGCACAACGGGCTCAAAACTGCCCATTTAGCCGTTCAACGGCACGCCCAAGGTCCTTCAACGGCACGCCCCTGGCCCCTCTCAGCGGCACGCCCTTGGCCTCCAGCGGCACACTCTAACAGCCCTTCAACGGCACACTTTTCAAGCCTTCAACGGCACACTACTTCAAGCCTTCAGCGGCACACTTTTCCAGCCTTCCAACGACACACTATTTCAAGCCTTCAGCGGCACACTTCTTGGGTCTTCCAGCAGCACACTTGTGAAGGCCTTCAGCGGCACACCTGCGAGGCTCTCCAGCGGTACACCTTCCTCAGCCCCCAGCTGTGAACGTGTCAGGTGGTGGACTGAGAGAGAGAGAGATGGGGTTTCTCCCTCTCTTAGTGAAAGGAAAAAAATGACGAAAGAAACGCGTGCGTAAAGGGGGGCGATATAAAAAAAAGGTGGAGAGTATGACCTGAAAGGGCACTCTGTAGGAGAACGCAGAGAACCTAGACTTACCGAATTCCGGTACAGGGAAGAGATAGGGATCCGAAGACCCTCTCACGCAAACTGAACCCCTTCCTGGTAGGCGTGGCCTACCGTTCCGTGAGTAGTTTTCTATATACCGGGTGCGAGCCTGGGACTCTACGTAGTAGAAATTGGCGGACACAAAGACACACGCAGACTCAGAATTTGGAACGGCATATCACTCCTCACACAGTTATAATAGTAAAAATATAACATAGATTAAACAGACCGCCGCAGGACATTGATCCTGCAGGGTTTTAACAATAATATAACAAAGTGCAGAAAGGAAGTGCTGAAAGTAAATGACCACGATGAAATGACTCACCGCGGCCGATTATAGTACAAACAGACCCATGCGAGATTTAGCTATCCGCGGGTATTATAGACATAAAATAAAAATTACTACAAGCACGCGTTTGGTGGTGTGATCGCCAGGGACTGAGGGTCCCAAACTGGTTGATCGCTTTTGCCTTTGACGCGGGATGTATGGGCTCCTTCTTCCTCTTCGTTCGGCTGGCCGAAGAAGAGGACTTTTGAGTTGGTTACCCTGCAAAATAAACAAACACAAAAATTACATCAGGACAATGATATAGCAACAACTCATGAGATAAGATAATAATAACTGAATAACAGACTAAACAAATATAAAATAATAAGAATGAGAAAAGAAGCCGCTGATGGCAACACAAGCACTGGGGTGAGCGAACGGTGGGACGAAATGGGTTTTCCCGTGTACACGTGGGAATGATGATCGGACCGAAGGCCTGCTGTTCTTCCTGCACATTCAAAAGGATAACAAGCTAAGATGAATAAAGACAATGTTCAATATATATAAATATACACAAATATATGGACATATATATGTAGGCATGTATTTATACAAATATATACACACGGATATCTGTATATCTATGTCAATATATATATATATATATATATATATGTAAATATATATATATATATATATATCTATATATTTATATACACATATTTATATAGGTATAAACACACATATATCTATCTATGTATTATATATGTATATATAAAATATATGAGAAATAAGATACATATATATATATATATATAGATATAAGAGGAAAGAAGAGAGACAGAGAGAGGACGTGAGGGAGAGAAAGAGGGAGTGAAGAGACGGGACAGAGAGCAGAGACAGAAGGGGGAGAAAAGAAAGAGAATGGGGAGAAAGAAAAGAAAAAAAATAAAAGGGAAGGTGAGATGGAGAGAGATATCTGCGAAAGGAGGGGGAGAGAATAAAGAGAGAGAGGGAGAGAAGAGAGAGAGACGGTGAGAGGGGGAAAAATAAAATAAAAAAAAGAGAGAGAAGGGGATCGAGAGAGACGAAGGGGGGGGGAATAAAAAAGAAAAGAAGAAGTGAAGAGAGGGAGGGAGAGAGAGATAGTGGGAGGGGGGAGAGAATAAAATAAAAATAGAAAGAGAAGGGGATCGAAAGAGACGGAGGGGAGATGGAGAGAAGAGAGAGGGAGAGAAAGAGAGAGACGGTGGAGGGGATTAAAAAAAGGGAAAAAAAGAAGTGAGAGAGAGGGAGATCGAGAGAGACGAGGAGAGAGAGACGGGAAAGGGAGAGAGAAGAGACGGGGGTAGAGAGAGGGAAGAGAAATGATAAAAAAAGTAAAAGAGACAGAGAAAGAGATCGAAGGAGAGAGGGGGGGAGGAGAGAGAAACGGAGAGATGAGAAGGAGAGAGAGTTAGTGAGGGAGAGGGAGAGAATAGAGAGAGGGGGAAAGAGAGAGGGAAGAGAAATGATAAAAAAAGTAAAAAAGAGACAGAGAAGGAGATTGAATGAGAGAGGGGGGGAGGAGAGAGAAACGGAGAGATGAGAAGGAGAGGAAGGACGCGACGGTGGGTGCGAGCTTCGTGGCGACGTGGATGGGGAGGTCGGCGTGGGGGCTCGTGGCGTCGTGGGGTGCTCCAAAAGATGGCGACGAAGCAGTCGGTGGAGAGGAGGCTCACGGCGGACGCATGCAAAGGGAGCTGCGGCGTGGTCGACGCCGGTGAGAGTGCAGCGGCAGCAAGGGGTGGAGCAGCGGCAGAGTGGTTGGTGAGGGAGCTTCGTAGCAGCGGCTGGTGCGTCGGCGTGCTCGGACGGGGGACTTGCCGGCGAGGTGGCGGGTGGCGACGTGGTCTTGCAGTAGCTGCATGCAAGGGGGGGTTGGAGGAGCGTCCGGTGGTGGCGACGAAGTGGAGGTGGTAGTGGTCATGGGAGCGGCGGATGGCGGTGACGGAGGTTGTGCCGGCGGACGACGGCGTGCATGGGTAGCCGGGAGGTGGACGGTGACGACAGTGGGGGTCTTCCGGTGTTGAGGGCGGCGGTGTCGTGGAGGTGCACCGGTGGCGAGGTGGTCACGGAGGAGATGGACGCGGCAAAGTGAAGCGGCTGCGGAGGTGGCTGCCGGCGTAGGCAGCGACGGTGGCAGCAGCGACTGGGGGTGCGCTGGCCGGCGGCGGGGTGCGGGGGGTGCGTCCGCGCGTGGTGGGAGGTCGCGAGTGTGAAGGGGGAGGTCCGGTGGACGGCGAGGGGTGGAGCTAGCTACGGCGTCGGGGACGTGGACGACCGTGATGGAGGGAGGTTGGCAGTGGGGTTGCCGGTGACGATGGCTGGCGTGGAGGTGAGCTGTCGAGGGGCGCTCATGTGGTGGTGCGGTGGCTGTGGAGGTCGATGAGGGTGGGGAGAGAAGGAAGAGCAGAGAGGAATGAGTGTAGCAGGGAGGTGGTTAACAGAGGAAGAGGTGGTGTGTGTGGTGAGGGGCTTGCGATGGGGTGAGAAGTGGCCGGGATCCGAGGGAAGATGGGAGGTGTGCTTTTTTTTGGTATCCCGGGAAGAGTGTCAGGGGGCTCACAGGTGTGTTGGTGAGAGAGATGGGTGTGGAGTGGGAGGTTTAAGTGTGTGGGGTTGAGAGAGGGAGCAAGATCCGTGAGAAATGGAGGAAGTTAATAAGTTGGGCAATAAAAGATGGGGCCATGCGAATTAAAATTTTATTTATTTATTTTTGAATAGGAATGGGCCAAGCCCATTAGCACACAATGAACTATTTTAGGATTAAAAGGATGGGCCAAGCCCATTAACATTTTTTTATTTTGTGTAAGAATGGTCACAAGCCCATTAACAAGAGTTTTTATTTAAGAAATCACAATTTTCTTTTCGTGAGACGAGATCATCAGATTAAATTAGAGATTACTCAACTAACTTAACCGTGTGAGCTGCTTTGGGGCGCCTTAGTGTAATACGAGATCTGCTCAGCATAATGCTAAAATGCCGTGTCTACAGCTGCCCCGCCTTGGCGTCTGCTTTGCAGGGGAATGACACGGAGTGGAATGGAATAGAAGTGTAATGAAATGGAGTGGGGAGTGGACTGAAAAATGGATGCCAAGGCGTGATGAGACACGTTTTTAACACTATGTGATTGGAATCTTTCCTGAGTTTCAACAAAACAACCTTGAAGAAGGTCCTCCGAAATCAACGATTGTTTGGCTGGAAATAACAAAAGACTAACAGAAAGAGGGACCAACTTCTCGGCGCGGAAGTACCTGGATCGTAGACCCGCAGGTTTCACCTTGGGGAGTAGTTACTAGCTAATGTGGAAGTGCTGCGTCCAAGGTGGGTCCAATGGAGTAAATAATAAAAAGAGTAGCTGATAAGTCGAAACAAAGGTCTCTTTCGGCCAACTAGCCCAAGATAGTTTCACAGAAACTCAGTACTCGATTCAGAATGGAACATCCCGTATTAGTCAAGAATTTAAGCACAGCGGCTCTCACGACCGAGTTAAATGAATGATCTTCCACAGTGATATCAAAGTCCTATATGAATGCATACTGGGTTTAAAGGAAAAATTAAAACAAACTAAAAGTAGAAAATAGCCAAGGATAATATTGTTAAGTTGCTTAGGACGGGTCAGGATACCGATTCGATGAGCCGATACTGAGCCGGGGCCTGTTTATCCACGCACCAATTCACCGAACGGAACCATCGTTCCCGAGCTACCACAACCTAACGGCCTATCCGTACGTCCTGAACTCCTCTGAAGTTATCACTGTTTTTGTTGGAGGGGAACTCAAACTCCAGATTCATCCAAGGCATAAGGTCCTCGACGTGCTCTAATAGCGTAGATATCATATAGTAGGATGCATGACACAGTGGGGTCAGTCACCAGGGTGATTGATGGTGGTACATGGTAGGGCAATGGCGCCCTCTTCATTTTATTCTTGGAACCTGCACCGAATCAGCAAGCAGTGAATAAGGATTATTTCATAAGAAGTAAAATTACATTCGACTGTACAGGACGTCCGCACACCAATACAGGAGCAGGGGAAAGCACGACGCAAATCAGACAAGATTCATCCGGTTAAAATTCACCACGGTAACTTGTCATAAATGCTTTACATTTACCTTTTTACCCCCCCCCCTTTTTCACTATAAGTATCCCTTTTGATCCTTAGCAAAAGATCATCCCTTGGTGGTTCGGGGAGTTAAGCTCTTTTGAGATGGGGGGAGAGAAATCCTGCCCTTTTGAGATGGAAGGCGGGTCTTCCCGTCCTGCCAAGAGGAGTAGGTTCGGCCGTAAATTCAGGAGGTTGACCGACATTGAAGGCCATCTGAGCGAGAGGATTCTCTCACGGGCGGTAAGTTGGCTCTTTCTCCTGGTTTCCTTCATAAGTTCTCCCTCGCTTCTTCATTCTTTTATTTTCCTTCCTTTCAGCCGTATCCTCTTTTTCCGGGCCCGAGAAAATTCTCCAAGCAGGGCTGGCTATCGAAGCTTACGTCCAACATCACTATCGGTATGAGGGCCGTTATTTCAAAATGGCACCTCCAAGGGTTGGTGGTCCATGCCAAGTATTATGACGAGATCTACATGGATTGGGCGGCCCTGGGTGCATTGGCAGAGGTTTGGCATCCGGAAACCCACACTTTTATCTTTCCTACTTTTGAGGCAACGGTCCTCCTCGAGGAGGCAGAACTTCTGCTAGGCTTAAGAAGGTCGATGAAGGATGACAGGATAAAGGTTTCGCGGATGCGGAAGAGGGTATCTACCGAGGAGGTTCTTGGAAGCTTTATGCCATCTGGAACCATAAAGAGCGTTCAGACCCAAAAGGGAGTCAACTTGCAAAAGCTTGCAGACTGTATTGTGACTGCCTTAGAAGGTTTGATAGATGATGAACATTTAGAAGGGCTTATGAAAGGGTTCACAATTTGTTTGGCCGGAGCTCTCCTCTTTCTTTGTACTGACAACATTGTAGAGGAAGACCAATTGGGAGCGATTTGTGGACTTTGGGAGGGAAAGAGAGTAGGGCCCGCTGTCCTCGCGCATCTTTACAGTGGTCTCACAGCTTCTAGCATGGGTAGGCCTCCTCACGGGTGCATGCTTCTCCTCAACTGCTGGATTGATCTTCACTTCAAATTTCATCACCACGAAGGGGTACAGACCGCCTCCAGGATTTTCGAACAAAGCCCCCTCCGTTACATGGCCGATGTGTTGGGCTTCGGTGTGAAGGTGGCCAATCGCATGCCCCGTCTGAAGACACGCGGCGACTGGCGTGCTCACTTCAACTCCTTGGTGCGGGATATGTTCACTTGTGTGCCAGCATGTTTACTTTCACGTGGTCTTCTCACGAGGTCTTCTCCCGTTGCGGAACTCCAGCTTATCGGTGCAACCGAATTTGTTCTTTACAATTCGCACCGGTGTTGCCTGCAAATCGGCCTTCCTCGACACTCTTTTCCTACGCCATCAAACCTTCCTTTGATCAAGGAAAGGGAGCTAGGCACAAAGAGCGATGCGACAGACGTGAAAGCGATCAAAGCAGCGTGGAAGGCAAGCGTTCCACGGAAGGCGATGGTGTTTGTGAGTGAGGATCGAGAGCTATGGAAGGCTTATGTAATGGAGCTTGGGAAACTGAGGCCTGAGGTGCCCAAACTCTGATGTATCTTGTTTTGAAATAAATGCAAAGCCTTAATGCCATTGCACTCTCTTTCAGTCTCTCCCTTCCCCTTTTCTTTGTGACTGGAATGGCGGACGTCGGGTGATGGTCAGCCGTCACTGGATAGGAGCTAGGGGATTGAAGCAACTACAGTATGCGGAGTTGCCCTGAGATGTCATGGAGCTGAGGATTTCTCTTCAGGTGGCGAGGAGAGAAGTAAACTGGGAGAGGATGGAAAGAGAGGAGTGGATAAAGCGACATCGGGATCGAGACGAGAGGAGGGCACGTGAGGCCCAAGTGATGAAGCTCCGGAAGAAACAGCGCTCGGACACGTCACTCCTTTAGAGTCACTGCCGATTGGAGAAGAGTTGGAGCTCACGGTGAAGGAGCTCCTAGGGTTGGTGTAGTCTCCATTGCAGAGTAGGGGGCGGCTCAGCCAACAGCCTCGGGTTCAAGAGCTTCGCGGCTGTCGGGGTCGCGAGTGAGGCCAGAGGAGGGCGAGGAGCGCTACTAGAGAGGGTGGGAATGCGCGATGCGATGAGATAATTGCAGCGTCGCAGAGCTCTAGATGACCTCCCAGAGACCTCCCCCTTAGGAGAGGAGAGAGACGACCAAGAGGGTGGTGCGAGATTTAGCAAGTTGCTCGTACACCCGCTCTCTTCTCATGGTGAACATGACAGTTTATATAGACGTATGAATGGAACGACTTGCTCTCATGTGACGGGTTTGCCCTCCATGCGTTCCTTCTCTTCTACGCCTCCTCTTTTCATGCCGTCCCCATGTGACGTGTTTAACAGAACTCCCCTGAGATAACGGATCGTGTCTCAGACCTATTGTGCATTTCTTTCGGGAGAATCCATCACAAATTTTAATGATGTGCTACCGAATTCAAAGATGCCAACCCCCCTTCTGCCCTCTTTCCATGTAGACGAGTCCACTCCCAGATTCAAAGATATCGACTCCCATTGTCCTTTCTCCTGTGGATGAGTCCACTCCCAAATTCAAAGAGGTCGACCTGCATTGTCCTTTCTCCATGTAGATGTCCTCATCTCAACTTTATCTAAATCATGATGAACACATGGAACCTAGATGTGTAGGGCATGAATCAACCAGCTACGCCCCCGACCTTGTTCACTTCGAGTGAAAGATGGGTGCTTTGTTACAAGGCCCATTGCAAGAGGAATTGAGATAGATATGGATCATATCCCTTCAATCCTATAAATACTCCCCCCGCCTGCTTCACTTGAAAGCACGGAGTTGTGGAGACTGGTTAGAAGAGTGAAAAGTTGACAGAAGGGAGTAAGACTTTCTCATTTTCTGAGATGGAGGGAGAGTCCAGTTTCAGGGTGGAGGGCGAGTCTTCCCGCTCCTCGAAGAGGAGCAGATCCAGTGGTAGTTCCAGGAGACTCTCCGACGTTGAAAGGCCGCTCAGAGAGAGGACCCAATCGGAGCTTGTAAACGAGCCAGTTCTTCCCTCTCATTCTTCATGATCCCTTTCTTCCTTTCTCATTCTTTTTCTATTTTTTTTTTATTTCAATGATGCACCCGCTTCTCACTTCCTGTGTAATCCACAGAGTATGACGAGGTCACACATCTCATGGGAATTAGTGGTGGCTGCCTATCGAGGCTTGCCTGACTTCCAGAAAGTCCGGCTGGATGCGATGGGATTTGGTGCATTCCTCCGGATCGAACCCATTAAGCTCGACCTCGCCCTCATCCAAGCATTGCGCGAGAGATGGGACCCAGAGAGTCGTGCCTTCTTGATGCCCTGGGGGCACATGGTGCCCAGTCTCAAAGACGTGGCCCGAATTACTGGCCTTAGAGTGGATGGCGAGGCGGTGACCGGGGTCACCTACCCCGATTTTCACGAAGTGGCTCAGAAGCTTCTTGGTCTGGAATTAAAGGACCAAAAGAACAGGTCAGTAGCCAAGGTGTCTATCATGGAGGCATTGGGGCTGACTGACACTCGTCACCGTGATAACGAGTCCTTGGAGGAATTCATGGAGAGAGCGGAAAGAGGGTCCCGCGCTGTGTATTGCGTGGATGCCAGTAGCTGGGAAAGGTCAAACACGGACTTGAGGATATTCCTCCTCTTCCTGCTGGGAAAGTTACTGCTGGGTTCCAAAGGAGACGACATCCATTGTCGTTTCCTAGAATTTTTGGTGGACCTAGAGAGGGTAGGGCAATATGCCTGGGGAGCCGCCGTGCTGGCGCATCTGTTCGCAAGTCTGTCCCAAGGGACAGATCGAGAGGTGACTGTGAGTGGGTTCATACCGTTTCTCCAGGTAATTATTTATTTATTTGTTAATGTAACTAATCTATTTCATGAAATGCTGATGACATGCGACGACACAGGTATGGAGTTATTACTACATCCCAATGGGGCGAGCTCGACAGTGGCGTGTGGCTGTGGCACCACTAGCTCGGCGGTGGCAACCCATTATGAGCACAGCCTCTCTATCTTACCAGCTGATGGTATTAAGGCGTGAGCTGCAAGAGTTCCCCGCAGAGATGGTAGGACTCCATTTTTTTTGTCTTTTCTTTTGCCTCTCTTTTTTGGTCCTTTTGAGTGATTAAGGAGATATACGCATGCCAACGTAGGTGATCTGGAGGCCTTACTCGGGCTTGGTCGATGTCGACCAGCCGTGGGTCATCACAGGTCGCCCTCGATTTGGTCGGGACCTTTGGGTCCACTGCCTGAATGAAATCGAGCCACTCCGACTACGATTGGTCATGAGGACTCTAGGGCTTGCCCAGGAATGGGTAGATATGACCGCACCACCCCGCGTCGGGAGGAAGACACGTGGGCCGGTAACCTGTGTTGACTGGCGGGTGCGCTTCTGATGTAAAACCAACCTTGGACCTATTTAGCAAGCATTCAAGTTTTGAGCAGCGGACTCACACTAGCGAGCTCACCCGTATGGCGCACACTTAGTGCCCGATGGGGACTAGGCGATGTCGGAGAGGGTCCGAGGCGGGACCTTGAGACTCCAATGGTTGGCTAGCTTGGGGAGAATCCCAAATGGACCTAGGATGCCCAAATCATGAGCGGCCAACACACCAAGGGTGTGGGTTAAGTGGATGCTCTCACAACTCGCCCGCGGTGGTCACTCAATTTGGTGGCAATTTAAGATCGGACACTCTCTTACCGCCGACGGAGTAACTATAGCAATACTAAGCTAAGCAAGTCCATTACAGCAATGAGAGATGTTCAGGAGCTCACCTAGCCGGTGTGAAGACGCCGACTCCGGCCAGAGACGGGGGCGAGCGGGGAGGCGAGGGTATGCACCCGCACGCCGCGTCGATTGAAGCTTCAAACCTGCGACTTAATAATGACATGAACTACACCCCATGCAAGGGGGGGGGGGAATCTCGGGGTGGGGGTTATGTGAATTACAGCCAAAACTACCTCCACGCAGGGAGGGGCCTTCAGCCGGCCAAGCGGGGTGGGGAATTATGAAGAAAACTCGACGTTCGGATTGATGCAGGTTCTGCCAATCTTCAGAATGACTGGATAGGGGTGCGGTGATGATGCCGCCACAAATTCCACATAGCTCAGAACCTGATGAGACTTACGCCAAAAGCTTCCCAACGGACCAAGGATGATCTCTGAATTTTTGCTGAGCTTGGTAAAATCGTTGCTGGCCGGGGCAGAGTCTGGAACCGAACTGACTAGTTCTGCCTCTATCTGGTGCAGAACAATGTGGCCTGTTGCAGAGGGTGCCACGATCTCTAACAAACTCTGATTGAGACGAGACCTGAACCGTTGGAACCGTGGTCGAGTCTTCTTTCTGTCGGCGCCAACGGCGGGGTCGGCAGATGTCGGAGAAGACCGGGATGATCAGATGAGCAGAGGGGTGTCGGTTCTGGATCCTGTAAACTCACCTGACACACTTGGAGTAGAAAATTTGTAACTTTAGATGCCAATGTCCAAATGCAGATCTGCTTCTTGAGGATGAAAGAGGACTTGAGAGGGAAGAATTCTTCTGAAGAACACTTGATCTGAATCCCAAAAGGTTCGCCGTGGCCGAGCTCCCACTCTCGCTCTGGTTCTCTGCCTGGGGTCTTCTGCATAGTCGAGGGAGATCGGCTCCTGTGGACAGCTCCGACCTCGGATGTCGACAAAACCACCTCGCCTTGAAAGCTCTCTGGATGACCTTTCCAGAGATGTAGGCCTTGACACCTGGAGGACCAGGGAGCGGCCGGACCCGATGCAATCTTCAGGACCCAACTCTGCTGCCTGCGACCTGCTATCTGAAACTGCAAACTAGCAAGAATAAAGGGAGTGGAAGGGGGTTAGCTAGGCTTGTGAATGATGGCTGAAGGTTTAGGGAGAGGGGGAGGACGTGGCTAGGGCTCCAGGAGGTCAGGAGTGGCAGTGGTGGAAGGAGAGGGAGGGATGGAACTGCTAGAGGTGGAGATGGGGGAGTGGGTGTGCACAAGAGAGAGGGTGAGAAGAGAGGAGGGGGAGGAGGGCGACCAGACCAAGGGGGGTATGGTTTGGGTCGACCTAGGGTGTGGGAGGGATGGGAGAGGGGAGGGAAATTCAAATTTGGGCTTTGGGAGGGGTTAATTCAGCCTTGGGAAGGTGGAGAGGTGCCTAGGGAAGTGGTGGTGGTTGGGAAGTAGGGTTTAGATTGGTGGAGGGTTGTTGGGACTAGATGGAGAGTAAAGGAGGGTTGTGGGAAGTTGTGGGGAGTTATTGGAGGTAGGTGGGGGTTGGAAGTGATTGAGAGGGGGGGAGGAGAGAGAGAATGGGGTGAATTCTTCCCCTTGAGAGAGAGAGAGAGAGAGATAAAGAGAGAGAGAGAGATATTGAGAGAGAAGGCTAGAGGGATTTGGAGTATATCTGGAATTCAATATTCATGCATAAGTTCTTACAAATGAGAGAGGGGTGGGGCTATTTATAGACTCCACACTTTTCCTAAGACCAAACTGACCCTGACAAACTAACTAATGACCAAACAGTCTAAGGGAGGGGCGCCCCTAGGCCTGGCCCAATGAATTGGGCCCATTAACCTATCAAACCAACATAATGACTCAATACTTAGGAAAATGACTCAACAACCTAGGTACATGACTCAAATAAAGGGAAAATTACATGATATTGACTCAAAGAAAATGTGAAGATTACATGACTAGACTCAGAAATACATGACTAACATAGTGGCGCTTGCCGACGAACAATCCGAGTCTGGAGAAAAATGTGGAGGGGCAAGGGATGCCCTCATCATACCTCCGGGGTGGGGAAAACTCGACCCCGTCGAGTATGGGTCCACCAGGGAAGTAGTATATCGAACTGCGGCTCTGGGCGATCCACGATCTCCATACTCAACCCGCGACCATAGTCGGGGAATGGCGCTTCAGCTCGACAAAGTGGCTCGGTCATACCCTCATGCTGGCGATGGGATCTTGCTTGCCTAGTATTGCCGCTGTGTGCTCACGTCGGGCTCTCAGGCTATTTGTGGTGGCACTCCGAGGGTGTCTCTCACAAGGGTAGGTGTAAGCTCGAGGCACTCACTAGGATCCACCGCGGTGCCCTTAGAGGGTGCTGGATCCGCCACATGAGAAATGGGGAGAATCCCAAAACCCTTTTGAAAGTTCAACCCATAAGCCAGGTTGCCAAAGCCACTCGGAACTTGACAAGGTCCAAGTCCTCGTGCCCTCAATTTGGAGGTGTCCCTAAAGTAGAGCCACTCCAAAGCCATCATCGCCAAGTTATCAACTTGGAACTCAAAGTGGTGCTTAGGAGTTTGTGCTCGCTTTTTGTGAATCCCACCGCTTGTTGCTTGATACTTGCTTGAATGCATATGCCATGCACTATGATGCAATGTGAGTTGACAACGTATGGTATGAAAAGGTGGTCCAGGACAACCACATATAGAGCTATCATGCATTGATGTTATGAAGATTTTGAAGGATTTGGGAGGACCGGGGCATCCATAGGTGTCCCTCTTACAAGTGAGTGTGATGAATGTTAGAGGACCCGGACACCCATGTAGGCTCCTTTCATGCTTATGACTCATGATGAAAGAGGGTGGACCATTACATCCAAATATGGTCCACTTATGCTTCCTACTTGACATGTGGGTGATGTGGATGAATGTACCCGACGGACTAATCATGCCAAGCGGTGTGATGTGCCAAGACATATGAATTCCTTTCCCAAAGATGACTTCCTCATGTGGGATGGTGGGGTGGCCTTTGAGCTTCCACTCAAAAGGGTCAAAGGGATCTAGGTAGATGGATATGGGGTGGGGCACTTTCTTGATCTCTAGGCGGGTGTTGCCTAAGGTCATGATTTCTATGGTGTAACCTGGGTCATGGATGAGGTGGGCTTGGCCCAAAATGGTGTGTGGGGGTAGGAAAGGGTGGGTGGTGGGTGATGTGGGTGGGTCACGTGGGTACCCATACTCCCAAAGGAAGGGATCAAAGGGGTCATGGACTGGGTTTTCTAGAAGAAGAGACTCTATGCCCACATGGTCTTCACACGGTGGGTCCTCCTCCCTCAAGGTACCAAGGTCGTTAGTGGGCCAGTCGATCAAGGTACTTGGGATCTCAATGGAAGTGGGGTGGATCATGATGGGTTTTTCATCCATAGGGAGAATGAGAAGGAGGTCACTAGTGTAGCAACCAATGGTGAAGACCGAGGTGATAGAACCATCACATGAGTGGATTAGACTAAGACTTTTTGGGTGGGCCTTTCCTAAGGTCAATAAGCAAGTTAACCCTAGTTGCCATTCTAAACCCTTGAGGAGATCATCCCAACCTTCTACCTCATAGTAGGATTGTATTGTGGTGTGATAGGAGTAGAGGGGGGCAATTTGGGATGGGTATCCCAACGGTGAGGGAGGTGGGGGTGAGCTAGGAAGGGTGGGTCCTTGTTTGAGCCATTGGAGTATGACTTCATTCATGGTGAAGGTGTGTGGCTTTTGATGATCCGGACTAGGAGAGGTGGGTGGAAGTGAAGGTTCTTGGATTTCCTCTATGGTAGGTTTTTGTTCGGGACTAGCATCTATTTCCATGTGGATGGGTGTGTGGGTTTCAATTCCTAGTGTTAATGGGTTGGGTAGGTCTAATGCGGGAGAATTGGTGATAGTTGGAGCATGGTGCACTTGGGGTGGTGGGCAAGGGTGGACTTGGATTTGGATAGGAAGGGGAAGTAGAGGAGGCCTAGGTTGGGGAAAGATTGGTGTAGGAAGCAGGAGGTGGGTTGGGTGAGGGGTTTTGGGTTGGGGGGTGATAGCCATTATGGGCCTAGGTGGAGGGGTGGTCATGGGGTCCACTTGGGTTTGAGTGGTGAAGGTTGGATGAGTGGTGGTCCTTATGGAGGGAATCGGGCCGGTTAAGGGTCTCTTGCCCTTGGGATCATTTGGGGTGGAGGTGGGGGTTAAAGGGGCTTGACTAGTGTAGGTTAGGGGAGGGGGTTTTGGTTGGGGTGTGGGGGACCTTATGGGGTTGGGTGAGGAGGTGGAGGCCTTAGATACTTGGGTTTTAGGGGTGAGGTTTTGGTCGGGTGGGGTTGAGGGAGTGGGAGTGCTCCTTGGGCTTTGGTAACCTGGGTAGGAAGGGGACATATATTTTGCCCTAAGTTGCTCCTTCATGTCCTTCCAAGTGGTGATGGGAGTTTCCCTTCTAAGTACCTTTAGCCCGACAATTTGGATCCAATAAGTTTCTGCCAGTTTGGTAAGTTGTATTTTGGCAACCCATGCCCTTTCATCCTCGGAAATAGGATACCAAGTGAAGTATTGATCCATTGTAGCTTCCCAATCTAAATATTCTCTAGGAGAGGTTCCATCAAAGGTGGGAAGTGGGAAAGGGACCATCCTATCGTCCGTCCTTGGGGCGGGCCTATTTTCTCCAAGTTGGTTGAGTCGGCCCGATATGTTATCAAGCCGCTCATTGGCATAGGTCAAGGCTTTCATGAAGTAGTTGACATGGCCAGGGAAGTTATGGGTGTTAGTGGTAGGTATCTCTTGGTGGCTTGGACTTATGGAGTGGGCCGATTGGTAAGGTCGATATGAGGTGGCCATACTAGGGGACAAGAGTGATGCACTTGAAGACTCTAAATGCATAGACATGCCCTAGGACCAACTTGATAGAGATAAGTTGTGAACTTGCTCTGATACCACTTGATGTAAAACCAACCTTAGACCTATTTAGCAAGCATTCAAGTTTTGAGCAGCGGACTCACACTAGCGAGCTCACCCGTATGGCGCACACTTAGTGCCCGATGGCGACTAGGCGATGTTGGAGAGGGTCCGAGGCGGGGCCTTGAGACTCCAATGGTTGGCTAGCTTGGAGAGAACCCCAAATGAACCTAAGATGCCCAAATCATGAGCGGCCAACACACCAAGGGTGTGGGTTAAGTGGATGCTCTCACAACTCGCCCGCGGTGGTCACTCAATTTGGTGGCAATTTAAGATCGGACACTCTCTTACCGCCGACGGAGTAACTATAGCAATACTAAGCTAAGCAAGTCCATTACAGCAATGAGAGATGTTCAGGAGCTCACCTAGCCGGCGTGAAGACGCTGACTCCGGCCGGAGACGGGGGCGAGCGGGGAGGCGAGGGTATGCACCCGCACGGTAAGAGAGTGTATACCCTCGCCTACTCCTATGACATGGGTTTAGGATGCCTGTGATACCATGATAGCGAACTTACGGGCTCGCTTGGCGGACACGGAGGAAGAGTTGGGTGACACCCGTGTGGCTTTACATGTCTCGGTGAGTATGTATGCAAATGCATATTTCTAATTATACCCCATGTTTCTGGTGTTTAGCCACTCATTGCCACTTCTTGCTATCATAGCACGCTCGGCTTGACGCAACCCTACCAACAGTAGGGGCAGAGGGTGCTTCTTCCAGTCTATGGATTCCTTCGTCAGAACTAGATTCGCTCCACGAGCAGCTGGCCCGTGTAACACAGCGTGCCGCGGAGGCAGAGGGAATGCTTTCCGCGCAGGTGAAGGTTCCTCTTATCTGAGCTTCTCTGTTTACGTTTCATCACACCCCTGAAATGACGGATATGGCAGGCCGAAGAGATGCAAGAGATGTTTGCTCGTGCAGTACAAGGGGCGGCCAGGATAGTGGAGCTGGAGGAGGAATTGCAGCGTCGCTCAGATGACAATTTTTCTCGGGATGCCATGGAGCTGAGGATCACCCTTCAGCTGGAAAGGGATGACAGAGAGAGAGAACGTGCTGAGAGGGAAAAGGACAGGGAAAGAGAGAAGACCAAAAGATCAGCCGAGAAAGAGGAGAGGAGGGCCCTGGAGGCCCAACTATTTGAATTGAGGACCAGTCTCGGTCTCACCGAGCAGTGGCTGAAGGATGGTGAGGAACGCTACCGAAGGGCACGAGAACGTGGCTTTCGTGTTAGTAGCTTCTTTGCCGCCCCCGCAGATCGACGTCGGGGAGTGGAGATAGGAAGAGGACCATAAAGTGGTAGAAGTACCACTTTTCATAGTTGGATAGCACCCTCTAGAGCATCTTGTCCAGAGAGGGGCGAGACGAGTGATGCGGAGAGAGGGTGGAGCTTGATGTAAACTTTTCTGTTTTGGAATAAAATGTTTGTTTCTTGGTTTTTACCTCTTTCTTACTTTCTCGAGTTCCTGCACACATCACTTGAGCAAACAAGTTAGAATATCCGTTCTGACTTGGCCCCTTGCTCACTAAGCGAGGTTTGTTTTGAGCCATCCTTAATAATGGGTCAAGGGGCAAGCCTTTATTAACAAAGGCAATAATAAAGGATAATGATGAATGCGGCACACAAGCACACAGATGCAAGTGAAAATTTAAAATGAGATGTTGCATACAAATGCAATCATGCGAAATGTGTTTTTTTTTGTTTTTGTGTTTTTATTCATTTTTGTGTTTTATTGTTTGTTTATATATATATATTTTTTGATCTTTTACATTTCCATTTTTTTTTGCATATACATTTTTCTCCTCTTTTTTGGGTTTTTGGATTTGTTGTTTTTTTGTTTGTTTTTGGTTTGTTTATATATATTTTTTTGTTTTTGCTAATGCATGATGACCGCTCAATATAACATTTGACTTGTATGAGAATAGGGTTTTCTTACTAACCTCCCAGGCATCCTAAGTGCACATCTAGGTTGATTTGGGCCTCTAGACTCCTCGAATGATAATCCCGCCGGTTAAGACTTATCCTAATGACAATACCGTCATACCATGCTTAGGTTCCCAGTTGGTTCCGACCACAGGGATTTACCCAAAAAGTGTTCAAGGTAAATGATTTGTCCGACCCGGGTCTATTTCCTCACAACTCTAGATAATATGTAATGGAACACCCTGGAACCCAAACGACCAACCGCGCGACGCTGACCCGGAATCAGACGCCGTCGCACCCATAGGTGACGCGCTTGCATTGGTCTAAGCTCGAGGTTAGATAAGAAAGCGTTAAGGTGGTAGACAAGGGTCTTGACCGGCCAGAAATACGGAGACTCCTTCGTAGCAATGGCTTTTGCTTTTCAAAAGTGGATAACCATATGTTCGTATTGAAATGAGGTTATAAGCTTTGGCAAGCTTCACCCTTCGGGAACTCCATTGAGCCTTCATCTTCAGGGGAAGAAGGAAGAATATTGGGGGTAAACCTCCTGAGAGGACCGACAAAACCGTTAACCCGGCGAGCCAGTAGGGGCGCACTTAACTTCCCCTTTCGGGCAACTTCAGACCAAATCTCGACCATTTACATCTCATGACCCCTTTTGTATAGGATTTGACTTTCAGTCAAAGGGGTTTCATTTGTGGGATCAGGCACGGTTACGACCAGGCTTCTCACTTGACTTTGATTTTGTTCTTCTTTTCTGATTTTTTCTTGACAGATTTTTACGAGGGATATAGTATTTTGACATTATGAAATCCCTCTTGGCTGCCTGCGGGGACACTGCCCTCTTCTCGTACTCTGACCCATGCTCGAGGAATTGGGCCTTACTCTCACCTTAGGGGTTGTGTTCGTATTTCCCATGCTCAGCGTTTTAAGGGCACCGGCTGTCTCAATCGGTCGAAAAGAGAAAGAATAAAGATTTAAGCCTTCTGGAGACCTTTTGGGTGAGGCCTCACCATAAGCGATGCTACCGATCTTTTATAGAACACATGTGTACATGTATGTTGCCTTCTTTTGAGGGGGCATAAGCCGAACTAGCCGGACAGGGATCTCCACGGTTCCGGCAAACCAAGACCCGGAACCTACCAAGTCTTAATAGGCCCTATCCCAACATGGAGGTTGAATGCAATGACTTAACTACATGGTAGTCTCCAGGCATTGGCATTTTGAATTTTCTATTTTTTTCATTTTGTTTTCTATTTTTTTTCGTTTGTTGTTGTATATATACATATTTTTGTTGTTTTCATTATTTTTCTATTTTTTTTGTTGGTTCATCATTTTTTGACACTATGTACACCTATCTAAGGGTGGTACTTCTTAAGATAAAACCCATTCCAAGGGTGGGATAACTCGATCCCCTCAGCATTGACTAGCCTATAGGCGTTGCCAGGATGCACAACCTGAACCACGTACGGTCCTTCCCAATTGGGTTGGAGTTTAGAACGCGGCCCACCAGGTTTTACAAACATTCTTTTCACTATCATTTCACCGACTTGAAATTTCCTTTCAATGACCTTCTTTTAATAAAAACGTGTGAGTCTATTCTGATATACACGTGCATGCTCGGCAGCGGCCAGCCGTTTCTCATCTAAGAGTTCCAATTGGGCAAGGAGTGAATCACGACGTTCATCGAGGGAAAGCTCCTTGTCCAACTGTACCCTGAGAGAAGGAACCAAGATTTCATACGGAACTACCGCCTCCATCCCATAAGTGAGGGCAAACGGAGTTTGCCCAGTCGGAGTACGGATTGAAGTGCGATAGGCCCATAAAGCCTCAATCAACTTTTCTGGCCAATCCGAGAACTTGTTTGACTCACAGCTCTTTTTTATGATTTTAATCAATGTTTTATTAGTGGCCTCTGCTTGGCCATTACCTTGTAGATAATAAGGTGATGAATGATGCAATGCAATTTTATACCTTTTGCAGAGGTCCTGAAGGTCCTGAGAAATGAATTGCGGCCCATTGTCGGTGATGATTGTGCTTGGAATGCCGAATCTGGCGATGATGTTCTTCATGATGAATTTGCAGACTGTTGATGCTTTAACCTCCACGTAAGCTTCGTGATGCGGGACGAGACACGGACACGGCAAGCTCGCGATCGTCCCTTAACGAGGGAAGCGTCGGATGTGCGCGGTTGAGAAACCGGCTGTGAGCTAGGGTGGTCGGCTCTCACTTGTGCCCGGATCGGGTCACGGGACGGTCTCGCACTCTCTCGCAGCGGCAGTGATATGAAAATAAAGCGAGCTAGATATCCCTACACATGCTCTCTAGCAGCGGCATAAACAAGCATATATAGAAATAAGCGAAATGCCAAGTGTAGGAGCGAATACGATACCTCCACGCGCTCGGCGTGGGGACGACGGACCCGGCCGAAACTCGTACTCCCGGAACAATATTACACAATATTACAGAAATGTAAGCCGCTGCCCACTCCACGCAGGGAGGTAAAGGGCTACACAATGGGGTCCGGGAGGACCGAATTCGGGTTGACGGGCGGCTTCTCGCGCTGTTTCGGCAACACCCGAACACGTGACGGTGGGGCCCACGTGCTGTCCGGAGGGGCCGTGTGGGACCCGGTGGCACCGCTGTAGTGGTGGATGCCCGGAGGGTCTCTCCTTGGGATGGCGGCGCGCTGGAACGCCGGCCGGAGGCCCGGCGGCTCCGTTCGGCACCGGTCGGAAAAACCGGCCACGGACCTGCACTTTCTGATTTTCAGCGCGCGCTCGGACGGGAACGGACGCTGCGATCAGATCCGATGTCAGATTGACACGAAATTAGCGCCGTTGGAAAGCTGACTCGAAGTACTTCAATGTAGGCCTAGAGATCTGGCCTGGATCTTCGCTGATCTTGACTTATGGAATTTATAACCTCCTGTTGTACAGTAACTAAACACTGAGATCTACAGAGCTGATCTCTGATAACTGCCGTTGACCGCTAGGAGGACCTTAGATCCAGACTTCGACTTCTTCATGAAAGTTGTAGGATTTTGAGTTGGCAAGATGGCAAAGTTGGTTTGGACACGTTTGGATGTGTCTATGAATTTCTATGATTTGTTTACTGGAAGAAGGTTGAATCTGAGATCTGGCTGGAGGTACTGTAGCTCCGGTAGAACATGAATTTTGAAAAATAGGTAAAAGACTCAAAAAAAATTAATAAAAATGGTGGTGGTAGGGAAAAATGGAAAGAAACCCCAGTTAAATTGGGAGGGTAAAAGAAATTCAAAAGGGTGGTAGAAGGGGACGAACTCAAAGGTTCTGTCACTGTAGACAGAAACAGATCTGATTTGAGTTTGGGGAATGAACGAAGTGGAAACAATATGAAACGGGGGAATTTGGAGCTGAATTTTTTTGTGGGGAAGGATCTATAAGGTAGGAACCAACTCTCAAAATTTGAAGTCGATCGGAACTCGTGGCTGACTTGAGGAATTTCCAAGATTCACCTCTGTCCAGCAAGACAGAACACCGAAATTGATCCCGTGGCGGCTCGAAGGCGGCACGAACGGCGGCGGCGGCGGCACCGGTGATGATCAGAGGTTGAGAGGGGATGAAGGGAGGTAGAACCACTCTAGATCTGGGGTTGGAGGAGATAAACCAGAGGGAGAGAGGAGGGGCTCAAGAACACTCTTGATTTTCCAACAATTTTCTCTTCATTTCTTCATTAATCTCTAATGACACTATACATAGGCTTATATAGAAAATATCAAGGGGTGGGGGGGCTGATAATTTCGTGAGAAATATGTCATTTTCATCCCCCATGTGGTCAAAACTCAAAATAAATAAATTACATATGAATGGGCACTCCTTTGACTAGGTAGGTAAGGTAGGTGGCCTACCTTTGAAATTTTAACCCCTTTGTCTCCCATGTGGTCAATTAGCATTCAAACCTTCTAGATGGCCACCTAGGATGGTTGACCAGCCCCACATGGATGAGGTGGACCAATGGGGAAGGGGAGGGGGCCCCCTAGCTGGACCTACTACACATTTGCACAAAAACCCACACAATCCATGGGAATGACTCTTTGGCTTATAAAGCCTTACATTTGCGTACATACTTTCCCAAGGATATAAACACAAACTAAAAGGACATAAATACAAAATAAAAAGTACATGCTCGGCGTCGATTCCCATCACTTCGGCTTCGGCCCATTTGGTGAAGTACTCCGTTGCAGTAAGGATGAATGATTTTTGCTTAGTGAGGGAGTTAGGATTACCAAGAGGACCAATGACATCGAAAGCCCACATGGAGAAAGGCCATGGGGATGATACTGGATGAAGTGAAGAAGACGGGGAATGAATTTTATCGGCGTGAAGTTGACACTTGACACACCTGCAGACATAGACGGCACAATCCTCTTCCATGGTGGGCCAGTAAAAGCCTTGTCGAAGGATTTTCTTGGCAAGCATTTGGCTATTCACATGGCCACCGCACACACCTGAGTGTGCTTCCTCTACACACTTCCAGACCTCATTGTCATCAAATCATCTTAGAAGAACAGCAGTGACGCTTCTTTTGTATAGCAAACCCCCAGCTAGGGTGATTTATTATAAATGAGTGGTAACTAAACCAGAATTAGGTGGGAGATGCCTAGAAGAATTTACAGGGTGATAAGAAATCAAAGGAAAAGGTGAGGACTAAAGCCTCGAAAGTAATATGAGAACGGGCAGATGCCCGAGACAATTGATATGACATGAATCGAGTCAGACTCGGGATCAAGATCGAGAGGAATTAGAAATTGATGAATTGAGAGAGGCGGATTCGGAGGATCCGGATGTAAAGGAGGAGAATTAGAGGAGTACGGATCCGGAGGTTCCGGAGGAAGAAAATGATGAGGGACGCGATGCCCTGGGAAAAGATATGCAAAAAGGTAATTTAAAGGGATGAAAAGGACGAAGGACACAATGCCACGGAAGAACAAAAGGATAAATCGAAAGAAGGAAAGGTCCGGAGACTTCGGACAAATATGAAAAGGAAGGGCGCGATGCCCTAGGAGGGATAGATAACAAGATGAGGAATCCGGAGGTTCCGGAGGGATATAAAAAGGAAGGGTGCGATGCCCTGAGAGAGATGGAGAATGATATGAGAAATCCGGAGGTTCCGGAGGGAGATGAGAGACGGATAAAGATACGGAATTAAACGTGGAGGGGTCCGGAGGTTCCGGACGGGGTGGAATGTGAGGGTAGGATAAAGACAAAGAACTAAACAGAGCGGGGTCCGGAGGTTCCGGACGAGAAAATAATAAATTAAACAGAGTGGAGTCCAGAGGTTCCAGACGAGGATGAGAGATGGATAAAGACATGGAATTAAACAAAGCGGGGTCCGGAGGTTCCAGATGGAGACGATGATGAGGGATGGATAAAAAGATGGAATTAAATAGGGAGGGGTCCGGAGGTTCCGGACGGGGATGAATATAGGGGTCCGGAGATTCCGGACGAGGTAGAAGGTAAGGGTCCGGAGGTTCCGGAGGGGGATGAATGTGAGGGTCCAAAGACCCTAGAGAAGAAGAGGAGCTTGATTGCGTAGATCTAGATGATGGGAAACGTCCTCTCAGCCAATGGATTGCCCATAAAAAGAAGATGAATAACAGCACAAGTAGTGATGGAATGGGGTATGCAGTAGATGAGCTACAGGATGGCTCCTCCACATGGGATTTATCACTCTTAAGCTCCACTTTATGCTTTCCCTTCTTCCTGGTGGATACTCTCTCACAGGGCGACCTCTCAACCTTCAATATGACTTCTTGGCGTCTTGGCCTTGCATGTCGCTCTCTCCAATTATGTGCCCCAAAAGATGACATGATCCTTCCCTCACCAGCCGGCTTAATGATCAGCGCGCACGGGCTCTCATTTGATGAACTCTTAGTAAGACCCCTCGAATGTCCAAAAATGAACAATAACTCTCTTGGCAAATAGCAAAAATTCGAGAGTTCTACTTGTGCAGTAGGGATCTTGACATGAAATAGCTCCTTAGGAAATAACTCCCTTGATAAACGAATGATATCTATCATTGGGAATTTGACCTTCGACATAAGGAGCTTCTTATTTGCTGGACTGCTCAAGGGCGTTAGAATATCGTGTGTGAATATACTTGGTAACACAGGTGTTCGCCCCTTATATGGAAGTTGGTGAGGAGTAGATAAAATGTCAAAAGCTTCCAACAAGGAGCGGCCTGACCCACCCCTGAGCATAGAGTTCATCATCTCCTCGGCAGTAGAATGTGTCATTACTATGCATGAGGAGAACCCCTTCTTTTGATTGACCATTTGGACTATGACCGAACAAGGGGTAATAAGGGCCTTGAAAGCATGTTGGCCAATGAGTAACGTGATCGTTATTGTTTTGGCCCTTGATTTACTTAGCACCAATTCCTGAGAGTCCCTTTTGATGGGGATTGGTGCAGACAGAGATTCAGACTTCTCAAAAGTGCCCGACACAAGAACGCGAATCGACATTCGGCATATAAAATCATGAATTTTGAACGGCATAGCCGTAACCGAATTCTTCTTGTCTGATTCTTGATCATCATCTTTGGCACTTGTAGTTGTAAGAATACACCCACTTCGAGAGGTGATGGAAGGAGATGAGTCGGAGATAACATGATCAACGGGTAATGGAGGTTCAATGGAAGGGGTTGTAAAAAGGGTAAGTGGAGATTGAAACACGACGAGCTTCTCCTCCTGCTCGGGAGCAGACAAGGTTGGCTCGGGTGCAAACATCAATGGGCCCTGCTCAGGGTTAATCACGGGTTTGGATATGAGGTTGAGTGGAGGAACATAGGTGGTTGGGTTTAGTGATGGGCCCTGCTCAAGGTTAATCACGGGTTTAGGTAAGGGGAGTGGAGGAATAGGAATGGTTGGAATCGGGGTTACAAGGCTAGTGGAGGTTTTGGGTGGAGACGACGGAGGATTACTCGGTTGGGAACAAGAGTTAGTGGAATGCTCAGTGGAAGCCAATGGTGTGGGGGTTATTTGTACAATTGAAGGGGTAACAGTAGAAGGCTTGGTACATAGGAAACGTCGGATTTTGGTGGTACGTGGGGGGTTAAGGGTAGAAGGTGATTCATGGTGCATTGATGCGGGTTGTCGAGGTGTAAACCCGTCATCGTAACACCATGATGTCTCATAAGCAGGGGTAGGACTAGTGGCTTCATCCTGAGCAGGGGGTTCTTGTGGGAGCAGTGGAAGAGAGAAACGAAGAAAACTCGGAGTAGGTGTATATTCAAAATCTTCATAAATTTCATCATGTGCCATTTCCAATTCTTTATGATCATCAAGTTCAAATGGACGCCGTGGTGGAGGCGCGTTGATGAGTGGAGATGGTGTATATTGACATGAAGGATTTTGTGGATATGAATGCGGAGGTGGAGGCGGAGAGTCGTATGAATGAGTGTAATGAATGAATGGTGGGTGGACGGCATCCACTTGATCGTTAAAACTTGGGAGAACTTCTTGCTCACTCATATTCTCAATGCCATACTGATCTCTTCTCTCCTTCCAATCCTTCTCCATTTTAGTGATGTTATTCATGAAAATGTGAAGGGGATTGACTTGAGGAGGAGGAGGAAGCGGTCGCGGACTCGTGATCCTCTTTAATTGTTCCTCCACTTGATCAATTTTATCAATGATAGCTTGCTGGAGAGGTGTGACTTGTGAGGTTGAGGGTCGACTTTGAGACTTTGGAGGGGCGGCTTGACATGAAGGCCGTGAAGGAGAAAGGGAGTGAGGTGTGCCCATGGAATGACCCGGCCGAACCGAGGTACGAGGGATAGCCAGATTTTGGGGCCATGAGGGATGCTGAAATGAGGGAGGTGGTTGACCCATGTGGCCCTGAAAAGGAGCAGCACGAGGACCACCTATGGCGCATGGATGACCTAGGGGAGAGGTAGAAGTAGAACCCCTCTTAATGACAGCCTGGATGGCTTCAAGTTGTTGAGGGGTAAGGGAATCGATGTGAGGAGCTAGGACATCCAAGGCATAGGGAGCACTAATGGAGGAGGAAGCTCCCCCGACAATGGCCTGTACTCCATGTGAGGACTGATAAGACGGACCCGCGTCCATGGCACGGACCCCTGGCTCGCCTTAGTAGCCCTGGTCCGGGTTATACTCTCCATAAGAGTCACGACCTAGGTCATGCATTTGGGGTTCATAGTTGAAGGCCTCGGCCTCGAAAGCTTCGGGATTGTGTTCAGCCATCCGTAACACTTTTTCGGAACGTAATAACATACAACAACAAACAAATGACAGAGGTTAACACACAAGTTGATGCTTTACGTCCTCTTTTTTTGTTTTTATTTTGTTTTTTTGCTTTTTTTTTCAATATAATGCTCACACAATAGGGGAGATCTTAGTTACAATATCGGTTTCCGCCGTGTCATCTAAGGACACTCGACTCACCACGAATGGGTTGATTATCTCCAGGGAACTTCAGTGGTACAACCTGCCCAGTGAACGAAGAGGGAATCCTTCGATGTCGGGGACTTACGGAGGTCCCGATGGAGGATATCCTAGTCTATCGAGAGGAATTCTCGACGGAGAGTCCTTCCTTCACCGAGAGAGGTTAATCCTTAAAAAAGTAAAAAAAAAGAAAGAAAAGGGGGTAAATGTGTAACGCCCGGTAATTTTGGAATAGGAATAAAATATATACATAAGTATATAATGTTTAATGATTAAAGTTTATTCAAATAAATACTTGGTCAAGTGATATTCCTAAAGGGTTGCTCAGATCGAACCTGCCTCTGATACCTAGGACAAGGACTAATAAAAGTTAAAGAACTTATGAGCAATAAAATCTCTAAATAGAAGATTACTAAGATCTCAATGTACGTGAGAACTAGCCCCACCAAATCAATGAGGTATAGAACCTTAGAGATAGTCTTAAGAGCCTTATTTATGCATAGACGGAAATACATGCAAGTTATTAAAAGATATAAGTCGTATGTGTAAGGTCTTGACAAATAAACAAGTAAGACTTCCAAACAAAGTAAACTTGTGTAAAGGAACAAATAGAAATAACTAGTTACAAATATAATTATTAGGCCTTGATAAAGGATTAACATTTTTAATGCTAAGCTCCATTGGCCCAAACTCAACCCAAGCATTTTACGCTTAATGGGCTTTTAAACACGTTTTATTATCTTCTCCCATATAGGCAATATATATATATATATATATATATATATATATATATATATATACATAAGTACATAACATAAACCTGTATATATGTATATATATATATACCTAGAAATAGAAGGAAAGTATATATTATATACGAATGAACAAATAAAAGAGTGAAGTGGAAATAACGCCTCTAGTACAGGCGCTAATTAAAGAATACACGCCCTCAGGGAAGGCGTGCCTAAAGAAAGGACGCCCACATGAGCGGTCGTCAATTCTCACGCGACCAAATTGGGCAAGTAAAAGAAACGCCCCTTTCATGGGCGTGTTTTTAAACACGAAACGCCCTTATACAAGGCGCCTTTTAAGAAACGGCCTGAAGCAGGTCGTCAATTCAAGAATCGACGACCTGACCAAAGTCGTTAATTCCATTCGTGAACCGTTCGACCTAGGAGCTTATCCAGGGAAGGATTATGTTAATCTAGTAAGTATTTAATAGGGCAAGGACTCTATTAGGGATATATTACTTCCAATCAAACACTAACTATTGTTAGGATTCCCTAAATCCCTATAAATAATCTACTGCTCGAACCCTTCAACGCTATTTGGCGTTCGGAATCTGCAAGGTACGTGAGAGAGGAATAGTTCCTCTGATTTATTTCTCTACGTCTGTTACATGAAGAACTAACAGTTCTTCATGTTCTTCTGTTATAGGTTAAGAAGGCGGCGTACGTGAAGAACAAAGGTATTGTTCTTTTTCCCTTTTTACTTTCGGTCAGGTAGTATGAAGAAATACTAATGTTTCTTCTTCTGTTCTTGTAGGAGTTACAGAACCGAAGAACAAAGGTTCTTCACCAAAGCCTTCTCTTCCTCCTACTGTGGTTATTGTTGCTGTGAAGCAACAACGTCCCCCTTTCATATCAATCTTCAAGTCTTCAGGTAGGTTTTCTCAAGCAACGTAGCCCAAAGCAATATATAGTTAATAAATATACCAACATGACATGCATGTTAGATAAGTTTTCTTGTGATTCTAAAATGATTTTTCTGTAAATTTTAAAAGAAACGCCCTGGACTAGGGCGCTACTTTAAAAAGAAACGACCACCTCAGAGGTCGTCAATTTCATAATAGACGCCCTGTACTTAGGCGTTAATTTCGTGAAACTATTAAATACCCACATTAAAATATGGTTTATATGAAATCCTGATTCTATAATAAAGCATGTCTCTACCTGTTAGTTTGCCTGTCCATCCATGAAAATTTGATAATTGTTCCTGTCCTGTCCATAATATTTCATCTCTGCGAATTGCTTGATATACATATTTTCATTCCTATTTATGACCCCTGAAGAGTTAACGACCTGATTCAGATCGTGACTCATGAAACTAACGCCCTGGACTAGGGCGTGAATACCTAACTAACGACCCTTGATAAGGCGCTTTTTTGAAAAATGTAGGAAATAGAATTCTGACAAAAATAGAATTAAAAGAATGGACGACTGCTGTTCAGGTCGTCAAATTGAAATAAAACGCCCCTGAACAGGGCGTGTTTTAGATAAAAAAATTGTAATATTAAATTTCTGGAAATAGAAAATGCCTGTATAACGCCCTTCTGTAAGGCGTTATTTACTTAAGAGAAGACTTATCTTAAGTCGTTATTTTCCTGAAAACTGATATTTTTATTGCTACTGTTAACCGATGGTTTTATATGTTATATAATATATCGGCACTATATCTCCACTCCGTGAGTATAGTCCCACGTTTTCACGATGTTTCATCGATCACACTCAATTCTCATTGACATACAAGCTCTCCATTGGACATTCCGTTCCTTTGGACTAGCGAGTTAGTCATAGAGACCTCCGTAAGACTCCTCGAACCTTGGATTCCCTCAAGGTCGACTGAGCTGGTTGTACCCTAAAAACCCATTACCCTATTGATTACTATGTCACTCTAAAGATACATGGTATACCGGCCCTTATGATTATACAATGTGTATATCATAAGAATTCTCTAAATGGCATGATGATATCATACCATTGATCTATTGTTCATGTAAACCTCAATTCTATGATAAGAATGAGGGTATCTTACTTTGATATACTGTTCATGTGGACCCCAATTCTATATAAAGAATGACAGTCCTTATGTGTCATGGTACCCAAGTTAAGGGAACCAAATTCCACCCAGTTTATCGGCGTGTCATGGTTACTATGTTTTGCGCGGATTTTATCGCCAGTATGTCCTTACTCAAGGGTCTTGCCCTTGAATTCCATGAAAATCTTATCTTATCATCCTAATTAAAGCTTGTTCTTGGAACTCCTTATTGGCTATAAACTATCGTGGATGTCTAAGATCTATCGTGAATGCTGTGCATATAGGGCCCGATCTGGTCATGGGAGGAGCGCCCGAAAGTACTTGTGCCCATGGGAGTTTTAATGATAACGGTGTCTAGCATTGCACCGGAGTACTCTTTATCTTGATCTTTGGCATTCCACGATCTCTCTTTTCTTGCGTGCGTGACTTGACTTGCGTGACTTTACTAGCGTGGCCCGACACGGGCAATGTACTTGCGTGAAATAGCCAATAATCTATAAAGTCTCTCATGAAAGTTTCTTGTTTAATATTCGCTTGAAGGTTTTGCCCGATGTGTTATTCTCTTGATTAGTTACTCGTTCAGTTATTTCTACATGCATAGCCTTATTGCATTTACATGTGGGAAATTGTAATTACTTAAACCCTTTGCTAGTGCTTGAGATATAATTTCCTACTGAGCGTTCGCTCACTCCATTTTATTCCAACATTTTCAGGTAAGCAGGTAGCTAGCAAGACCGAGACTCACACGGGCGGGACAAGTGTGCAAGCGAGCTTCGGAAACTAGTGAACCCGAGTCTGTTATCTTTCTTGAGTCTAGATAGTGTTGTCTAGCTAAGTCAGCTTGGCGTCTCTTATTCGGTTATCTTGTCTAAGTCTGTTAGTATGTCGTTATCTTCATTTCTATTATGTTGAAGTCTCCAAGATGGACAACAAGTTCTTGTAAGAGATTCATATTAGAAATAAAATTTCTATTGTTGTTCAAAATTATCTTGGTCTTATGCGATTGCTCTTGATCATTCACGTCTGTTTAACTGTCACGTTCCGAGCAAACGACACGTTCCGCTGCTATCGGCCCGGGGCGTGACAGAGGTGGTATCAGAGCTTCGGCTTTCCTATCCTCCAGATATTAAACCATATCAGAGCTTCAACTTTCTTATCCTCCAGTTATTAGGTTCCAATGACAGGTTAATTAAGCATCCTTGTCAGTCATATCAGAGCTTCGGCTTTCCTATCCTCCAGATATTAAACCATATCAGAGCTTCGGCTTTCTTATCCTCCAGTTATTAGGTTCCAATGACAGGTTAATTAAGCATCCTTGTCAGTCATATCAGAGCTTCGGCTTTCCTATCCTCCAGATATTAAACCATATCAGAGCTTCGGCTTTCTTATCCTCCAGTTATTAGGTTCCAATGACAGGTTAATTAAGCATCCTTGTCAGTCATATCAGAGCTTCGGCTTTCCTATCCTCCAGTTGTCATATCCTCCAGTTATTAAGCCATATCAGAGCTTTGGCTTTCCTATCCTCCAGTTGTTATATCCTCTGGTTATTGAGTCCCAAGGATAGGTCATCCTTATCAACCATATTAGAGCTTCAGCTTTTACATCCTCAAGTTATTAGGTTTCAGTGATAGGTCAGATATCCTTGTTAGTCATATCATAGCTTTGGTTGTCGCAATCGTTACGTTTCCGTGATAGGTCCGGTATCCCGGTCGGTCATATTTGGATTCAACTTTTCAAAATCCTTAGATTGTTAAATCCAGGTTATAGGTTGAGTATCCTTGTCAGTCGTCCTATAGGAATTCCGTGAGAGATGGGTAGAACTTGGGGTTAAAGTTATAAAAGAAAGATAAAGTATTTACATTTCATTAACACTAAATCTTGAGTCGATAAATTATCCCTCCACTCATCCTTGCAGGAACTTAGATAAAATGGAAGCCTCTCAGCCAAGCTTTGATCATAAAATGATCTTAGTGGATGTCCAAGCTTACGCGAGTCTTGTCAAGAGAGTTCAAGAACTAGAGAAAGTAGTGGGAGAAAAAGAAAGAGTTGAAGGGAAAGATCAAACAAATAACTCCGAAAGTTTCGCCGTTACCAAGAAAAGAATAAATGAGGAAGATATTTCACAAAGGTGTAAGAAATGCCAGAAATGTAAGAAGTGTAATAAGTGTAGTAAGAGGGAAACTTCGGCGGATCGCCCGCAAGATAAGTGTAAATCTTGTGGAAGATATGGTCACAAAATGAAGGAGTGTTGGTGGAGTTCGGGAGCATGTCTGCGTTGTGGGAAGTTAGATCACAAGATAGCGGAATGCCCCAAGAAGCCTCCGAGAGGAGTTCAAGATTTAACCAAACTTGCCAAAGGGAAGATTGCGGAAGGTACCCCTCACCCAAAATCATAAGCTAGCTCTTTCTCTTTCCATCCTTAAGATTTCTTCTGTATAAGCTCATAATAAGTTCTCTATTAGGAATGAAAGGTGATGTGAATTTGGGGACCAAATTCTTTTAAGTGGGGGAGGGTGTAACGCCCGGTAATTTTGGAATAGGAATAAAATATATACATAAGTATATAATGTTTAATGATTAAAGTTTATTCAAATAAATACTTGGTCAAGTGATATTCCTAAAGGGTTGCTCAGATCGAACCTGCCTCTGATACCTAGGACAAGGACTAATAAAAGTTAAAGAACTTATGAGCAATAAAATCTCTAAATAGAAGATTACTAAGATCTCAATGTATGTGAGAACTAGCCCCACCAAATCAATGAGGTATAGAACCTTAGAGATAGTCTTAAGAGCCTTATTTATGCATAGACGGAAATACATGCAAGTTATTAAAAGATATAAGTCGTATGTGTAAGGTCTTGACAAATAAACAAGTAAGACTTCCAAACAAAGTAAACTTGTGTAAAGGAACAAATAGAAATAACTAGTTACAAATATAATTATTAGGCCTTGATAAAGGTGTTAGGGTGCAAGGCCCGGATACAGAGGGGGGTGAATGTATCCCTCTAAAAATTATGGCCTAAATTAAAAACTCTAAAGCTCGGATATGCGGAATATGGATAATGAGCTTTCTGAGATAAGATAATAATCAACCAATTGATCAACCAGTTGGACTGCAACAATGCAGCCACCTGATCAAACTAGAAATGCAGACAGAACAGTGCAACCCAAACACACCTAGCAAAGTGCAATGCTCATGGTAACGGCTGATAGGAACAATATAAATAATCCAAGATAACACAGCTAACCAGCATGCATGACCTGTGAATGGGAGGTAGGAGGCAAGGAGCTAACGCACAAAACAAACCACTCCATCCATGAAAATTTGATAATTGTTCCTGTCCTGTCCATAATATTTCATCTCTGCGAATTGCTTGATATACATATTTTCGTTCCTATTTATGACCCCTGAAGAGTTAACGACCTGATTCAGATCGTGACTCATGAAACTAACGCCCTGGACTAGGGCGTGAATACCTAACTAACGCCCCTTGACAGGGCGCTTTTTTGAAAAATATAGGAAATAGAATTCTGACAAAAATAGAATTAAAAGAATGGACGACTGCTGTTCAGGTCGTCAAATTGAAATAAAACGCCCCTGAACAGGGCGTGTTTTAGATAAAAAAATTGTAATATTAAATTTCTGGAAATAGAAAATGCCTGTATAACGCCCTTCTGTAAGGCGTTATTTACTTAAGAGAAGACTTATCTTAAGTCGTTATTTTCCTGAAAACTGATATTTTTATTGCTACTGTTAACCGATGGTTTTATATGTTATATAATATATCGGCACTATATCTCCACTCCGTGAGTATAGTCCCACGTTTTCACGATGTTTCATCGATCACACTCAATTCTCATTGACATACAAGCTCTCCATTGGACATTCTGTTCCTTTGGACTAGCGAGTTAGTCATAGAGACCTCCGTAAGACTCCTCGAACATTGGATTCCCTCAAGGTCGACTGAGCTGGTTGTACCCTAAAAACCCATTACCCTATTGATTACTATGTCACTCTAAAGATACATGGTATACCGGCCCTTATGATTATACAATGTGTATATCATAAGAATTCTCTAAATGGCATGATGATATCATACCATTGATCTATTGTTCATGTAAACCTCAATTCTATGATAAGAATGAGGGTATCTTACTTTGATATACTGTTCATGTGGACCCCAATTCTATATAAAGAATGACAGTCCTTATGTGTCATGGTACCCAAGTTAAGGGAACCAAATTCCACCCAGTTTATCGGCGTGTCATGGTTACTATGTTTTGCGTGGATTTTATCGCCAGTATGTCCTTACTCAAGGGTCTTGCCCTTGAATTCCATGAAAATCTTATCTTATCATCCTAATTAAAGCTTGTTCTTGGAACTCCTTATTGGCTATAAACTATCGTGGATGTAATGTCCCGGGTTTTTCAGATCCTCGTTCGTGGGTCCCGGATCTGGTTTCTCAGAGTGTCCGGCTCCGTTGTGTCCGAAATTTCGTTTCGGACATCTTTCGTGTTCGGATCGGCGCGATCCGGAGTCGTTTCGGAGGCCCGGAGGCGTTCCGCGGCTTTTTCCGCGTGTGTTTTCCGATTCCCGGCGTGGGTTTCGGCTTTCCCTTCGGAACCTCGTTGCGGGTGAACCGGGCCGTTCACCAGGGCGCGAGTGGTACCGTTGCAATCGGTGCGCTCCGAGGATCGCGAGGGTGTAATTTTCTATTTTTCTGGATTTTTCTGAATTTCCAGATTTTCCTATATATAAACCTTTCCTCTCTCCCCCTCTCATTTCTCATTTCTCTCCCTATCTCTTCTCACGTTCTCTCCTCTCTCCCTCTCTCTCTCCGGCGGCCGACGGGGCGGAGTACGGGCGAGGTAGGGACGGCGCGGGCGAGGCACGGGCGAGGATGGATGAGGATCGAGGCGGTGGGGGCGCGTGGAAGCTCGGCCGTGAGTTCGTGGAACGGCGAGGCTTCAACGGCGTTTTCTTCGTGGATCGGCGTCCACGGTGCGCGTAATCTTCGGTGGAGGTAGGGTGATGGACCCTCAGCCCGTGTACTTCCCTTCCCGTGAGTTTCGTAGGCCGTGGTGGGCCGAGCTGGCTAAACGGGGCATTTTGGGCAAAATGCATGTTTTTGGGGTGTGAGCCGGATCTCCCGTTTTATGGTATTTTTGGGCGATCCAGGGGTTTAGATGCATGCCTAGGGGCTTGGGGAAGGTTTCCCCTTTTGTTTCCCCTTCACCTGGGGGTGAACGGGGCATGGCATGGCTTTTCCCGCGGTTTCCACCGTTTTCGGGCACGGACTGAGAACACGCTAGCCTTGGGTAGCTCGTTCTTGAAGGTCGCGATGTCCCGATAGGGCGCGTTCATCGGAGCAGATGAACAGTAAGGCGATTCTTGTCGCGCTATGGTGTCCTAGCGCGTTCTGCCCTGTCGCGCTAGGGGTCCCTAGCGCATTCTGCCTTGTCGCGCTAGGTGATCCTAACGCGATCTGTGCAGTCGCGCTATAGGGATATAGCGCGATATGTCGTGTCGCGCTATAGGTGCATAGCGCGTTCTGCTTGAACGCGCTATGGACCTACAACGCGTTCTTGGAGGTGACCAGCCGGGCTGCCGGGGCGGGCGGTCTGCGGCTGATCGTGCTCCCCTTGGGCCGTGTGTGCCTTGGACACCCAGTGGAGTTCCGTGACCGTGTTTTGGGGTGTCTGGTGGTTCCGTTTACCTCGTTTTACGTGCCCACGCGCTTAAGGGTCTGGGTGACCTTTTAGCGTCCGTTCGCATTGTGTTGGTCTCCGGTCGACCCGGTTGGGACCCAGTGGTCGACCTCCGGCCTTGTGAGTGTCCTGGACACCCCATGGGTTCTGTGTCCATGTTTCTGGGGTGTCGGGAGAGACCATGCTACCTCGATTAGCGTGCCCGCCGGTGTTGTGGGTCCGAGTGACCCCATGTGTTCCGGGCTTTCGTGTTACGCTTGATCGAGTCACCGTGTGTCGGTGTGTGTGCGGTGGGGTCTCCCCCGCATATCGTGGGTTCCTTTGGAAGGCGATTCCCGCGTGGGCCATGTGTTTGGCCTTGGACTGCGAGTCCAGTTGTCCGGCCTGGGGCTGGAGGTTTCCCGCTTGTTTCAAGATGGGAAATCGTCGTGGCGGCTTGTGTGTTGCCTAGGGAATCGTGCTTCTGTGTTTTTCCGTGTGGCCCGTGTGAGTGGCCTTAGTCCCTTGCGTTCCCTTCCCGAGGGAGTGGTCTTGGCGACTCGTGTGTTGTCTCGGTACTCGTGCTACCGTGGTTTTAGACCTAGAGATTGGACTAGATTGACGGCCTTGTGCTGTCACGTGCAACGGTCTTGACCCCGAGTCTTGTGACTCAAGGACCGTTGGGTGTAGTGCGTCTAGAGGACTGTCCAGAGTCCAGTGGCTTTGCGTCACTTGAGTTTCTCGACTCTCGCGCACGGTGCGTGCGTGATCGTGGACTGCGAGTCCTGTGTCTTCTCCGACTGTGGTCACCGTGTGACGGGGCCGGTACGTGGGGTGTCCCCCGTACGTCGTCGGATGCAGACGTTGTTTTCCGTTGAGAGTCTACTCCTTCAGTGACCCCCCACTAGTCGTAGCCTACCAGTACGCGTGTGCTGGTCGCACCAGGGAGTGGTGTACGGGCTTACCCTGAGGACGGTTTTAGACTGGTTACCGTCGGGCCCCTCGTCACATCAGAGTCCAGTGCCAGGGGAAAACCGGTCAGAGGGCCAGACCTAGGACGCGTGGTCTGTGTGTGCACACGTGGTTGGGGACTGTGGACGCACGTCGACGGGCGTGACCCCAGCTAGTCACTTGTTTGTGGTTACTTGTACGGTGTCTGCGTCTCGGGTAGGACCTACCACGTCAGGCGGTTCACCTGCGGTGCGGTGTAAGACGTCAGGGGACGCTACCGGCTGTGCTTCTAGTGGGCGGTACTCCTGTCGAGTACGGAGTGACAGACTACCAGTTTTCGTGGCTTTTGACCTTCGGGTTTTCGGTCGTGTCGACCGTTGAGTCCTTCGGCTGTTTTGCCGTGGCGCGTGTGTTGGTCTTCGCGTCGTGAGTCTAGCGCTAGTGGCTTTACCGAGGTTCCGTCTTGTGGTGCGGTACCCGCGATCAGATGGTCGGGGTTGCACCTTGGACAGCGTGTCCAGGTCGGCTGTGTCCGGGGGACAGGCCTCTACGGCGTGGTTGCCGTGTGTTTTTACTTCGGTAGGCGGTACTAGCGTGATTTGGTAGCTTCGTCTGCGTGATCGAGGTGTACCTTCCGGTACAGTAGGAGTAGCTGTAGTGCCGAGTTTTTGTCCGGCCACCGATTTGCTGTTCCTGCTGTAGTTGTAGCTCTCCTTTCCGCTACCGCCGCTGTTTCCGGTTGGGGTTCCGCGGGATCCCTGCTGAGTCTCTATTTTAGAGACTCATTCCCTGCTTTTCAGGTGCAGCGGTTCTTCCTCGTGGTTCGAGGGTGCGGAGCGGAGGTTCTCAGTTGCCAGCTTGCCGGGCCGAGTGTTCACTTGGTATGTGGTACGTTTTACTACTTTAGACTGTACTTTCTGTTGGACTGGACTCTGTTGTTGCTGTCGTTGTTCTTTCTTTCAGCTTGTTGTTGTTGGTTGTCCTGCTTTATTTCCTATTTCTTTGTGCCTCCACACTCCTTTTAGCCCTTCTGAGCCCTATCGGCTCGTGGGCGGCGGTGCGAGTCTCGGGTTATCGGGCCTTCCCGGTAATCGGATTCTCGGGTCGTTACAGCTGGTATCAGAGCGGTGGTTGTGGACGTACATAGGAATTCGAAATGTTGCAGTGATCAGAGTCCATAAGGTCCAGTACAGTCGGCAGCTGGCTTAGGGTTTTGTGCTTATTTTCCGCCTTGTTTCTCGCTTGAGAGCTTGAGTGCGCTGTGCGGCGCTGTGAAGGTGGTTGCTGTCTGCGGCTTTCGTGCCAGCATGGGGTCTAAGGATCGAGGTCGAGAGCCTTCTCCCTCATCGGTGGTGGCCCTGGTTGTGTTGCGTTGGGCAGAGGTTGCTGGCAGATGTGAGCTCGCGGTGCTGCGTTCGAGGAACCTGCAGCGTGGTCAGGTGGCTGGTGCGGACTGTTCTTGGTTAAGTGGCCGTGAGCGTGCTCTGAGGGAGCTGCTGTCGGTTTTTGGTCACTCCAGCTTGATGTTTGTCCAGCTCCTGAGGCGTTCTGATCGAGAAGTGTGCTCGGGTGAGCGGAGGATCTTCTCGGTGGACTGCTGTTTCGTCGAGCCTGATGTCCTTGTCGTGCTCTGTGGCGTCAGAAAGGACGTGTCGGTCCCGATTATTTTATGGATTTCGAGGCAGTATTGGGCTGTGGTGTCCCAGTAAGTCTTGCTCCTGCGCACTTGTGTGCGAATGGGTTGTGTTCACCCTGGAGTTGGCTTGAGATGTGAAGGCTCCGTGGTGAGTTTCGGGACTCGCGGATGAGCATCGGCGGTTGCCGGTTATGGCTCGTGTTGCGGCTCTTGGCATGCCGTGTTGCAGTTCGAGGAATTGCAGCGGTGATGCATCGAGAGATGCTGTGATTGTGGTCCGACGTGACACTCGTCGAGTGTGTCGGGGGCGCTGACCTGATGGAAGCGATGGTTTTCTCGGTGCTGGATGGTGCTGTTTCCAGCGTGCACGAGGTTCGAGGTCAGGTCGAGCGTGGAGTTTTTCCGTTGGTCGGAAGTGTGCTGGTTTCTCCTTGGTTGGAGAGATTGTGTTGGGCTAAGGTTCGTCGTCTTGCATTGTGTTCGGATTGGTTGGCCTTTTGTGCCATGAAGTCTGTGCGAGACGTGCTCCTTGTCTTGGCAGGGTGGTTGCCTGTGAGAAGTCGTGCCCATTCCCTTGTCGTGTGAGGGTGCTGGCGCTGTTCCGGAAGGACGAGTGCTGGTTGGGCGGTGTTTGCTTTCTCGGCTGTGTGCGCGGATCTGAGTGCGCAGCGGAAGCGTGGTGGGCTTGTGACCCACTAGTTCAGGATCGTAGCGTTGGTTGCTACGGGTGGATTCCTGAGTGTGCGTTGAGCATCGGAGGATTGGTTCCTCGGTGTGAAACGTGTTGTTGCCGTGCCGTTGCCCGAGAAGTCGTGGTTGTTGGCACTGGCAGGTGGAGTGTTGGGGAATGTGCTGGCTAGTGTGCCGCATGAGTACCCTGTTCCTGTGATGGAAGCCGTGTCAGGCGTCGGTATTGGACATGGATGAGGTTGTTGAGAATGTCGCCTGACGGAGGTCGAGGACGTGATGGTCGGAGTCGGTGGCTTAGTGTCCGACTTGTGTTCCCAGTCGTGTCCTCGGATGAGATCGTCTTTTGAGGAAGTGATCTCTGGCAGGTTGTGGGTTCCTGTTGGTAGCTGCGAGTGACTGGTAAGGCTAGTCTCGTAGCCGACCACGGTGAGATGTTTATTGCTTTGGGACCCGTGAGCTCTGTCCAGGTGGTGTCCCGTGGCTCTGTGGTAAGGGCAGAATCGGGATTGGCAGGTGTCCACTTGGATTGATTGAAGGATTTGATGAGACCAGATGGAAGAGTGACGCCTTAGGGCGGAGGCCTCCTGTGAGGTTGGCGTCGGCTTGGTGGTCCCTGATAGGACATTGGTGTCGCAAGGTTATCCCTGGTTTGGTGACTAGCATGGGGTGGTTCCCTGTAAGTCTGAGTCCCGTGAGGTGATGACTGAAGACGCCATGTTCTATCATTTGGTTTCGTCGTGCTCCCCGAGAGGGTCGAGTTGGCGAGCGGTTGGTGACCAGTGGATGGTCTTTTCTCAGACAGAAGATGCTAGTTGTTGGGGCTCGAGCGTGGCGAGAGCCGTGTGCCAGCGAGACCTTTGGTGGTCATTTCTGTGATGTGCCTTTCCGGATGGGATCTGAACTTTGTCGGAGTTTGTCTTCTGATGAGAGTTGGCACTGTGTTATGTCCGGCTTTCGGCTTGCCATGTGTGGGGTGTTTCTTGGTGTTGAGCCGATGTGCTGGTTGCGGTCTGTTGAGATGGCTGCTTGAGCTGGTGGAGGCTCTGTTTTGGTTGCTCCCTTGAGGAGGGTGTGCGACCTGTCAGCTGGTTGCGAAGCTGATGTGTTATTTGTCTGCCGACCATTGGATGAATCGGTAGCTGTTGCTCGTGTCGAGGGTTGTGATTCCTCGGTGAGCGAGATTGTGGCTGCGGTGCCATGTTGGTTCTCACGTTGTCTAAGGTGATGCCGGACTGTGTCCTTTGCTATATGCCTGCTCTGTTGGCCTGTGTGCTCGGCGCGAGGAGCGAGGTGTTGCTTGTGATTGTAAGTCTGACGGTGTCCCTCAGGATCTGTTTTTTCGTGAGAATCGAGGTTTTCTGTGCTGGGGCTCTGACAGCGTGTCAGTTGGTTCAGTGTTCTTCCCCTGTGACTTCGTGCTTGGTCCTGAATTTCGAGGACGAAATTCCTTTAAGGGGGAGGGCTGTAATGCCTCGGGTTTTTCGGATCCTCGTTCGTGGGTCTCGGATCTGGTTTCTCAGAGTGTCCGGCTCCGTTGTGTTCGAAATTTCGTTTCGGACATCTTTCGTGTTCGGATCGGCGCGATCCGGAGTCGTTTCGGAGGCCCGGAGGCGTTCCGCGGCTTTCGTGTTACGCTTGATCGAGTCACCGTGTGTCGGTGTGTGTGCGGTGGGGTCTCCCCCGCATATCGTGGGTTCCTTTGGAAGGCGATTCCCGCGTGGGCCATGTGTTTGGCCTTAGACTGCGAGTCCAGTTGTCCGGCCTGGGGCTGGAGGTTTCCCGCTTGTTTCAAGATGGGAAATCATCGTGGCGGCTTGTGTGCTGCCTAGGGAATCGTGCTTCTGTGTTTTTCCGTGTGGCCCGTGTGAGTGGCCTTAGTCCCTTGGGTTCCCTTCCCGAGGGAGTGGTCTTGGCGACTCGTGTGTTATCTCGGTACTCGTGCTACCGTGGTTTTAGACCTAGAGATTGGACTAGATTGACGGCCTTGTGCTGTCACGTGCAACGGTCTTGACCCCGAGTCTTGTGACTCAAGGACCGTTGGGTGTAGTGCGTCTAGAGGACTGTCCAGAGTCCAGTGGCTTTACGTCACTTGAGTTTCTCGACTCTCGCGCACGGTGCGTGCGTGATCGTGGACTGCGAGTCCTGTGTCTTCTCCGACTGTGGTCACCGTGTGACGGGGCCGGTACGTGGGGTGTCCCCCGTACGTCGTCGGATGCAGACGTTGTTTTCCGTTGAGAGTCTACTCCTTCAGTGACCCCCCACTAGTCGTAGCCTACCAGTACGCGTGTGCTGGTCGCACCAGGGAGTGGTGTACGGGCTTACCCTGAGGACGGTTTTAGACTGGTTACCGTCGGGCCCCTCGTCACATCAGAGTCCAGTGCCAGGGGAAAACCAGTCAGAGGGCCAGACCTAGGACGCGTGGTCTGTGTGTGCACACGTGGTTGGGGACTGTGGACGCACGTCGACGGGCGTGACCCCAGCTAGTCACTTGTTTGTGGTTACTTGTACGGTGTCTGCGCCTCGGGTAGGACCTACCACGTCAGGCGGTTCACCTGCGGTGCGGTGTAAGACGTCAGGGGACGCTACCGGCTGTGCTTCTAGTGGGCGGTACTCCTGTCGAGTACGGAGTGACAGACTACCAGTTTTCGTGGCTTTTGACCTTCGGGTTTTCGGTCGTGTCGACCGTTGAGTCCTTCGGCTGTTTTGCCATGGCGCGTGTATTGGTCTTCGCGTCGTGAGTCTAGCGCTAGTGGCTTTACCGAGGTTCCGTCTTGTGGTGCGGTACCCGCGATCGGATGGTCGGGGTTGCACCTTGGACAGCGTGTCCAGGTCGGCTGTGTCCGGGGGACAGGCCTCTACGGCGTGGTTGCCGTGTGTTTTTACTTCGGTAGGCGGTACTAGCGTGGTTTGGTAGCTTTGTCTGCGTGATCGAGGTGTACCTTCCGGTACAGTAGGAGTAGCTGTAGTGCCGAGTTTTTGTCCGGCCACCGATTTGCTGTTCCTGCTGTAGTTGTAGCTCTCCTTTCCGCTACCGCCGCTGTTTCCGGTTGGGGTTCCGCGGGATCCATGCTGAGTCTCTGTTTTGGAGACTCATTCCCTGCTTTTCAGGTGCAGCGGTTCTTCCTCGTGGTTCGAGGGTGCGGAGCGGAGGTTCTCAGTTGCCAGCTTGCCGGGCCGAGTGTTCACTTGGCATGTGGTACGTTTTACTACTTTAGACTGTACTTTCTGTTGGACTGGACTCTGTTGTTGCTGTCGTTGTTCTTTCTTTCAGCTTGTTGTTGTTGGTTGTCCTGCTTTATTTCCTATTTCTTTGTGCCTCCACACTCCTTTTAGCTCTTCCGAGCCCTCCCGGCTCGTGGGCGGCGGTGCGAGTCTCGGGTTATCGGGCCTTCCCGGTAATCGGATTCTCGGGTCGTTACAGTGGATGTCTAAGATCTATCGTGAATGCTGTGCATATAGGGCCCGATCTGGTCCTGGGAGGAGCGCCCGAAAGTACTTGTGCCCATGGGAGTTTTAATGATAACGGTGTCTAGCATTGCACCGGAGTACTCTTTATCTTGATCTTTGGCATTCCACGATCTCTCTTTTCTTGCGTGCGTGACTTGACTTGCGTGACTTTACTAGCGTGGCCCGACACAGGCAATGTACTTGCGTGAAATAGCCAATAATCTATAAAGTCTCTCATGAAAGTTTCTTGTTTAATATTCGCTTGAAGGTTTTGCCCGATGTGTTATTCTCTTGATTAGTTACTCGTTCAGTTATTTCTACATGCATAGCCTTATTGCATTTACATGTGGGAAATTGTAATTACTTAAACCTTTTGCTAGTGCTTGAGATATAATTTCCTACTGAGCGTTCGCTCACTCCATTTTATTCCAACATTTTCAGGTAAGCAGGTAGCTAGCAAGACCGAGACTTACACGGGCGGGACAAGTGTGCAAGCGAGCTTCGGAAACTAGTGAACCCGAGTCTGTTATCTTTCTTGAGTCTAGATAGTGTTGTCTAGCTAAGTCAGCTTGGCGTCTCTTATTCGGTTATCTTGTCTAAGTCTGTTAGTATGTCGTTATCTTCATTTCTATTATGTTGAAGTCTCCAAGATGGACAACAAGTTCTTGTAAGAGATTCATATTAGAAATAAAATTTCTATTGTTGTTCAAAATTATCTTGGTCTTATGCGATTGCTCTTGATCATTCACGTCTGTTTAACTGCCACGTTCCGAGCAAAAGACACGTTCCGCTGCTATCGGCCCGGGGCGTGACAAAATGCATGAAATGCAGTGCTGAATAAAAGATATATAACACAAACAAAACAAGGATAAACACACCAATAGAACAGAGATAACAATGATATAACATATATAACAACAATAAACAGATAGAGTAGGATATAACCGTTCTTCTTTCCAAGACACGTAGAAATAAAAAGGGACTATGAGAGTGCACGTGGTGCACAAAGGGGGATGACGTAGCGCACACGGGCGTAATAAGGAAGGACACACGTGGGTGCCGAGTAGAGGAGGGCACACGTGGGTGCCGAGTGAAGGGGGCACACGTGGGTGCCAAATGGAAGGGGCACACGTGGGTGCCAAATGGAGGAGGAGTGCACAAGGTGCACGAGACAACGTTGACCTCTCAAGTAACCACAAAGGACCGGGGGAGTGCACGTGGTGCACGAGGGAAATGATGTAGCGCACGTGGACGCAATAGGGAGGGGCACACGCGGGTGCCGAAAGAAGAGAGGCACACGTGGGTGCCAAAAAGAGGGAGGCACACGTGGGTGCCGAGAGTTCAAGGGTAACCAAAAAAAGCAAAAAGCAGGTCCCACCGTGATCGCCAGAGATGTGAACGTGTCAGGTGGTGGACTGAGAGAGAGAGATGGGGTTTCTCCCTCTCTTAGTGAAAGGAAAAAAAATGACAAAAGAAACGCGTGCGTAAAGGGGGGTGATATAAAAAAAAAGGTGGAGAGTATGACCTGAAAGGGCACTCTATAGGAGAACGCAGAGAACCTAGACTTACCGAATTCCGGTACAGGGAAGAGATAGGGATCCGAAGACCCTCTCACGCAAACTGAACCCCTTCCTGGTAGGCGTGGCCTACCGTTCCGTGAGTAGTTTTCTATATACCGGGTGCGAGCCTGGGACTCTACGTAGTAGAAATTGGCGGACACAGAGACACACGTAGACTCGGAATTTGGAACGGCATATCACTCCTCACACAGTTATAATAGCAAAAATATAACATAGCGTAAACAGACCGCCGCAGGACATTGATCCTGCGGGGTTTTAACAATAATATAACAAAGTGCAGAAAGGAAGTGCTGAAAGTAAATGACCACGATGAAATGACTCACTGCAGCCGATTATAGTACAAACAGACCCATGCGGGATTTAGCTATCCGCGGGTATTATAGACATAAAATAAAAATTACTACAAGTACGCGTTTGGTGGTGTGATCGCCAGGGACCGAGGGCCTCAAATTGGTTGATCGCTTTTGCCTTTGACGCGGGATGTATGGGCTCCTTCTTCCTCTTCGTTCGGCTCGCCGAAGAAGAGGGCTTTTGAGTTGGTTACCCTGCAAAACAAACAAACACAAAAATTACATCAGGACAATGATATAGCAACAACTCATGAGATAAGATAATAATAACTGAATAACAGACTAAAAAATATAAAATAATAAGAATGAGAAAAGAAGCCGCTGATGGCAACACAAGCACTGGGGTGAGCGATCGGTGGGACGAAATGGGTTTCCCCGTGTACACGTGGGAATGCTGATCGGACCGAAGGCCTGCTGTTCTTCCTGCACATTCAAAAGGATAACAAGCTAAGATGAATAAGGACAATGTTCAATATATATAAATATACACAAATATATGGACATATATATGTAGGCATGTATTTATACAAATATATACACACGAATATCTGTATATCTATGTCAATATATATATATATATATATATATTTATTTATGTAAATATATATATATCTATATATTTATATACACATATTTATATAGGTATAAACACACATATATCTTTCTAAGTATTATATATGTATATATAAAATATATGAGAAATAAGATACATATATATATATATAGATATAAGAGGAAAGAAGAGAGACAGAGAGAGGACGTGAGGGAGAGAAAGAGGGAGTGAAGAGACGGGACAGAGAGCAAAGACAGAAGGGGGAGAAAAGAAAGAGAATGGGGAGAAAGAAAAGAAAAAAAATAAAAGGGAAGGTGAGATGGAGAGAGATATCTGCGAAAGGAGGGGGAGAGAATAAAGAGAGAGAGAGACGGTGAGAGGGGGAAAAATAAAATAAAAAAGAGAGAGAGAAGGGGATCGAGAGAGACGAAGGGGGGGAATAAAAAAGGAAAGAAGAAATGAAGAGAGGGAGGGAGAGAGAGATAGTGGGAGGGGGGAGAGAATAAAATAAAAAAAGAAAGAGAAGGGGATCGAAAGAGACGGATGGGAGATGGAGAGAAGAGAGAGGGAGAGAAAGAGAGAGACGGTGGAGGGGATTAAAAAAAGGGGAAAAAAGAAGTGAGAGAGAGGGAGATCGAGAGAGAGAGAGACGGAGGGAGAGAGAAGAGACGGGAAAGGGAGAGAGAAGAGACTGGGGTAGAGAGAGGGAAGAGAAATGATAAAAAAAGTAAAAGAGACAGAGAAAGAGATCGAAGGAGAGAGGGGGAGGAGAGAGAAATAGAGAGATGAGAAGGAGAGAGAGTTAGTGAGGGAGAGGGAGAGAATAGAGAGAGGGGGAAAGAAATGATAAAAAAAGTAAAAAAGAGACAGAGAAGGAGATCGAAGGAGAGAGGGGGGAGGAGAGAGAAATGGAGAGATGAGAAGGAGAGGAAGGACGCGGCGGTGGGTGCGAGCTTCGTGGCGACGTGGATGGGGAGGTCGGCGTGGGGGCTCGTGGCGTCGTGGGGTGCTCCAGAAGATGGCGACGAAGCAGTCGGTGGAGAGGAGGCTCACGGCGGACGCATGCAAAGGGAGCTGCGGCGTGGTCGACGCCGGTGAGGGTGCAGCGGCAGCAAGGGGTGGAGCAGCGACAGAGTGGTTGGTGAGAGAGCTTTGCGGCAGCGGCTGGTGCGTCGGCGTGCTCGGACGGGGGACTTGCCGGCGAGGTGGTGGGCGGCGACGTGGTCTTGCAGTAGCTGCATGCAAGGGGGGGTTGGAGGAGCGTCCGGTGGTGGCGACGAAGTGGAGGTGGTAGTGGTCACGGGAGCGGCGGATGGCGGTGACGGAGGTGGTGCCGGCGGACGACGGCGTGCATGGGCAGCCGGGAGGTGGACGGTGACGATAGTGGGGGTCTTCCGGTGTTGAGGGCGGCGGTGTCGTGGAGGTGCACTGGTGGCGAGGTGGTCGCGGAGGAGATGGAAGCAGCGAAGTGAAGCGGCTGCGGAGGTGGCTGCCGGCGTAGGCAGCAGCGGCTGGGGGTGCGCTGGCCGGTGGCGGGGTGCGGGGGGTGCGTCCGCGCGTGGTGGGAGGTCGCGAGTGTGAAGGCGGAGGTCCGGTGGACGGCGAGGGGTGGAGCTAGCTACGGCGTCGGGGACGTGGACGGCCGTGATGGAGGGAGGTTGGCAGTGGGGTTGCCGGTGACGATGGCTGGCATGGAGGTGAGCTGTCGGGGGGCGCTCACGTGGTGGTGCGGCGGCTGTGGAGGTCGATGAGGGTGGGGAGAGAAGGAAGAGCAGAGAGGAATGAGTGTAGTAGGGAGGTGGTTAACAGAGGAAGAGGTGGTGTGTGTGGTGAGGGGCTTGCGATAGGGTGAGAAGTGACCGGGATCCGAGGGAAGATGGGAGGTGTGCTTTTTTTTTTGGTATCCCGGGAAGAGTGTCAGGGGGCTCACAGGTGTGTTGGTGAGAGAGATGGGTATGGAGTGGGAGGTTTAAGTGTGTGGGGTTCAGAGAGGGAGCAAGATCCGTGAGAAATGGAGGAAGTTAATAAGTTGGGCAATAAAAGATGGGGCCATGCGAATTAAAATTTTATTTATTTATTTTTGAATAGGAATGGGCCAAGCCCATTAGCACACAATGAACCCCCCTCTTTTAGGATTAAAAGGATTGGCCAAGCCCATTAACATTTTTTTTATTTTGTGTAAGAATGGTCACAAGCCCATTAACAAGAGTTTTTATTTAAGAAATCACAATTTTCTTTTCGTGAGACGAGATCATCAGATTAAATTAGAGATTACTCAACTAACTTAACCGTGTGAGCTGCTTTGGGGCACCTTAGTGTAATACGAGATCTGCTCAGCATAATGCTAAAATGCCGTGTCTACACCAGCGGCACAGCGTTCGGCCCATCCACGCCGGTCAATATTTGATGTCCCTCCAATATTTGATTCCTATCCTCCCTCCAATATTTGATGTCCCTTCATGTTACGGCGGCTTCACCAAAAAGTCACCTTTTGGCAACATCGACTTGCATGGGCCCGTACATATTGTACACCTCGAAGTAGTCGTCCATAATGGCTTCCCACTCTAGGTAGTCACCTGGGTCATCGGACCCGTAGAAGTCCCAGGTTTCGGGCCTAGTGGGGTGATTCGGGTGGTCCTTCCATTTGAGATAGTATCGCCACCATGGATAAGAGTCGGGAAATGGAAAACTCAGGAAAACTATCACTGTAGACAGAGATCTGGCAGAACTGGAATGACAGTTTGAACAAAAATTGAAAAATATCAAATGAAGGAAATATGACTTGAAATTTTTTGTAAAGATAAGGGTTCGAGAGGTGAACCACTCCAGAAAATTTCAGCTCCAGAGGAGGAGGGAGGTGGGAGCAGAAATTCGTGGAAGTTGCCTCTGTTCTGGATGGACAGAACACCGAAGACGGCTTCGCGGCGGCGCGATGGCGGCACGAACGGCGGCGGCGGCACTGATGATCACCGGAGATAGAGGGGAGCAGATTGAAGATAGAACCACTCTAGAATTGGTGTTGGGGATGGAAGAACTCCAGGAGAGAGAGGAGGGGGGCGCAAATCACCAAGTTACAAATACCTTTTTTCTTCTCATTAATTGTAACAAATGGAAAATACAACCTTTTATATGCTATGAATCTAATCTAATCTACACCCTTGGATCTAGGGATGGGGAATGGATGGCCTAGATTGGATGTGAATCTCACACAAAAAAATAAAATATTACAAGTGGAAGGGGGCGCCCCCTTGACCAAGGGGTAGGTTGGTGGCCAACCTTTGAAATTTTGACCCATTTGTCTCCCATGTGGTCAATTGGCATTCAACCCTTTTAGATGGCCACCTAAGATGGTTGACCAGCCCCACATAGGTGACATGGACAAATGGAAAAGGGCTGAGGGCCCCCTAGCTGGACCTACTACACAATTGCACAAAAACCCACACAATCCAAGGGAATGACGCATTGGCTTACAAAGCCTTACAATTGCGCATATACTTTCCCATAGATATAAAAATAAACTAAAGGACACAAATGTAAAATAAAATGTACATGCTCGGCGTCGATTCTCATCAGCTTGGACCTCGGGTCCGTCCCGATTATGGTCACTGTCTGACCCATATCCTCGGCCTATAGCTCGCTCCCTTTGAACACGTTTTCAGTTTTGGAATCTAGTCCCGGGACTCTTCCTCGCTGCCCTCCGGCACCGAGAACATTAATGATGCCCACGCAAGCCCCGTTTGGACCGCGGGAGGCGCCCCCGGCATGGTCCTGACCAACAAACTCATTGGTTTTCCTACTACACTAACCAAGATTTAACCGAATGTTTTCAGAGTCTCGGAATAATATGTTTGTCATGTCCCGGCATACATATGTTCTAGGTCCTTCTGCGACGATTACGATATTCTCAAGCCGGACACATGTTCGAATATTAAATGGTCTCCCGAATGACCGACACATTTCGAACGTCCGCTTCCCTAGACATAGGGCTTTTCAGCCTATTCAAGGGATATTCCCTCGTTGCCCCTTGGCACCGGAAATATTAATGCCGCTCATGCAAGTCTTGTTTCGACCACGGGGGGGCCCACCGTAGTATGATCGCAACTTGCTCTTGCACCGGGCCAACAGATTTACTGATTTTTGATCGCACCAACCGAGGCTTAGCCGAATGTCTTCCGTTCCTCTGAACAATAAATTTACCATATCCTGGCATACATATGCTCCGGTTTTCCCGCGACGATCGCGCTTTTCTTGAGCCGGACATTCGTCCGAACATTAAATGGTCAATACACGACCGACATGATCTCGAATGTTTTTTTCTTCTCGCCCTCGCGCGAGGATTTCAATATCTCGTAATAGACCTTTCATGCAATTAATTCCCTGGCCATGAGGCCCTGAATCCCGGCGATTAATCAAGGGTGTTCCCTCGTATTGGGGATGTAAATGACGCCGTGACCTTTATGGCGCAGCGGGTTTTGGTCCCGACACGAACTATACAATCGTCTGACGAAGTCAGATCGAGTGCACCATGGGCTCTTCGGGGCCCGAATAAATTGTCACTTTGTGACTGGCACGTCCACGCACTTAATAGACGAATCAACCATTCCCGAATAGACGAGCATAATAAACGAACGAAAAGTGCGTCCATAATGCCGCCACGCGAGACGCCGTCTCCAAATCAGTTGTAGCGTTCGCCATCAGAAGGTGCCTCAGCTCCTGCCTCAAACCCTGAACAAACTGCTCTATCTTCACCCCTTCATGTTCCATGATATGGGGAGCATAACGGCCTAACTCCAAAAATCGAGCCCTGTACTGCAACACTGACATGTCGCCCTGCACCAACTCCAGAAACTGACGCATCTTCTACGTACCAACATAGGATGGGCAGTAAGTATGCTCGAAGACCGAAACAAAGTCCTTCCACATGATATGCTGGAGGGAACGCGACTGAAAGGACGTCTTTCACTCTGAAGACCACCACGATCGAGCCATACCCTACAACTGGTTGCAAGCAAACATCACCATGTCCTCCTCAGCACAGCGCACGGAACTGAACACTCTCTCCATCTCATCAAGCCAACCTCTAGCCGCATCTGGATCTGGCTGGCCGCTATAGTAGGGTGGATGGAAATGCAAGAAGTCCCGCACTGCACGGCTGGGTCCACCCCTGGATGACGAGCCCTCCCCAGCATCTCCGCCGAACTGTTGAGTCATGAACTGAAACATGCCCCGAAAGAATTCCTCTACCCTGGAAACTCTCGCTGGATCCCCTGCCTCAGTGGCAGCTGGTGGCACTCCACTATGCTCCGACTGCTCAACCTGCTCCTCAGTCAACTGTCCCTGTTGAGAGCGAGGCCTCCGCCTCTGCGCCATACTCGCATACTGCAAAAAGATAGAAGACACGGAAAACAGCGAAATCAACAAAACATGCGGTTCCCTAAGCCAGTGCCGACTGTACATCATCGTTGTGGACTAGTGGACCACTACAATCACTTATAATTCTTATATATATCTACAGTCATGCTCTGATACCAGCTGTAACGACCTGAGATCCGAATATCGGGAAAGGCTCGATAACCCGAATCCCGAACCGCCACCCACGAGCCCGAAGACTCGGAAAGATTAAGGGTTGGTGTGGAAATACACAAGAATTCTAAATAATTACAGAATTACACATTTTATATAAATAAGCAGGAAATTAATAACTAACATTAATCAAATTACATGGTCCATAATATAACAGCAGTCTAAAATATAACAGTAGTCCACAACTAGTATAGTGCATAAAAGAAAAGGTATAGCTACACGGGGCATACCCCGGCCTGGCAACTGGCAACTAACTCTGGGCACCTGAACCACGTGGAGCCTCGGAAGCGCTCCCCTGAAGCCTCGTCTCACCTGAAACGCGAAAAACACGCAGGGAATGAGCCTTAAAATAAAAGGCTCAGTAGGGATCATCCGGTCCCTACCTCGCAAACCGAGAAATAACGCGGAAAGTAACTAAGCTATCATTAGCGAGACGTAGAACGAAGAGCTGCAAGAGTAAATAAACGAAAAAGCTCCGCTATGTCTAGTACCAAACGCACGGCACGCAAACCGAGATAGCTCACCAAAACTCGGAGCGTCGCTACCTGACAAAGACGGGAGTACCAACCTGTGACGACCCGGATTCCAGATACCATATATACCCGATAGGACTATCGAATACACCTAATACCACTTGGAACCCGTGAAGTCTCCCAAGAGCGGTAAAGCTCCGAAGAGATGAAAGGATTGTCGTGTAGTATATTGAAGCCATAGAGATATAACAGTAAACAATTAAATTTCATTAGATCGGTTTGCTACAGTAGCAGAAATAAAATTACTTTTTAATTAACAGTTTAAGATTTATAATTATACCAGAGTCCAGTCCAAAGGAAAGACAAGCAGTCTAACAGTACAGTCAACAGAAAGGAAAGATGTACCAAGAAAGTCGGGGGAAGCCCGACTAAGGTACCAGCTGACAGCTACGAACTCGCACACCAGGAACCACAGAAGCAGAACGAAGATGACCCACCTGAAAAGCAGGGGTGAGCCTCTGTGGACGCACTTTTATTAGGATCGTTGTCGGTTATTTGTCAATTGGGTTTATTAAGTGCGTGGGCGTGCCAGTCACCGAGGTGACAATTTATTCGGGCTCCGAAGAGCCCATGGTGCGCTCGATCTGACTTCGTCAGACGATTGTGTGGTTCGTGTCGGGATCAAAACCCGTCGCGCCATAAAGGTCACGACGTCATTTACATCCCCCATACGAGGGAACACCCTTGATTAATCACCGAGATTCATGACCTCATGGACATAAAATTAATTGCATGGAAAGGCCTATTAGGGAGCATTGAAATCCCCGTATGAGAGTGAGAAGAAAGCATTCGCAGTCATGTCGGTCATGTACTGACCATTTAATATTCGGACGAATGTCCGGCTCGGGAAAAGCGCGATCGTCGCGGGAAAACCGGAGGGTATGTATGCCAGGATATGGCAATTTATTGTTCAGAAGAACGAAAAACGTTCGGCTAAACCTTGGTCAGAGCGGTCAGAAACTAGTAAATCTGTTGGCCCGGTGCAAGAGCAAGCTGCGACCATAGTGCGGTGGGCCCCCCGCGATCGAAACAAGACTTGCATGAGCGTCATTAATATTTCCGGTGCCAAGGGGCAACGAGGGATATCCCTTGAATCGTCTGAAAAGCCCTGTGTCTAGGGAAGCGGACGTTCGAAACGTGTCGGTCATTCGGGAGACCGTTTAATATTTGGACGGGAGTCCGGCTTGAGAATATTGTAAATCGTCGCAGGAGCACCTGGAACATACGTATGCCGGGATACGACAAGTTTATTATTCTGAGACACCGAAAATATTCGGTTAAATCTCGGTTAGTGTAGCAGGAAATCGGTAAATCTATTGGCCCGGTGCGAGATCGAGTCAAGACCATACAGGGGGCGCCTCCCGTGGTCTGAACGAGGCTTGCGCGGGCATCATTAATATTTCCGGTGCCGGAGGGCAACGGGGGAGAGTCCCAGGACTAGACTCCAAAATCGAAAACGTGTTCGAAGGGAGCGGGCTGTAGACCGAGGATATGAGTCGAACGGCGACCACAATTGGGACGGACCCGAGGTCTGACCGTGGCCCACAGAGGTCTTATTGATATTCCCATGGAAGGGGTCCAGGGGTGGCGAGGACCGTCTCGTTCTATTCCGATTTTGTCGGTCACTCACGGACCTTTTCATGTTCGGGCAAGGGCCCATATTGAAAGTACGACGTGGATGGAAACGATCCCGTACAAATGTATGCTGAGTTTACGGCAGTTTCAATGAAAGAATAGGAATGAATCCCATTAGAATGAATCCGATTTAACGGGCTATTGGCCCGAAGCAATGCCGGCTCATGACCATGTCGGGGAGGGAGCCGTCGGCCATATTGGTTGCTCACAGGTCTTTTCATGTTCAGACACAGGTCCGTAATAGAAACGCGGCGAAAACCGAGGTGAACCCGTTCAAATGTCTGCCGAGCGTGCGGCAATTTTAGTAGTGGCTCGGAAGGGATCCGGCCTGAGAAACGAGTCCGGTTTAATCAGAATGTCAGCCCGAGGCGAGGTCGGGCCATGGCCATTTCGGGATAATTCCCAAGACTCAGGGCCAACCTGGAAGGGCGGCATTATTGTTCCTTCAGCACCGGGTCACGAGAGAGACGGGGCTGCAAAGTGGATTTTACCATTTTTTTATCTGGGTTTTAAATTATATATATATATATATATATATATATATATATATATATATATATATATATCGCTTATTTCCCTCTTATGTATTTATTCCGGATGATTTATCTGTTTTGTTTATTATTATTACTATTATATTTTCTCTCCTTTTTGTTTATAATTATTTTTCATTTTTTGTTTATTTCATATATATATTCAGATTTATTTATTCATCATAGTTTTTATTAATTTTATTATTTTTATTATTATTATTATTATTATTATTATTATTATACATATTCTTCTGGAGAGAGAGTGGGCCGCTGGAGGGCCAAACGGGGGCTGAAGGAGCGTCCCGCTGAAGGTGGAAGGGTGCAACGCTGAGGGGGCTGAGGGAGTGCGCCGCTGAAGGTTCGCGGGAGGTGTACCGGGGAAGGGCTTGGCCAAGGGTGCCGACGAAGGGGCAGGTGTGGTGGCTATGGGAGGCGTACCGATGAAGGAGCCTTAGGTGTATCGGCGAAGGGCCTGGCAGAGCGTGTCGGCGAAGGGTTGAACAGGGGAGAGCGTGCCGGCGAAGGGGTCACGGGAGCGTGCCGTCGAAGGAGCTTGAGGGCGTACCGCCGAAGGGTTGGAGCAGGCGTGCTGCTGAGCGCAGGGGGAGCGTGTCGGCGAAAGGCAAAACGAGGCGTGCCGGGGGAAGCTGGGCTGGGGCGTGCCGGTGAAGGGCGCTGTAGGGTGTACTGGCGAAGGGCGTGCCGGCCAAGGGTGGCTAGAGGGGCGTACCAGCGAAGGGCATGGGGAGCCCACTCCTCCTCCGTTTCTTTTAAGGCTTTTCTTTTCTTCTTTTCTGATTTCATTAAGTTTACATGGGTTTCTTCTTTTCTTCTCTTGATTAACCTCCATTCTTTCTCCCATGAGGACGAATGTTCAAGTTGTTTAGTTGTCGTTCGATTTGGTTCTCTTTGAGTTGGTTGCGGTCCCTTTGCTTTGGTTAAAGCATTTTACCGTTGTTCTCTTTTTTATTTGTTTGTTGTTTTTTTTCTTTTATTTTGTTAACATGTTATTGTTTCTAACAAAAATTCGGCAGTACCTCCCCTTGACCCAAGCGTAAGGGAGATACAGAGAACGCGCCCACAAGGAGTGGCGGAACCCGACAACTGGAGGTGGGTGCCCAAGAGCGGCAACACCTTAATAAAAATCTCAGAAAATTCGGAGGGACCGGCGAGTGGAAGACTACTCCTAGGACTGGCCAAAGAGGGAGTGCACCGGGCAAGAAGGAGGGGCGAGTGTGCCGGGCAAGGAAGGCGCGAGAGGGCGTGCCGCTGAAGGCTTGGCCAGGGCGTGCCGGGCAAGGGTCCAAAGGACCGTGCCGGGGAAGGGCACAGGAGGACGTGCCGCTGAAGGCTTGGCCAGGGCGTGCCGGGCAAAGTAGCTGGGTGGTGTGCCGGCGAAGGGCTGATGGGGTGTGCTGGCGAAGGCCTGATCAGGCGCGCCGGCGAAGGGTTCAAAGAGGGCGTGCCGCTGAAGGCACGACTGGGTGTGCCGTTGGAGGCACAATCAGGGCGTGCCGTTGAAGGCACGACTGGGGCGAACGAAAGCGAAAACGCTTGGCAAGAAGTAAACCCTAAAGAAGGAAAAAAAGAAAGGGGCGTGAAACACCGAAGGATGCAGACACGGAAGAGATGCCTGAGGAAGACGCCCAAAAATATTTGCAAGCCTTCTATTTCTATTCTTACAAAAAACAATGTCCCGAGGGGACTAATACATTGCAACATCGGCAAAACAGGGAATGAAAGGAAAGAAAGAGAAAAAAAAGAAATACAGCGGGGGGAACGGAGCGTGGACTCCTCCCCTCCCGGACCTCACTCCCTCTCTCCACCCACTCTTCTTCTCTTCACACAGACGGTGGTGGTGGGTGGAGCGACGAGCTCCTCTTCTTCTCTTCTTCTTCTTCTCTTCTCCTCTTCGCACAGACGGCGGCGGTAGGTGGAACGGCCAGTTCCTCTTCTTCTCTTCTTCTTCTTCTTCTCTTCGCGCGGATGGCGGCGGCGGGTGGACGGAGCAGCAGGAAGGGGGAGGCGGAGCCTCCCCTCCTCTTCTTTCTTCTCTTCTTCTCTTCCCCTCTTCCCTATTCCTCTCTTCTGCCTGTGTGTGTGGCCCCCTCTTCTTTGTTGTCTCCTCCTCTTCCTCCCCCTGTTCGCAGCGAAGGAGAGGGGTTTTTATACCCCACACGACGGAAGCGTTCGAAGGCGGGAGGCATCCGAAGTGCATTTAATGGGAGTTGACTCCCTTGTCCTGGGTGGTAGGTGGAGTAGGCAACGTGGCCCAATCCCCGGCCGACACCTCGGGCAGCCCACTGCGCGCCAAGGATTCATAGGGCATGGGCATCACGTCGTCCTTCCGGAGCATGCCGTTGAAGAGCCTAAATGGCATGCCGCTGGCAGGCACAACAAGCATGCAGCTGAGAGGGACAAAAGGCGTGTCGCTGGAAGACACGGCAAGCGTGCCGCTGAAGAGCCCAAAGGGCGTGCCGGCGAAGCGCAGCAAGGGCGTGCCGTTGGAAGCCAACACGGGCGTGCCGCTGAAGGGCAGGATGGGTGTGCCGCTGAAGGGCTAAATGGGCATGCCGCTGAACTGCCAAATGGCTGTGCCGCTGAAGGGGGCACCAAGTGTGCCGTTGGGAGCAAGGCACGAGCGTGCCGTTGAAGCATGCTGGCCAGGTGTGCCGGTGAAGGGTAGCCTGGGCGTGCCGCTGGACGGCGTTGGGGTGTGCCGCTGAAGCGGGCCTGGCGTGCCACTGAACGGGAGGCAGGGCGTGCCGCTGAGGGGCGCCAGGGGCGTGCCGTTGAGGGGGCATAGGGAGTGTGCCGCTGAAGGGCACAGGGGGTGTGCCGCTGAAGGGCTAAATGGGTAGTTTTGAGCCCGTTGTGAGCACGAGTTATGGCCCATTTGATTTTCTTCGAGGCCCATGGATTATGAGCTTCCCGGGAGTTGGTTTCTCTTCGCTGTCGTGACTCCGGGGACGGCTTCTCGGTAGTGTCCATATTTGGGGAGTCCGGACGACCAGTCTCTCCGGGGCTTCTTCACTCGGCGTCGTTGTTGATGCGAGGCCTGGTAGGATATCTGGGTGTGTAATTTTCGGTGTCCACAGTCTCGTGTCACTAGCCCAGTAGGGGTCACGCGGATCCCCACTGAAAACACGCAGTAACATGGAACGGCAAAACAACAGGAAAAACAGCAGGCGTAGTAAAGCGGGAAAACTACGCTACAAAGTTGTAAAAGAAGAGACGGGGAGCAAGAGTAGGGAACAAGCTAAAGAGGAGGGGGAAGGAAACCGTACCAGACAAACGGTTGCCGAACTAACCTCGGCACCCCAAACTACTCCAAGCAGCAACAGGAAGCCGACCTTGAGTTGACGAAGTCAGGAGTTGCCCATCTGTCGATGCTGGAAAAGACCTGTAAGAAAACAAAGAAACCTAGGAAAAACCTAGACAAACGCAGACATAGACGACATGACTAGAACGTCGTGCACACTGCCCCACACATGACTAGAACATCATGCATACGACAGGACACTGACCTAGAGTACGGCCACGAGAGGGCTAACCCGAAAGGTCACGACGCACAAGAAACGCGGAGAGTCACGTGCCACGTGACTGGCGTGCCCCACACTAGAAGAACGGCCAGATGCGTCCACTGACGTCTTATACTACGCCACAAGTGTCTCGCCTACGGTACCGCTAAAGTCTCGACAGAGTCGCAGACACACGCTGAACAACACAGGAACTACAGTAAGGAGTGACTAGTCAGGGTTACGGCCGTCGACGTAAGTCCAAAGCCCCTGACCACGTGTGCACACACTGGCTCACTGCCTAAGCCATGCCTCTAGCTAGTATTCCCCCACCGAAGGACGCTACGGTTCGACCGGGAGCCCACAGAACTAGCTTAAGAACTGTAAACCGGGAAAGTGCCCCGCTACAAGAGCCATCACTAGGAAATAGTGACGTAAGGCTACGACTAGTGAAGGCTCACAAGACACGGAGACTCAAAACACGAGTGTTGAAGTACATGCAGGCAAGAGTGCCCTACGACACGTACTTCGGAGCACCAATGGCAGCACAGCCACTGCCGACCGACTCAGGACAAGGCAACTAGACCTACTCACGTAACGATCCTTGAGTCTCACGACTCGGAGACAAGATCGTCACAAACAGCGGAACAAGTCGCCAGTCGGTCTAATCCTAAGCTAGAGAAAATGACACGATCGGAGGAAACGACACGCGGAGGCCTGAGAGAACACCGGGGACCCTCAGCAGACCTGGACACGCAGACCGAGGTAGGATGATACCTCGAGACATCCATAACCATGTCTCAAACTGGACAAAACCGTCGAGATACACAAGGCTTCATGTCAACCACTGGGTGACCCCGGGTTGACCGGAACCAGACAATGACAAGTAAGAAGACTCCTGGCTGCCTTATAGCGTAGTCTTAGCCCTCATAGGATGTCAGAAGACACCCACGGGAAAGCGAGCAGACCACAAGGACAAGCCAAGATGAACGGAAAATCAGAACGATGGACGACGACACTGGGAGTCCTAGATCGAGTCGTTAGGAAAACTGTGGCAGTCAGGGAGTAGACCGCACACGGTCCACCTGAAACCGACCAATCCAGAGAACCACCGACAGACAGACACCACCCTAAGCACAGACCTACGACAGACGGACTCGAGAGGATGGGCGGTCACAAGAAAGCCGCACAAGCTCCTGAAACCAGCGAGGATAAACGGTCCTGGCCTGGCCGTTCATAGGATGAACTGGCCCTGGTTCGACCGTCCAACCGTGACGGCGAGCAAACCAAGGGGTTGGCCCAATCTTGGCCTTCCCACGCCCCATTCACGCCGAAACGAAGGGGATACAGCCATGGACACGCATACAATCACAAGGACTCCAACCGGAGTCAACACGGTGTACGGATCGCAAGAAACGGGCGATTCCAATGAAATCACCCAAATAGGGTCACCGGACTTCCCGGGCTCCCCATGGTCAAACGGGACCGCCAAACGAGACGAAATTAGTGACTATGGAACGCTGACGTTCCAGGGAGTCCATTGACAGTAACTGATCCAGAAATCGTCAACATTTTTCGGTGAAGCCTACGAAACCCACGAAACCCCAATGAGCCCGATCTCGCTTGTTCGAGCATCAAACGACGTGCATGGACAGGGAAAACGTAGAGGGCGAGTGGGTGATCCATCTCTCTACCTCCACCGAAGAAACCGCGCGCCAAAGCGACTAAAGCACGCCGAAAACCGCTAGGAACACAAACGGCACCTTTCTTGGAATCCACCTAGGGATCGCGCCCGCCACGCTCAAACCGTCGCCCCATCCCGAGTCCCGATCACTCCAGTGCGTCCTCGCCTCGGCTAGCTCCGCAAAGGTGTGCACCCCGCGCCGAGAGACCCTGAAACGAGAGAGAACAAAGAGAGATGGTGAACGGTTGAACATGAGACATCCGAAAGACCTAATAAAGATCCAATAGAGATCCAGGGTATTACACAACCACTAGAAGCAAGGCCGGATGCGTCCACTGATGGCTTAGACCGCGCCTCAGGTGTCCCCCTCGATCCCTGGTGGAACGGGGACACCGTACTGGTAACCACTGAACAAGTGACTAGCTGGGGTCGCGCTCGTCAGCGCGGGTCCAACCGCTCCCAACCACGTGTGCACACACATACCATGCGTCCCAGGTCTGGCCCTCTGGCTGGTTTTCCCCTCAGCCGAACTCTGGCTGCAAGACGTGGGGCCCTACGGAAACCAGTCTAAAAACCGTCTCTCAGGGTAGCCTCGCCACCACTCCCTGGTGGGACCACTTGCGTGTCGGAAGGCTACGACTAGTGGAGGGTCACTAAAAGAAGTAGACTCTCTAGTCAACGGAAAACAACATCTAAACCAGACAGAGTACAAGGGCCGCTCCTCGTACCGACACCGACTCACGGTGACACGAGCCGAAAACACCACCTCTCGGGACCCACGACACCCCAACAAGTGGCCCCCACATGATGCCTATCATCAATCGAGCCACCAGTCAGCACGTGGATCGAGATCCACTCACCCGGGACTCGAATCGGCAAGGACGAAATACCGGTTAGGCAAGTGCATTGAATGGTCCACCCTGGGCCGCTCAAAGGCTACACGGCCAACAACGGGCCGTCCCAGACACTGCACGGTCAACGGGGAACCGTGCCATCACTAGGCAATATAGGAAGCTACACAACCAAGCCCTTGCCGTTCATGAAAACAGCACGGTCAGCCCTTGGCCGTGCAGGGGGATGAACGGTCGCAGACAGGCTGTTCAATTACCCAATGGTTAAAAGATAGAGCGGCCAGCCCCCGGCTGCTCAAAGACAGAATGGTCAACAACGGACCGTCTAAGGACATGAACGGACCCCTCCATGCCGTTCCATTGTCCAACGGCACAGAACTTGAACGGCTAGAACCATTCCGCTCAGTGATTGCACGGCCTGAACGGCTAGAACCATTCCGCTCAGTGACTGCACGGCCAGGACCAGGCCGTGCAATCCCAGCACTGTGCAACGGTAAAAAAGCCAACGGTCAAAACTCATGAGTTGAGCGGTCAGCCTCTCGCCGTCCAGTGGGTTACACGGTCGCACGACTGACCGTGTACCTCCCAGACGCTCTAGGGCACGGAGCGGTCGCCTCCCTGGCCGTGCCAAGGCGTACACGGTTTCTGGCAGTCCGTGTACGTCCCGCCGGGCCGAGAACGGCGAACCCGCTGGAAAAACTCCATTTTCGGCCCTAAACAAGCCCGTTTGAGGGGGGAATGAAGGGGAACTCACCCCCCAAGCAACCTAGCATGCATCTATTCCCTCAAAATGCAGAATCGCGGCTCAAAACGCTAGATCGGGCGCTCGAATCCCAAATCATGTGTTTCCCTTCCCGGCTCAAAATAACCCTCTCTCGGCCTCTCCTCGGCCTACAAGTCGCGAGGAAGGTAAATGCCGAGCTAAGGATCGTCACCCTACCTCGGGGTCGCCCGAAACTCGACGGATCGCCGCCGATCTACGAAGAACGCTTTGAAACTTCCCGAGCTCCCACTACCTCACAGAGCATCGTATGCCGCCACGATCACCACGCCGCCACCGTCGTCGCCGTGCTGTCGTCCCACCACTGTCTGCAGCCGGAGGGGAGCGCCACGCGTCGCCGAACGGGAAAGGGGGAAAGAGGGGGCCGCCGTGCGCTCGCAGGAGAGAAAGGGAGGGGGAGGAAGAAGAAAGAAGAATAAGAAAAAAAAGAAAAAGAAAATGGGATTATATAGAAATTCCAGAAATTCCAGAAAATATGAAAAAATAGAAAAATACGTTTCCGCGATCCTCGGAACGCACCGGTCGCACTGGTACCACCCGCGAGTAGGTGAACGACCCCGTTCACCCGCCACGGGGTTCCGTAGGTATTTCCGAAACACACACGTGGGAATCGGAAAACACGCGGAAAAAGTCGCAGAACACGTTCTGGGCCTCCGAAATTGATCCGAATCGCACGGATCCGAACACAAAAGATGTCCAAAAGATAACTCCGGACATAATGGGAACAAATTCTCCGAGAAAATAGATCCGGGACCTGAAAAGAAGGATTCGGAGGGTCCGGGATATTACACTGGGTTCCAAACATACCGTCTCCGGGGGGAGATCACTAGGGTTAAATAGACGTGAACCCTCTCTTCGGTTCTGCGGAGATCACGGAGGAGTCATTGAGTAGAGGCGTTACGTCCTATGGTACGTATTCACACCGTTATAGGACTCTTGCTCTTCTCTTATCCCCTCCGCCTTCTCCGCTCTCAAGGGTTTGTAGGAGTTTCGCCTTTGGGTCAATCTGATAAATGTCTAGCCTGGATCGGCTTTCCTCGAGCTAAGAGGGAACCTATGTCGTAAGTCTGTCCACCGCTTGGATAATGTTATCCGCTTCAGAGAGTCGAGATTGCCATGCACGGGTCGACCTCCAACGCTCTACCGAATGGGTTTGCTCGGCAGCTTCCCTGTAGCTCGGGTTGGTGGCGCGTTAGGGGTCCTCCCGAGCTTTGGGGGAGTCCTATGCGCTGACGTCCGAGCCAAGGCTGAATGGCGCTCCTTGGGCCCTTAACGCTTCGAGCTTTTCATAAGTGGGCCTGGCATGATGGGTTGGGTTGTCACTTACTGGGTTGGACACGTCTTAGTGGGCTTTCAGGCCTTATGGATAATGAGCCATGAATTTCTCCCTCTCCACTTGCCCTCATACTCCTGAGCCTAATGTAGGGCTCGGTGAGTAAGGTATACTTTGGATTTTTGGCAAGGGTGGGTGCTTCTATTTCGCTTCTTCCGAGGCTGCCAGGTGTTTACCCAGTGCGTCTGTTGGGTTTGTGATTGGGGCCGCCTAGATGAGCCTAAACTGCGGGAGTAATGATCACATTCCTTGTATTAGGATTAAGGCCGGCTTGAGCCGTCGCTTTGGGGGTGTTTCACCTTCTGAGAGGATGCAGGACGGCTTGGTGGGTGCTTCAGTGACCGTCGACGGTTATAAATACCACATCCTAGGATATGTTTGTGCCCCCTGCCTTTGCCCCCAAGCTTCTTACTATAAAGTTGTTGCCTCCATCTTTGTCTCTTCAAACTGGTATGTTCCCCCTTATGACTCAGGAGGAGCGCCGAAGGGAACTAGGGATTGCTGCAGTCTTCGTCGATCTTGCCGTAGCCACCGCCGAAGCAATTTGGTTGCTGCCTACGCCGGCTCCTTCTTTTGGTTCGCTCTCCTTGTATTTCTCCTCCAACTCTATCGCCGACCAGGATGCATCTGCGTGTGGTGGTTTGGTCGAGCAGCGCGCCAGAAGCTCCGAGCCCCCCTCTTGCCACCAATCTCACAGCGAGCTCACCATCCAAGAGGTCAAGGAGCTCCAGAGTTGGTACAATGTGCCATGGCAGTATAATGTGTCCCTTCCGAAGCCAAGTGAGTCAAGCTTAAGTACCAGCCACAATTCTTTTTGCTTCTATGGCTTGGCTTGGAAGTCCGGCTTCTGCCTCCCCATCCATTTAGCGAAGTAGTCGATTGCGACGATGATGAACTTCTTCTAGGCTTGGGCCATAGAGAAGGGGCCCAAGATATCTATCCCCCACCAAGCGAAGGGGTACGACTAGGAAAGGGACACAAGAGTAGTAGTTAGCTGATGTATGAGGTCATCATACCTTTGACATCGGTCACATTTTTGGACATAGTCCGAGCAATCCCGCTGCAGTGTTGGCCACCAATATCCTTATCGCAGCAGAATCCTCGTTACTAACCTTCCTCGTTGGTGTGTGCCACAGATCCCTTCATGAACTTCTTTGATAGCTTGCCGAGCTTCATGAGGGTTGAGGCATTTTAGGAGCGGTCCCGCGAAGGACATCCTAAAAGGCTAGTCATCGAGCAGGATGAACCTCTGGGCCTGATACTTGAGCTACCTCACCTCCCAAGAGTCAGGTGGCGTCTCACCATCCCTCAACCAGTGAATATAGGGCGCCCTCTAATCATCAGCCAGTTCTTGGACGGCAACAACAAGCTCAGAGTCAGTGTTAGGGTGTTCTAGTTCTTCTAGGAGGACGTACCAGAATCCGGATGGGTCATAGGAGGAGGAGGAGGCCATGCAGGAGAGAGCGTTCGCCCGGGAGTTCGACTCCCAAGCGATCCGAATGACCTGGAAGCTCTTGAATCGCCAAGCCATCTCCCTAACCAATTGTAGGTACTTGATTATCTGTGGTTCCCGGGCTTCATAGTCTCCGTTGAATTGGCTAGCAACCAGCTACGAGTTAGTGAAGATCTTGACCCTTTCTGCTCCCAACTACTTGGCCATACGAGCCCCTGAGATCAGGGATTCATACTCAGAGACGTTGTTGGATGTCGCAAACTTGAATTTGAGGGCGTACTGTAGCTCTATTTCCTCAGAAGGGCTGAAGATGACTCCCGCACCACTGCCAGCTGAAGACGAGGACCCGTCGAAGAAGAGTTCCCAGGTCGGGCTGATAGAAGTCGGCATGGTATCCTTGGGTTGGGCCATATATTCTACAATGAAATTGGTAAGCGCTTGGCCCTTGATGGCGATGCGGGGACGGTAGGAGATGTCGAACGCCCCATCATGATTGCCTACTTCACGAGGCGACCAGAAGCCTCGGGGTGGGTAAGAATTCGCTTCAGTGGTTCATCGGTAAGGACTACGATATTGTGCCCTTGGAAATATGGACGAAGTCGCTTGGCTGAGGTTACCAGCGCTAGCACGAGATTCTCGACTGCGAGGTACCTTTTTTCAGTGTCCAAGAGTACCTTATTGACAAACTAAATTAGCCTCTGAACTCCTTGATCCTCTCGGACCAACACGGAGCTGATACTAGAAGGTGTCGTCGAGAGGTAGAGATACAAGGTTTCCCCTAGGATGGGCTTCGAAAGAATGGGTGGTGACATCAATAATTGTTTTAGCTCTACGAAGGCCTTATCGCATTCATCGTCCCAGGAGAAGGTCGGGGTGGCCACCTTAGGTCCTCTCAGTAGTTTGAAGAACGGTAGGCAGCACTCCGCTGCTCAGGACATGAAGCGATTGAGTGCGACAACCCGCCCGACTAGTCGTTGTACGTACGTCTTTGATGTTTTGTAGTCGTCGCATATCTAAGATGGCTTGAATTTTCTTGGGGTTCGCTTCGATCCCTCGATGAGTGACTAAGAAGCCCATGAACTTTCCTGACTTAACCCCGAAAGCACATTTGGCGGGGTGGAGTTTCATGTTATACTTTTGGAGTGCTTCAAATGTTTCTTCCAGGTCGGCAAAATGGCTTTTGGGGACTTGACCAACATGTCATCGATGTAGACCTCTACGTTTCTACTGATCTGGTCTTCAAATATCTGATTCACTAGCCTTTGGTACGTTGCTCTGGCGTATTTTAGCGCAAAGGGCATTCTCATATAGCAATACACGTCGGAGTCCAAAGTAAAGGCCGTGTTCTCCACGTCCTCGAGGTGCATCCCGATCTGGTGATATCTGGAGTAGGCGTCGAGGAAGCTGAGTAATTCATTGTTTGACGTCGAGTCGACCAGTTGGTCGATGTTTGGGAGTGGGTAACAATCTTTCGAAGTAGCTTTGTTCAGGTCGGTGAAATTAACACACATCCACCATTTGCTGGAAGCCTGATGACACCTAAAATTTGGCATCGAGAGCAACAAGTCTCGCCGGGCTGAACAAGGGCAGTTAAAAGAAAATAGTCCAAAATGATGACATGAATATCTTGCAAAGGCTCGCATCGGACAAAGAAGAAAAAGAAGGAAAAGGATAAATTGAAAAGAAATGGAGAGGTGTCGTGTCCGTACCTTCACCCAGTGTGTCGCCTCGGCAGAAGAAGCAAGGGAAGAAGAAGAATAAGAAAATAAAAGAGAAAGGAAGGAAAAGAAGAAAGAAAGGGGGATCTACCATATCGACACCCTTGTCAAAGCTCCAACCGGCCACCTTGGCACTGGCAGAAAAGAAGAAAAGAACAAGAATGAAAGAAGAAGAATAAGAGAGAGGTGGGAGCCCCATCCGGTACCCCTACTCAAGTTATTGTTGATGCATAAAATTTGAACACCATAATATACCACAATATGACAGAAATTGTTGGAAGCTAAGGTATTTCTAGGGTATACTGCCATGGGCTCGACTATAAGAATTCAATGGTGAAAAGACACAAGGAGAGGCCGGAATGGCCAAATTTCAACCAGTGATGGTGGTGTCGAATCATATATGTGACACCGTGTCATCGTAAACTTGCGTCCCAACGGACGAATTAGATTTTAAAATCAAAGGAGGACAAGACGTCCTTGAAAACATATTGTTGTGGTCCAGAGTGTGGAAGCCTAGATATTAAGATGAGGAAAAAGAAAAAAACAAGAAGGACAAAAGAAGAAAAAGGCCAAACGAAAAAGGAGAAGAAAAAGTAAAAGAAATAGAAGCATGATGGGGGTGTAACAGTAGCCCCCATGGCCTGAACCAGCAGCCCCCCTTAATGCATTAAATATCTCAACTGGTAGCCCTCCCTGGGCTGAACTAGCAGCCCTCCATGCCCTCATCCAACAACCCCATCTAGTGGGTTTTATACCCCATACGGCAGCCCATTGGGCACCCATCTGACAACACATTAAATGCTGTAACGACAGCCCCCATGTGCCTGAATCAGCATCCCTCCATGCCTTTATCCGGCAGCCTCATTTAGTGGGTTTTATACCCCATACGGCAAGCCCCTACGCGCTAAAATGATAGCGTTTCGAAGCCCAACCGGCAGCCCATTTGAAGCTCGATACGGCAGCCCCACGAAGCGTGAAATGGTAGACCATTTGAAGCTCGATACGGCATGCCCTATGCGGCTCTTGGACCGGTAGCTCCCGTTCGAGCCCCATCCGGCAGTGCTTTTATGCCTCATCCCGCAGCTTTGAGCGCCCCCATTCGGCAGCCCTTTGAGCCCCCAATCGGTAGCACCTAGGCTCCTTATCCGGCAGCCCCTAAAACCCCCGATTCGACAGCACATTTAATGCTGAACTGGCAGCCTTCACACACCCGATCCGGCAGCGCATTTAATGATGAACCGATAGCGTTTCAAAGCCCATTCGGAAGCCCCTCTAAGCCTAAACCGATAGCCCCCATGTGCCTGAGCCGGCAGCCCCCATGCGCCTGAATCGGCAGCTCCCATGTGCGTCATACGGTAGCGCATTAAATGCTCAAACGGCTGCCCTCCATGCCCTCATCCGGCAGTGCGTTGGAGCATCGCATGGCAAACCTCATGCCCCCTCATCTTGCAACCCTTGCGTGGGCCCTGAACCGGCACGCCCTCTGAGCCAGTGCCCTTTTGAAGTCCATTCGGCAGCTCATCTATGCTTGGATCGACAACACGTTGGAGCATCAAACGACAACCTCATCCTCCCTACACCCATATATAAACGGCTGCAGGGAACGAAGTGGAGCACGCCCAAGGACCCTTGGCTCTCACACGTCTTCCCAGGGCAGAAGAATAGCAGCCTGAAGAGTAGAAGAGAAAGAACAAGGAACAAGAACGAGCATCCAGGACGAGAGACGAGCATAGGCAGATAGGAAGGTCTACAGAGGAAAAATAGGGAGAGCAAAAGAGGGAGAGAAGGAGAAAAGAGAGAGGTGAGGGAGGTTTGGGGTGGTCCTATGTCCCTCCTCCGCAGAGCCTTCTACCTTTTTTTTTAGTTGCCCTTCTTTCTCTCGTCAATCCCCTTCCCTGTATCATGTATTCCTGTTGAATTTGATAAATGGAAAGTAGAAGGATCGTAAGCTTCTGTTAGATTCTGATGTGTTCCTCTGCGTGATTTATGATTCACTGTGCATTCCATCACCCTGCATGCGTTAATAGTAGAGTGCACCCCTCTTCATGTAGATTCCACCAAAAGGGCAGATTGCTCCTCAACCAAGGAAGTTCCCCTCGCAGAGATTACCCTCCAGGGTTCACTCACTTCACGAGTGTGATTCCGGATGGGATGAATCTCTGACATCCCCGTTCGTGACACCGTCGTACGTTGTCGTTTCATTTTCAACATGACGTTCCGCTCATCATTTGGGTTCTATCCAAGTGGCCGGAAGGGTGCGTTAGTGCCCTTATGATGGCTCTACACTAGGGAAGGTATGGATGAAGGCACAACGGCAAGATGAGCGCTCCTTTACGCTCCTAATCGCTCTGTGCGGCGTGTGCTCCCCTGCCCGTTTATGCTATGTTCAATATACTGTCACCACCGCATCCCCTTCTTCACACAACTGAATCTGTGCGTTCCCTTGCAACCTAGATGTGTCCTCATTCCTTCTCCGTAATCCCTCATTGGGGGAGAAAATCTCTTAGCAATACGGGCTTTGAAGCCCTACAAATTCCATTGCAAACCCCCGAAATCCGACCCTCTGTTTTGTAGTTCTTCAGTTCTCACGAGTGAAAGGGTGAAACGGCAGTAGCTGTGTGAAATTAATTTTTTTATTGTTAGCACTATACATCTTATGCACTAATCGCCTCCGTCAGGTCACTGTTTTATCCTCGTACTGCCGTCTCGTTCGTCTAAGGGTTAAAGTCAATAGTCCTCGACACTATGCCACGAGGAGGGGTCGTTCTGGCCGTCGGATAATCAGATATCAGCGAAAAGCGGGCGTTAATGAATAGTAACTTTTAACTATTCATTTCATGGCAAAAAGGATTAAGTTCGATTTTCTTTGATTTAATCGCAACCCCATGCTCCTTAGCTCGGTTTAGAGCATCTGAACAATTCCGATCCCTTAGTAGGCTGGCCCTCAGAGATATGATACAACGGATGACTACGGATGTTACCGCTTTGTGCACATTCAGTCAATTAAGGGATCATCTCATGCTCTCCGTGGATGAGCACCCATGCCTTCAATCTTAAAATGTCTCGAGTCTGGGGGAGGTGTTGCCGAAATTTCACAAGACTTCAATCTTATAAATAAAAGAAATAAATAATAATAATAAATAAAAAATGATGAAATAAAAAAATAAATCATAAAAGAAAATGCACAATAAAAAATAAAATAACAAATGGAATAAATAAATGTATAAAATAGAATAAAATAAATAATATGTATATATTTAAGAGATCAAAACAAAAAAATATGTGATCAAAATCAAGGCAAAATAAAAAAAAGAGAGAAAAGAAAAGAAGAAAGGAGATGAATGTAAAAAAAAAGAGGGGGTGCCGGATACGACAGTCCTTCTATCACTTTTTTTTAACACGTGAATTGGCAAGATATATAAGCCATTTTTTTATTTTATCACTTCTTCCTTAACAAGTGACTCAACGTGACTGAATCGAATGGGACACTATGCAAAGTTAATGCTTTTAAATCCTTTTTTATTATGAACACAATTCACCTTTTGCGCTAATTGCTTCACCAAGTGTCCGTTTGACCTCGCATCACCATCACGTTCGTCCCAGAGGTAGAGCCATGGGCCCCCTACCTCTTGTCCTGAGGAGAGTTTCTCCAAACTACTGGACGACTGGATATCCGTGAAAGAGTGAGCGTTAATGAATAGTGACTTTTAACTATTCATTTTGGGCTCATTAAGGGCTAAATCTCGTTAATTTCGCTGCCTTTGCGATTCTATGGTCAGGAACGTGTTCTTTCCGTTGTTCATGCTACTGTCGACCACTGGGTTTCGCTTTGTGTTGTACTATCCTGACTGGAACCCATGGGTTTGTCCTTGTTGGGTTTGCTGCGCTCCCTCTTTATCTTTGATATTGGTTTTGATGATAACAAAATATTGTGTGTGTTGCGTGTGTGTAGAGTGACATTCGTGTGTACAAGTGTTGTGGCAAATGAGCTCACATGTTGATATCTTGTTTTGCAGCGTTGAAATGCTCGGTGGATATAATTTACAGTTGCAATACTCTTCTGTGGTGTCGATCTCACCATGGCTTGGTGTCGACCTCATCTAGCTTCCACCAAGCCAAGTCAAACATGGGTTTTTCATGAATAATATGTTCATCAGTTCTTTGGTAGCTTGAGTGTGCTTTATGCATGTTTTTCATGGGACAGTTGAGATTAATGTTCATGCTTCATATTAATGGTTTCTCTTCATGAGTCCTTTGAATTAGAGACTTGCTTGAGTTTTGTTCCATAAACTTTGATGGAAGCCAATTCTCAATTTGATGAAGTCGGGTTTAATTGTTCTCTCATTTAGCATGAAAGCTGGTAAAGATAGTTTATTCTTGACTTTGAAAAACTGGGTTCTCTAGTGTCCTCATGCATTTTGATATTGAGGATTTCATGTCAATTATTCAATCATTTTGATCATATGGCTTCAACGCTTTCAAAGGTTTAACTCATTCCTCTTGTTCATATTGTTCATGGTGAATCTTGGAACGTGACTTTTGATAGGTGGGTTTTCTTTGAATTGGCTAATGAGTGTTTATTTGATATGCAAGATCCTGTTATTGTTTACACAAGAATAAGCGTCCCTTTGTTAAATAAAATCTTGCGACAATTCTTGAACAATGCACATCATGTGGGGATGTGGTTTGGTGAGAACATGGCTAGGTTTATTAATGCTAACTGCCATTGAAGTTGTCTTTTGAATTGGAATTCAAACTACAGGTTCATGTGATTGACAACTGGTCATATGACATCCTTTTATCCCCTAAGCATGAATGAGCTATCCTTGGTTCATCAAAGGGAGTTTAGAGATCCAAATTGCTATATCAATGCCAAAGGTAAGAATGAGCATTTTGAATGTTGGTTGCGGATGGATATTTGGTAAGCATTGCATAGAATTCTCATTTTTCTACTCATTGCTTGTTTAGAAAAAATGGGTTTTCTTGTGACTTCATGCACGCTCTTCTTGACTGTCTTGAGGTTGTCTTTTGGTGTTTTAACTTCCTATATTTCCCTGTTGAACCAAGTTTTGTTTGATGTTTTTAAGACCCTCAAATGCATGTCATTTTAATTGGCAAATCATGTTTTCAATGGGTTTGAAAGGTTTCTGTAACGACCCAAGATCCAGATACCGGAAAGGAACCGATACCATTCGAATCCTGCCCCGCCGCCCACGAGCCGGGAGGGCTCGGAAGGGCTAAAAGGAGTGTGGAGGTACAAAGAAATAAGAAATAAGACAGGACAATTCAATAATTAACAGAAATAAATAAACAACAACTACAACAGAGTCCAGTCCAACAGAAAGTACAGTCAAAAGTAGTAAAACGTACCACATGCCAAGTGAACACTCGGCCCGGCAAGTTGACAACAAAGAACCTCCGAACAGCACCCTCGAATCTCGAAGAAGAACCGCCGCACCTGAAAAGTAGGGGTGAGCCTCCTGTCACTGGTTCAGTAGGGATCCCGCGGAACCCCAACCGAGAACAACGGCGGTAGCGAAAAGGAAAAACAACTACAACTACAACAGGAACAGCGAACCGGTGGCCGGTCAAAACTCGGCACTACAGCTACTCCTATTGTACCGGAAAAGCACGCCTGTGCTCGAAACCCCAGAACACGGCAGCCGATAAACCATGGCTCTAAAGCTACTCCTACCGGCAACAGAAAGAAAATCCCGATCTCACAATCGGGAACCAGACCACTCTAACACCGGGCCTACCGAGGAAACACTCACGGCAACCCTGCCACAGAAGTCTGCCCACACGGCACGACCAACCGGGACCGCACTGTCCTACACTGGCACGGCGAGGCCTCGGTAAACCCCACTGAGCACCCCTGGCCACAACCTCGGGAAAGCACGCTGGAACGGTCCAGAAGCTACGTCTCACAGACGGAAACCGAAACTCGGAGACAGGAGAGCCACGTCTCACGTGACAGGAGTACCTGCCCACCAGAAGCAAGGCCGAATGCGCCCATTGACGACTTAGTCCACAGCCTCAGGTGTCTCCCTCCGGCCCAGCGGGAACTGAGACACCGTACAAGTAACCACTGAACAAGTGACTAGCTGGGGTCGCGCTCATCAGCGCGGGTCCAACTGCCCCCAACAACGTGTGCACACACAGACCACACGTCCTAGGTCTGGCCCTCTGACTGGTTTTCCCCTCAGCCGGACTCTGGCGTCAAACGTGGGGCCCGACGGTAACCAGCCTAAAAACCGTCTCTAGGGGTAGCTTCGCCACCACTCCCTGGTGGGACCACTCGCGTGTTGGAAGGCTACGACTAGTGGGGAGTCATTGAAGTGACAAGTCTCCGAAGAGAAACTCCGAGAACCACACCCGCACCCTGCGCGAAAGTCGAGAAAAATCAAGTGGCACCGAGCCACTGGACTCTGGACAGTCCTCTAGACTCACTATATCCAACGGTCCTTGAGTCACAAGACTTGGGGTCAAGACCATCGTATGCAATAGCACAATGCCGTTAATCTAGTCTAATCCCTAGGTCTAAAACGGGTAGCACGAATACCGAGGTAGCTCACGAGCCGCCGAGACCATCCCCTCAAAAGGGAACTCAATAGACCTCCAGCCCCAGGCTGGGTGACTGGACTCACGGTCCAAGACCACACACATGGCCAACGTGGAAAGCACAGAGGTACGATTCGTAAGGTAGCTCACAGGCCACCACGCGGATTTTCCATCCCAGGGAAAAGGGGGAAACCTCCAGCTCTAAGCTGGACGACTGGACTCGCAGTCCAAGGCCAAACACATGGCCCACTCGGGAATCGTCTTCCAGGGAAACTCACGACATGCGGGGGAGACCCTACCGCACTCACACCGACCCACAATGACTCGATCCAGTGTAACACGAAGCCCGGAACACACACACCTATGGGCACGCTAATAGAGGAAAACAAAACCTCCGGACACCCAAAGACCTGGTCACAGAACTCCATGGGGTGTCCGGGACACACACGGCCAAAGGAGGCATGATCAGCCGTAGACTACCTGCCATGGGCTGCCCGATTGGTCACCCTCATGAACGCGCTAGCCTCCTATAGCACGTTCAGAACGCGCTAACCGCCTATAGAACGTTCAGAACGCGCTAGCCGCCTATAACACGTTCAGAACTGAACGCGCTAGTCGCCTATATCACGATAAGAACCGCCTTATTGTTCATCTTCCTCGATGAATGCGCTCTATCGGGGCGGCGCGTTCTTTAAGAACGCGCCCACCTGGGCGAGCGCGTTCTCAGTCCGCGCCCAAAAATGGCGAAAACCACGAAGAAACTTATTCCACACCCCGTTCACCCCCAGGTGAAGGGGGAACAAAGGAAAAATCATTCCCTAAGCCCCTAGGCATTCAATGATGCCCTCAAATCACCAATTAACGTGCTAAAACGCTAGATCGGGCTCACACCCCAAAATCATGATTTTTCCCCAAAACGGCAATAAACCCACGCTCGGCTCACCACGAGCTACCAAAACTGCGGGAAATGAAATACAAGAGTTGAGGGTCCATTTCTCTACCTCCACCGAAGATTTCACGCCCGAGGACGCCGATCCTCGAAGAAAATGCCGTGAAACCCTCCTGTGGACACCAAAAATTGCACACCCAGATACCCTGCTCGGCCCAGCATCAACAACGGCACCGAGTGAAGAAGCCCCGGAGAGACTGGTCATCCGGACCCCCCCAATATGCACACTGGCGTGAAGCCATCTCCGGAGTCATGACAGTGAAGAGAAATCAACCACCAAGAGCCCCACAATCCATGGGCCTCGAAGAGAATTAATGGGCCACAACTCGTGCTCACAACGGGCTCAAAACTGCCCATTTAGCCCTTCAGCGGCACGCCCCAGGCCTTCAGCGGCACACCCATATGCCCCTTCAACGGCACACCCCATGTGCCTTCAGCGGCATACCCCATGTGCCCCTTCAACGGCACGCCCCATGTGCCTTCAACGGCACGCCCCATGTGCCTTCAGCGGCACGCCCCAATAGCCTTCAACGGCACACTATTTCGGGCCTTCAACGGCACACTATTTCAAGCCTTCAGCGGCACACTTCTTGGGTCTTCCAGCAGCACACTTGTGAAGGCCTTCAGCGGCACACCTGCGAGGCTCCCCAGTGGCACGCCTTCCTCAGCCCCCAGCGGCACAGCGTTCAGCCCATCCACACCGGTCAACGCTCGTAGCCCTCGGCGCGCAGCGAAAGCATGGCAGGCCCATGCCTGCACCTTGCTGGGCTGTCCTCGCCCCACCTACTCCCGTCCTCAGCATTCGTCGGCCTGACCAGGGGTATAAGAACCCCTCGCTCCGACGAAAAAGGGGGGGGGCAGAGAGACGGAAGGATACACACACAGAGGGGGACGGACACACAGACACAGACACGCAGAGAAAAGAGAAGAAGGGGAAGAAGAAGAAAAGAAGAGGAGGGAGGCGCCTGCCCTCCCGCTGCTTCGTCCACCGCCGTCCACGCAAGGAAGAAGAGAAGGAAAAGAGAGAAGAGAAGAAGAGAGGAGTGAAGTCTGGGAGGGGAGGAGCCCATGCTCCGTTCCCCTTCCCACCTTGTATTTTCATTTCTTTTCCCTTTTTTTTGTTGTTGTCCCCCCTTTTATTTTGTTCTTTTGTTTCTCTCTTGCTCGTAGTCTTAGGTCGAGCATGCTTTGCAATGTATTTGACCGGCCACGATCATTCCCTTTCTTTTATGAATGAAAGTCGCCCTCCTTGGGCTCTCTATTGCTTACGTTGGTCTGTGCCACCGTGTTCTTGACTGTCCATTTCTTTTCCCTTCTCCGGCGTTTGCTTTGAGTCTTCGTGTCGATGGTTTCTCCCGGGCGCCACACCAGCTTGAGCGGTCTAGGGCCACGAATCTCTCCCTGCAAGGCCCAATCCCTTCATCCGTGCTAGCCCCCTCAGGCCATTTCCCCCTCCTGCCGAGGTTTTCTGTGGGTTTGATCGACCTAGTAGCCCCGGTGCACCTGCACCCTCCCTCAGCGGCACACCCATTTGGGGTTTCAGCGGCATACCCATTTGGGGTTTCAGCGGCACACCCCTAGCCTCCCCTCAGTGGCACACCTGCCGCTTAACCCTGACTAAACCCCCAGTAGACCCTATCCAGCCTCAGAGGCGTCTCCCATTCAGCGTTTCTTCCGGGCTTTCCGAAGTTTTATAAAAGGTGTTGTCGCCATTGGCACGCACCTCCCATTGTAGGGTTCCGCCACTCCATGTGGGCGCGTTCCCTTTATCTCCCTTACGCCCCGGATCAAGGGGAGATGCTGCCGAATTTTTATTAAAAGTAATACTATGTTAAAAGACAAAGAGAAGTAATTAATAAACGATCAGGTAATAAATAAAACATCCCAATCGGGACAAACGGAATAATGTATGGCTCGAAGGATTGGACTACTAAAATACAGCCCCGGCCTTAGTCACTCACTAAAGAATTCAGAACACGGCCATCCGAACCTCCCCCATCTGAACTTCATAAGCCAACAAGAACCTATCCACTCCCTTGGCCTTTCAACGGCACACTCCCTTGGCCTTTCAGCGGCACACTCTTCCTTGGCTTCAGCGACACATTCCCATCAGGCCCAGCGGCACACCCCCCTTCTTCACTCCCAGCGGTACACCCCTGACCATCCTCCAGCGGCACACTTCCTCCATCCTCCAGCGTCTCACCCTCTCTCCCTCCGTCTCATGTGGAATGGCCTTTCTCGAAGTGGAATACAATGTACAGACTTGGTAAATTGATGCACGAACACAACAACAAGCAATGTATAGACTTCGCATAAAGGATTGCACAAATGTAGACAGTGAAGCATGTACATTGGAAATGGATGTTCAGACATGCCGTGAACGAATGTATGGGCTTAACATGCTTGTGACAACAATGTACAAACTTTGAGCTGAGGGGTGTATAGACTTTGTGTGCTGGTCGCATAGACGATGTACAGACTTTGAGCTGATGGACGTACAGACTTTGTATGCATGCGACCATCCGATGTACAGACTTTGTATTGCAGCAACCAGCCAATGTATAGACTTTGGGCTGATGAATGTATAGACTTTGTGTGCATGCAACCAGCCAATGTATAGACTTTGAGCTGCAGCAAATGGACAATGTACAGACTTTGAGCTAGCCAATGTATAGACTTTGAGCTGCAGCAAATGGACAATGTACAGACTTTGAGCTGACCAATGTACAGACTTTGAGCTGGCCAATGTATAGACTTTGAGCAGCAGCCAATGGACAACGTACAGACTTTGAGATGGCCAATGTATAGACTTTGAGCTGCAGCAAATGGACAATGTACAGACTTTGAGCTGGCCAATGTATAGACTTTGAGCTGCAGCCAATGGACAACATACAGACTTTGAGCTGGCCAATGTATAGACTTTGAGCTGCAGCCAATGGACAATGTACATACTTTGAGCTGGCCAATGTATAGACTTTGAGCCACAACAAATAGACAACATACGGACTTTGAGCTGAAGGATGTATAGACTTTGTGTGCTGGTTGCATAGCCAATGTACGGACTTTGAGCTGAGGGATGTATAGACTTTGTGCGTTGGTCGCATAGACAATGTACAGACTTTGGGCTGATGGGCGTACAGACTTTGTGTGCAGGCGACCATCCGATGTACAGACTTGATGTTGCATCAACCAGCCAGTGTATAGACTTTGGGCTGATGAATGTACAGACTTTGTGTTGCGGTGACCAGCCAATGTATAGACTTTGAGCTGATGAATGCAGCCAATGTATAGACTTTGAGCTGATGAATGTACAGACTTTGTGTTGCGGTGACCAGCCAATGTATAGACTTTGAGCTGATGAATGCAGCCAATGTATAGACTTTGAGCTGATGAATGCAGCCAATGTACAGACTTTGAGCTGATGAATGTACAGACTTTGCGTCGCAGCGACCAACCAATGTATAGACTTTGGGCTGAGGAATGTATAGACTCTACGTGTGTGCTAGCAGCCAGTGCACAGACTTTGAGTTGTAGCAAATGGATAATGTGCAGACTCTAGCAGACGATGTACAGACTTTGAGTTAGCCCGGTACGCTCCTCTCCTCCCTTCGCCGGCGCTCTTTGGAACGTCTTCATCAGCATGCTACCCCCCCCCTTTTCTTCACCGGTACACTATCTGTGGGCTTCCGCCGGCACACTCCCTTGGTGCCTTCTCCGGCGCACCCTCTTCTCCCTTCGCCGGTACGCCTTGGGACGCCCTCCTCGGCACGCTCCCCATAGCCCTCGCCGGTACACCCTCCAGCGGCCCTCTCTCTCCGGGAAATATATACATATAACACATAATGATAATGATATTGGTGATAATAATAATAGTAATAATAAATAAGTTAATGAAAATTATGATAAATGAAGAAATTCGAACATATATATAGGAAACAAAAAAAAATGTGAAATAGTGATGAAAAAAAATAATAAAATATAATAATAATAAACAAAAAGGGAGGGGAAGAAATCATTCGGAACAAATGCCTAAATAAGAAATGAACGGCAAAAGGAAAGAGATGAACATATAATTAAAATCTCAGATAAAAAAAATGCTAGGGTCCACATTGCAGCCCCATCTCTCTCCGTGACCCGACGCAGAAGGAATAATAATGCCGCCCTTCCAGGTTGGGCCTGAGTCTCGAGAATTATCCCAAAATATCCACGACCTGACCTCGCCTCGGGCCGATATTCCGATTAAACCGGACTCGTTTCTCGGGCCGGATCCCTTCCGAGCCACTACTAAAATTACCGCACGTTCGGCAGACATTTGAACGGGTTCACCTCGATTTCCGCCGCATAAATACATAAAAGGGAAATAAGTGATAAAATATATATGCACATAATTTAAAGCCCAGATAAAGAAAATGGTAAAATCTATGTCGCAGCCCCGTCTCTCCCGTGACCCGGTGCCGAAGGAACAATGATGTCGCCCTTGCGGGTTGGGCCTGAGTCTTGGGAATTATCCCGAAATGGCCATGACCCGACCTCGCCCCGGGCTGACATTCTGACTAAACCGGACTCGTTTCTTAGGCCGGATCCCTTCCGAGCTGCCACTAGAATTGCCGCGCGTTCGGCAGACATTTGAACGGGTTCACCTCGATTCCCGTAGTGTTTCTACTACGGACCCGTGTTCGAACATGAAAAGACCCGTGAACGACCAACATGGCCGACGGCTCCCACCCCGACATGGTCGCAACCCGGCATTGCTTTGGGCCAATAGCATGTCGAATCGGATTCATCCTAATGGGATTTGTTCCCACTCTTTCATTGAAGTTGCCGTGAACTCGGTGTACGTTTGTACGGGGTTGCTTCTATCTACATCGTACCTTCAATATGGACACTTGTCCGAATATCAAGTGGTCCGCGAGTGACCGACAAAAACCCGAATGGAACGAGATGGCTCTCGTCATTCCTGGACCCTACACATGGGAATATCAATAAGGCCTTCGTGGGCTATGCTTGGACCTCGAGTTCGTCCCGATTATGGTCATTGTCTGACGCATATCCTCGGCCTATAGCTCGCTCCCTTCGAACACGTTTTGGTTTTGGAATCTAGTCCCGGGAATCTTCCTCGTTGCCCTCCGGCACCGAAAACATTAATGATGCCCACGCAAGCCCCGTTTGGACGGCGGGAGGCGCCCCCGGTATGGTCCTGACTCGATCTTGCACCGGGCCAATAAATTCGCTAGTTTCCTGCTATACTAACCGAGATTTAACCGAGGGTTTTCAGTGTCTCGGAATAACGTATTTGCCGTATCACGGCATACATATGTTCCAGGTCCTCCTGCGACGATTATGATATTCTCAAGCCGGACACCCGTTCGAATATTAAACGGTCTCCCGAATGACCGACACGTTTCGAACGTCCGCTTCCCCAGACACAGGGCTTTTCAGCCGATTCAAGGGATATTCCCTCGTTGCCCCTTTGCACTGGAAATATTAATGACGCTCATGCAAGTCTTGTTTCGATCGCGGGGGGCCCACCGCAGTATGGTCGCAACTTGCTCTTGCACCGGGCCAACAGATTTACTGGTTTTTGACCGCTCCAACCGAGGCTCAGCCGAACGTTTTCCGCTCTTCCGAATAATAAATTTGCCGTACCTCGGCACACATGCGTTTCGGTTTTCCCGCGACAACCGCGATTTTCTCGAGCCGGACATTCGTCCGAACATTAAATGGTCAGTACACGACTGACATGATCACGAATGGTTTTCTTCTCACCCCCGCGCGAGGATTTCAATACCTCGTAATAGACCTTTCATGCAATTAATTTCTTGGCCATGAGGCCCTAAATCCCGACGATTAATCAATGGTGTTCCCTCGTATGGGGGATGTAAATGACGCCATGACCTTTATGGCGCGGCAGGTTTTGGTCCCGACACGAACCACACAATCGTCTGACCGAGTCAGATCGAGCGCACCATGGGCTCTTCGGAGCCCGAATAAATCGTCCCCTTGTGACTGGCACGCCCACGCACTTAATAGACGAATCAACCATTCCCGAATATTCGAGCATAATAAACGAACGAAAAGTGCGTCCACACCTCCCCGGGACACAAACTCGCGGCCGAGCTTCCATGCGCCACCGGCCCTCGATCCTCGCCTCCCGCCATCACCGCCTCGCCCTCCTCCACCACCGTCGGCCGCCCGGGGAGAGGGGGAGAGAAAGAGATGAGAGAGAGTGAGAAATAAAGAATGGGGAGAGAGAGAGGAAAAGGGGGGTTAATATATAGAAAATCCAAAAATTCTAAAAAATACCAAAAAATGGGAAAAATACTCCCTGTGATCCTCGGAAGATGCACAACGTAGTGGTGACGTCCCGGAGTCGGAGAACGTAACAGTTCACCCTACACGGGATTCTTAAGGTTCCGACAGCCAAAAACACGCGTAAAACCTAAAACGCGACCCGGGACCTACAAAAGCGCTCCGAAAAATCTAGAAAAATACCGGCAAGCTCCTCACAATGCCACAGACTCAAGGATACTCACGGGCACACCACCAATGGGTCCGAAAATCTGGTATAAAAGTCTGAAGCTCACTCGGACACGGTCCGCAACCCACAAAAAGATGATCCGAAACCCACGGATCCAGATCCGAGAAATATTCGAAAAACTCGGGACATTACAGCCCTCCCCCCTTAAAGAAATTTCATCCTCGAAATTCAGAACTAACACTAAGCCGCAGGGGAAGAACACCTTAACCAACTGACAACGCTGTCAGAGCCCCAGCACCGAAAAACCTCGATTCTCACGAAAGTACCGATCCTGAGGGACACAGCCAGACTATAATCACGAACAACACCTCGCTCCGCACGCCGCACACACCGGCCATCAGAGCATGCATACACCAAAGGACACAGTCCGACATCACCTCAGACAATGCGAGAACCAATCATGGCACCGTTGTCACCATCTCGCTCACCGAGGAGACACAGTCCTCGTCACGAGAAACAGCTACCGATCCAACCTATGGTCGGCCGACAAATCACACGTCAGCTTCACAACCAGCTGACTGGTCGCACACCCTTCTTAAGGGAACTACCAATACAGAGCCACCATCAGCTCACACAGCCATCTCAACAGACCGCAATCAGATCATCGGCTCAGCGCCAAGGATCACCTCACGCCTGGTAAGCTGAAAGCCAGACATATCACTGTGCCAACTCTGCCAGAAGACAAACTTCGATAAAGCCCAGATCCCATCCAGAAGGCACATCACGAAAATGACCACCAAGGTCTCACGTGCACTCGGCTCTCACGGTTCACGATGCGCAACCACCAACATCTTCTATCTGTGAAAAGACCATCCACTGGTCGCCAGACGTTTATCAACGGGAAACCTTCGCCGGCCCAATAGGCACGATCCAACTCACAATATGCCATCCACTGACTCGCACATAGATAATCACCACATCTCGAGCTGAACTTCTCTCGGACACCGCATCCGATCTCGATCATCGTGCTAACTCTACCCTTGCGGGGGAGCACGATGAAACCAATGACAAGACTCAGGAGTCTTCGGTCATCACCTCACTCGACTCAGACTTACAGGGGAACCATCCCATGCTAGTCACCAAACCAGGGATAACCACTCCAACGCCAACGTCCCATCAAGGACCTCCAACCACAGGCGTCACTCTTCTGTCCTCTCTCATCGAATCCTATCTCAACCAATCCAAGCGGACACCTGCCAATCCTGATTCCGCCCTTGCCACAGAGCCATGGGACACCACCGGAGCAATTCATGGCACATGTCTCTAGCGGAGGAAAGTGCCATTGAATCTTACAGCAACCTGGTCGCCAACGCCGCGACCAATGCACACGGGTCCCCAAGCAATACGCATCTCACCATGGTCGACTATGAGACTAGCCTTACCAGTCACTCGCAGCTACCAACCGGAACCCAAAATCTCTCAGAGATCACTTCCTCTAGAACAAGATCTCATCAGAGAACACAGCTCGCAACACAATTCGAGCACCAAACCACCGACTCTGACCAACACGGTAACTCGGGGCTCGCCATCCCGACAATCCACAACTCGACTGGCCAACTTCAGAAAATAGGGTGAGGAAAGCTCCATTACCTCGAACCCAAATCACAGATTCACTACCAAATATGGCAATCCTCTGCAACTCTGCCGGCTCTGAATTGCCACGCATCGGAAAGTTCCAGCACAAGTCAAGAATGCGAACACCGCCCAACCAGCACTCGTCCTTCCGGAACAGCGCCAGTGCCCTTACACGATAGGGGAATTGGGCACAACTTCTCGTAGGCAACCACCTTGCCAAAACACAGGACACGTCTCGCAGGGATTTCATGGCACACAAAGGCCAACCAATCCGGACGCATAATGCAAGACGATGAACCTTAGCCGCACGCAATCTCTCCAACCAAAGGAGAAACCGATCACACCTCCGACCAACGGAAAACCTCCACGCTCTACCTGACCTCGAACCTCGCACACGTTGGAAATAGCACCTTCCAGTACCGAGAAAATCATTACCTTGTCAGGTCAGCGCCTCCGACACACTTGACGAGTGTCATGTTGGACCACGATCACAGCATCTCTCGATGCACCACCACAGCAATTCCTCGAACTGCAACGCACCACGTCAAGAGCCGCAACACGAGCCATAACCGGCAACAGCCAACGCTCATCCTCGAGTCCCGAAACTCACCGCGGAACCTTCACAACTCAAGACAAATCCAAGGCGAACGCAACCCATTCGCACGCAAGAGCGTAGGTGCAAGAACTCACTGGGACAACTCCACCCAATCCTGCCTCAAAATCCGCAAAATAATCGGGACCGACACGTCATTCCTGACGCCACAAAGCACGACTAGGACATCAGGCTCGAAAATCAGCAACTCACCGAGAAGATCCTCAGCTCACCCGAGAACACTTCTCGATCAGAGCGCCCGCTCTGCCACCTCAAACCACAATCTCAACACCTCAGGGGCTGGATGAACCTTGATCTGGAGTGGCCCGCACCAATATCAGCTCCCTCCGAGCACACTCACGGCCACTTGACCTCGCTGCAGACTCCTCGAACACAGCACCGTAGCAGCGCACCTGCCGGTAACCTCTGCCCAACGCTGGACAACCGGGGCCACAACCCATCCGGAAGAAATCTCTCTATCACATCCCTTAGGCCCCACACCAGCACGAAAGCCGCGAACAACAACCGCCTTCACAGCGCCGCGCAGCGCACTCAAGCTCTCAAGCGAGAAACAAAGCAGAAAACATGCACGAAACCCTATGCCAACTGTCGACTGTACTGGACCTTATGGACTTTGATCACTGTAATATCTCGAATTCCTATGTACGTCCACAACCACTGCTTTGATACCAGCTGTAACGACCCAAAGTCTGGATACCGGAAAGGAACCGATACCATTCGAATCCTAGCCCGCCGCCCACGAGCCGGGAGGGCTCGGAAGAGCTAAAAGGAGTGTGGAGGTACAAAGAAATAGGAAATAAGGCAGGATAATTTAACAATTAACAGAAATAAATAAACAACTACTACAACAGAGTCCAGTCCAACAGAAAGTACAGTCAAAAGTAGTAAAACGTACCACATGCCAAGTGAACACTCGGCCCGGCAAGCTGGCAACTAAGAACCTCCGAATAGCACCCTCGAACCTCGAGGAAGAACCACCGCACCTGAAAGCAGGGGTGAGCCTCCTGTCACTGGCTCAATAGGGATCCCGCGGAACCCCAACCGAGAACAACGGCGGTAGCGGAAAGGAAAAACAGCTACAACTACAGCACGAACAGCGAACCGGTGGCCGGTCAAAACTCGGCACTACAGCTACTCCTACTGTACCGGAAAAGCACGTCCGTGCTCGAAACCCCAGAACACGGCAGCCGATAAACCATGGCTCTAAAGCTACTCCTACCAGCAACAGAAAGAAAATCCCGATCTCACAATCGGGAACATGACCACTCTAACACCGGGCCTACCGAGGAAACACTCACGGCAACCCTGCCGCAGAAGTCTGCCCACACGGCACGACCAACCGGGACCGCACAATCCTACACTGGCACGGCGAGGCCTCGGTAAACCCCACCGAGCACTCCTGGCCACAACCTCGGGAAAGCACGCTGGAACGGTCCCGAAGCTACGTCTCTGTGGACGCACTTTAAAATTCGTCGTTCTTGCTTGGCATGGAGGTGGAGAGTCTATTGAGTGCGTGGGCGTGCCAGTCACCGAAGTGACAGTCAATTCGGGCTCCGAAGAGCCCAAGGTGCGCTCGACCTGACTTCGTCAGACGATTGTGTGGTTCGTGTCGGGACCAGATCCCGTCATGCCATAAAGGGTCATGACGTCATTTAAATCCCCTATACGAGAGAACATCCTTGATTAATTACCGAAATTAGGGGCCCTGCGGCCGAAAGAAATAATACTAACTACGCGAGAAAGGGATATGAATAAATCACACTAAAGTCCGCATCAGGATGCGAGCCATTGGCCATGTCGGTCACTCGTGGACCTTTTCATATTCGGACACGGATCCGTGATAGAAGCGCGACGGAAACGGAGGTGAACCCGTTCAAATGTCTGCCGAATGCACGGCGATTTTAATAACGGCTCAGAAGGGATCTGGGGCGAGAAACGAATCCGGTCTGATTGGGATGTCGGCCCAGGACTAGGTCGGGGCCTGGCCATGTCGGGACACTTCCCAAGACTCGGGCCCGGCCTGAGAGGGCGTCATTATTGTTCCTTCTGCGTCGGGTCACGGAGAGAGATGGGGCTGCAATGTGGACCCTAGCATTTTTTTATCTGAGATTTTAATTATATGTTCCTCTCTTTCCTTTTGCCGTTCATTTCTTATTTAGGCATTTGTTCCGAATGATTTCTTCCCCCTTTTTTTGTTTATTATTATATATTATTATTATTATTATTTTATCACTATTTCACATTTTTTTGTTTGTTTCCTATATCTATGTTCGAATTTCTTCATTTATCATAATTTTCATTAATTTATTTATTGTTACTGTTATTATTATCACCAATATCATTATCAGTATGTGTTATATGTATATATTTCCCGGAGAGAGAGGGCTGCTGGAGGGTGTACCGGCGAGGGCTATGGGGAGCGTGCCGAGGAGGGAGTCCCAAGGCGTACCGGCGAAGGGAGAAGAGGGTGCGCCGGAGAAGGCACCGAGGGAGTGTGCCGGCGAAGGTTAGAGGGTGCCGGGGAAGTGCCAAGGGAGTGTGCCGGGGAGGGAGTTGGCGGGTGCGCCGGGCTAACTCGAAGTCTGTACGACGTCTGCTTGTGCGAGCAGAGTCTGTACACTATCCATTTGCTGCAACTCAAGGTCTGTACACTGGCCGATGGCTGCAACACAGAGTCTATACACTGGCTTAGCAAACCCACAAGTACGTACATTGGTTGCGCAGCTTGCCCACAAAGTCTGTACGTTGACTGGCTGCATGCACACATAGTCTATACACTGGCTGGTTGCTACAACACGAAGTCTGTACGTTGGCTGGTTGCTGCAACACAAGGTCTGTACGTTGGCTGGTTGCTGCAGCACAAAGTATGTACACTGATCAGCTCAAAGTCTATACATTGGCTGGTTGCTGCAACACGAAGTCTGTACATTGACTAGTTGTCGCAACACAAAGTCTGTACATTCATTAGCTCAAAGTATGCATGTTGGCTACATTCATCAGTTCAAAGTCTATACATTAGCTAGTTGCTGCAATACAAAGTCTGTACATCGGCTGTACGTCCATCAGCCCAAAGTCTGTACATTATCCATTTGCTGCAACTCAAAGTCTATACATTGGCTGGTTGCTGCAATACGAAGTCTGTACATCGGCTGGTTGCTGCAACACAAGGTCTGTACATTGGCTGGTTGCATGCACGCAAAGTCTGTACATTGGCTGGCTGCTGCGACGCCAAGTCTGTACGTTGGCTGGTTGCCGCAACACGAAGTCTGTACATTAGCTGGTTGCTGCAATACAAAGTCTGTACATTGGCTGGTTGCCGCAACACGAAGTCTATACATCGGCTGGTTGCTGCACACAAAGTCTGTACATTCATCAGCTCAAAGTCTGTACATTATCTATTTACTGCAACTCAAAGTCTATACATTGGCTGGTTGCATGCACACAAAGTCTATACATCTATCAGCTCAAAGTCTGTACATTGTCTATGCAACCATCACACAAAGTCTTTATATATCCTTCAGCTCAAAGTCTGTACATTGTCTATTTGCTGCAACCCAAAGTCTATACGTTGGCCAGCTCAAAGTCTGTACATTGTCCATTTGCTGCAGCTCAAAGTCTATACATTGGCCAGCTCAAAGTCTGTACATTGTCCATTTGCTGCAGCTCAAAGTCTATACGTTGGCCAGCTCAAAGTCTGTACATCGTCCATTTGCTGCAGCTCAAAGTCTATACATTGGCCAGCTCAAAGTCTGTACATTGTCCATTTGCTGCAGCTCAAAGTCTATACATTGGCCAGCTCAAAGTCTGTACATTGTTGTCACAAGCACATTAAGCCCATACATTCGTTCACGGCATGTCTGAACATCCATTTCCAATGTACATGCTTCACTGTCTACATTTATGCAATCCTTCATGCAAAGTCTATACATTGGCCAGCTCAAAGTCTGTACATTGTTGTCATAAGCACATTAAGCCCATACATTCGTTCACGGCATGTCTGAACATCCATTTCCAATGTACATGCTTCACTGTCTGCATTTGTGCAATCCTTCACGCAAAGTCTATACATTGCTTGTTGTTGTGTTCGTGTATCAACCTGCCAAGTCTATACATTGGGTTCCACTTCGGAGAGACGGTGGAAGAAGAGGTGAGACGGAGAGATAGATGAGGGAGAGAGGGAGTGTGCCGGTGAGGGGGAGAGTGAGTGGGTGAGGAGGAGTGTGCCGCTGAAGGGCCAAGGAGGTGTGTCGTTAAAGGGCTGTCAGGGTGTGCCGCTGGAGGGCTGATAGGGTGTACCGACGAAGGCTGGAACAGGCATGCCGATGAAGGCCCACTCCTCTTTTTTTTAAGGCTTTTATTTTCTTCTTTTCTTTGATGTTTTTGCATAGTTTGTACAAATCTTTTCTCCTTATTCTTGCAATCTGTTGTTGTTCTATTTATTTGTTGCTTTTGTTGTCTTTTGATGTGTATTTATTATCCCATTTGTCTGTTGCATCCTTTTGCCTTTTAACATCTTGTTATTTTCTAACAAAAATTCGGCAGCATCTCCCCTTGACCCGAGCGTAAGGGAGATAAAGGGAACGCGCCCACATGGAGTGGCGGAACCTGACAGTTGGAGGTGGGCACCCAAGAGCGGCAACACCTTAACAAAACCTCGGAAAACTCGGAGGAAACGACGGACGGGAGACCTCTAAGACTGGACAGGGTGTACTGGAGAGGGGGTTAGCCAAGGCTCCAAAAGGGTTGACCTGCTAATTGGGGGCGGGGTGTTAGACCAATCGAACCCACAGGGACCCCTGGCAGGAGGGGAGAAGGCTCACAGGGGCAGGCACGGGTGAAGGCGTCGAGCTTTACAGGAGGAGGTTCGTGACCTCAAACCATTGAAGGTGGCGCCGGATCCGGAGGAAACCGCCGGCATGGGGGATGAAAACAAACATCGGAAAGGGGTAGAAAAGACGATCAAGCACACTGTGGCCCAAACCAACGAGACGAAGAGAAAACCCACTAAGGGGGGACGATCTTCATTCATGGGGAAACAAAGGGCCATAGCCGTCCATATACATTACAAAACATGCCCGAGCTAAGGCTACAGACAAGAAAGAAAACCAAAGCATAAAAGAACGGGGAGAGAGAAAAAGGGATAAAAGAAGAGGAATTGTTGGGGATCAAAGCAGGGACGACCGTCCACTGCTCTTTCCCCCCACCTTCTCCTACTACATCAAGCTCTCTCTCTCTCTTACTCTCTTTTCTTTGCCTGGTGGTCGCCGGAAGACTCCACGCCGGAGCCCTCTCCCTTTTCTTCTCTCTTCCCCTTCTTCTCGTATGTGGCTCTGTGTCTGTTCTTCTCTTTTCTCTGTGTGCCTCCTCTCTGTCTGTGGGCGTCCCTCCTCTTCGTCGGAATGGGAATGGTTTTATACTCCCAACAGCGGGAGCCCTCGAGCACGGCAGTCGGAGGCGGGAAGTGCTGGGTCATCATGGGGTTTGACTTCCCCCGTCCTGGATGTCAGGGGAGTAGCCTGCGTGGCCCAACCTCCGGTTGACACCTCGGACGGCTTACTACGCGTCGAAGATCCGTAGGGCATGGGCATCACGTCGTTCGGCTGTTGAAATGCCTTAACGCTGTGCCGCTGGCGGGCTCAAGAAGTGTGCCGCTGGGAGGGCCAAAGGCCGTGCCGCTGAAGGGCTGCCCAAGCGTGCCGTTGAAGGGGGCAAAAGGCGTGCCGCTGAAGGGCTGCCCAAGCGTGCCGTTGAAGGGGGCGAAAGGCGTGCCGTTGAAGCCCAAGGAGGTGTGCCGCTGAGGGCCAAAGGGGGCGTGCCGCTGAAGCCTCAAATGGGCGTGCCGCTGAAGGACCCAAATGGGCGTGCCGCTGAGGGACCCAAATGGGCGTGCCGCTGAAGCTCTCAATGGGCGTGCCGCTGAGGGCCAGGGGTTGTGCCGCTGAAGGCCACCAGGGTGTGCCGTTGAAGGGCGAGGGTGTGCCGCTGAAGGCCACCCTGGGTGCATTTCTGAGCCCGTTCTGAGCCCGAGTCAGGGTCCGTTTGATTTTCTCCGTGGCCCGTGGTTTGTGAGGCCCTTGGGGGCTGATCTCTCTTTGCTGTCGTGACTCCGGAGGCGGCCTCACACAGCGTGTGTTGATGTTCAGAGAGTTCAGATGGCCCTCTTTCTTAGCAGTCTCTTCAGTTGAAGTCGTTGCTGATGCCGGGCTAATTGGGACGCATGGGCATGCAATTTTGCATGTCCACAGTCTCGCAGACGGAAACCGAAACTCGGAGACAGGAGAGCCGCGTCTCACGTGACAGGAGTACCTGCCCACCAGAAGCAAGGTCGGATGCGCCCACTGACGACTTAGTCCACAGCCTCAGGTGTCTCCCTCCGGCCCAGCGGGAACTGAGACACCGTACAAGTAACCACTGAACAAGTGACTAGCTGGGGTCGCGCTCATCAGCGCGGGTCCAACTGCCCCCAACAACGTGTGCACACACAGACCACACGTCCTAGGTCTGGCCCTCTGACTGGTTTTCCCCTCAGCCGGACTCTGGCGTCAAACGTGGGGCCCGACGGTAACCAGCCTAAAAACCGTCTCTAGGGGTAGCTTCGCCACCACTCCCTGGTGGGACCACTCGCGTGTCGGAAGGCTATGACTAGTGGGGAGTCATTGAAGTGACAAGTCTCCGAAGAGAAACTCCAAGAACCACACCCGCACCCTGCGCGAAAGTCGAGAAAAATCAAGTGGCACCGAGCCACTGGACTCTGGACAGTCCTCTAGACTCACTATATCCAACGGTCCTTGAGTCACAAGACTTGGGGTCAAGACCATCGTATGCAATAGCACAATGCCGTTAATCTAGTCTAATCCCTAGGTCTAAAACCACGGTAGCACGAATACCGAGGTAGCTCACGAGCCGCCGAGACCATCCCCTCAAAAGGGAACTCAATAGACCTCCAGCCCCAGGCTGGGTGACTGGACTCACGGTCCAAGACCACACACATGGCCAACGTGGAAAGCACAGAGGTACGATTCGTAAGGTAGCTCACAGGCCACCACGCGGATTTTCCATCCCAGGGAAAAGGGGGAAACCTCCAGCTCTAAGCTGGACGACTGGACTCGCAGTCCAAGGCCAAACACATGGCCCACTCGGGAATCGTCTTCCAGGGAAACTCACGACATGCGGGAGAGACCCCACCGCACTCACACCGACCCACGGTGACTCGATCCAGTGTAACACAAAGCCCAGAACACACACACCTATGGGCACGCTGATCGAGGAAAACAAAATCTCCGGACACCCAAAGACTCGGTCACGAAACTCCACGGGGTGTCCGGGACACACACGGCCAAAGGAGGCACGATCAGCCGTAGACTACCCGCCCTGGGCAGCCCGATTGGTCGCCCTCATGAACGTGCTAGCCTCCTATAGCACGTTCAGAACGCGCTAGCCTCCTATAGCACGTTCAGAACAGAACGCGCTAGACGCCTATAGCGCGATAAGAACCGCCTTACTGTTCATCTTCCCCTATGAACGCGTGATAAGAACTGCCTTACTGTTTCTTCAAGAACACGCCCACCTGTGGACACCAAAAAATTGCAAACCCAAATATCATGCCCGGCCTCGCATCAACAAGGGTGCCGAGTGAAGAAGCCCCGGAGAGACTAATCGTCCGGACTCCCCAATATGCACACTGTCGTGAAGCCGTCTCCGGAGTTACGAAGGTGAAGAGAAATCAACCAACAAGAGCCCCATAACCCATGGGCCTCGAAGAAAATTAAATAGGCCACAACTCGTGCTCACAACGGGCTCCAAACTGCCCATTTAGCCCTTCAGCGGCACGGCCATGTGCCCCTCAGCGGCACACCCAGGCTGCTCAGCGGCACGCCCAGGCCGCCCCCTTCAACGGCACGCCCCTTGGGCTCTTTCAGCGGCGCGTCCTCAGCCCCTTCCCCGGCACGCCCCAGGGCAACCCTTCAGCGGCACACCCTCGTGCCCTTTCAACGGCACGCCCTCACATGCCTTCCACGGCACACCTCCCAGGCCGCTCAGCGGCACGCTCTCCATGGCCCTTCAACGGCACACTAGTTCATGACCTCCAGCGGCACACCCTTTGTGCCCCTTCAACATCACATTCCCTATGCCCCTTTAGTGGCATACCCCTTTTCAAGCCCACAGGCGACACACTTCTTCAGCCCCTTCAATGACACGCCCTCAGCAGGCCTTCAGCGGCACGCCCTCAGCAGGCTTCAGCGGCACGCCCTCAGCGGGCTTCAGCGGCACGCCCTCAGCGGGCTTCAGCGGCACGCCCTCAGCAGGTCTCAGCAGCACGCCCTTTAGGGGCTTCAACGGCACGTCGTTTTGGCTCCCCCACGGCACGCCTTTTCAACTCTCCAGCGGTGAAGCTTTTCAACGTCAATGCGACGTGAAGCCCATGCCCTATACATCCTTGGCGCGCAGTGGAACCGTCTGAGGTGGCAGCTGATCGTTGGGCCACATAGCCTACCCCACTGACACCCAGGACGGGGCAGGTCAACCGCATCATCACAATCCACTTCCCGCCTTCGACGGCCGTGCTCAAAGGCTCCGGCGGCTCGGGGTATAAAAGACCCCCTGTTTTCGACAGAGAGGGGAGAGACACACACACACACAGACGAACAGAGAAGAGGAGAAGAAGAGAAGAAGAAGAGAAGAAGAGAAGAAGAAGAGGGAGGGGCTCCCCCTGCTGCCCCGTCCACCATTGCCGGAGAAGAGAGAAGAGAAGAAGTAGAAGAAGAGAAGAAGAGAGAAGAGAAGAAGAAGAAGAAGAGAAGAAGAGAGGAGTGAGGTCTGGGAGGGGGGGGGGGAGCCCATGCTCCGTTCCCCTTTTCCCCCTTGTATCTTCGTTTCCCTTTCCCCTTCCCTTTGCTTTTGGGTTTCCTGTCTTGCCCGTAGCCTTGGCTCGGACATGTCCGTCGATGTATGTGTAGGGCTTTGGTCCCTTGGCTTCCCATGAATGAAAATCACCCTTCTCGGGTCTTTCCTGCCATTTCTGTTGTTTTACTCCCGCCTTCGCGATGCATGTGATGTGTTGTTCTTTTCCCCTTTTCCGTCGGTGTTGTTGGCGCCCCCGTCGCAATGTGACTTCCCCCTCATGCGTTTTGGCCTCACGGGTTCTTCGTTCCCTTCCACGGCCATCTATTGTGCTCACCGAGCTTGAGGAGAGAGGGAGACCATTGTCCTCTCTCCGAACACACAGCCACCAGTGGCCTATCCCAAGCCTTAAACTTCTCTTCTTCTTTCCCTGAACGGCCTGCAAACCTCCCAGCCCATGCACTTAGCCCTTTCAACCCTCCAGCACACCTCTCCGAGCTTTGGCCGGCACACTAGTTTTGGCCCTTAGCGGCACATCTCATGTGCCCTCAGCGGCACACCCCCTTTCTGCCTTCGGCGGCACACACCCTTTTGGCCTCCGGCGGCACACACCCCGATTGATCCTTGGCCGGCACACTCCCTCTTGGCCCTTGGCCGGCACACACCTTTCAGGCCCTCATCGGCACACTTCTTGGCCCTGCCCCGAGCCCTTTCCTTTGCGTTTTCCGAGGTTCTATAAAGGTGTTGTTGCCTCCGGGCGCCCACCTCCAGTTGTCGGGTTCCGCCACTCCATGTGGGCGCGTTCCCTTTATCTCCCTTACGCTCGGGTTAAGGGGAGATGCTGCCGAATTTTTCGTTAGAAACTATAACACTTTAAAAGACAAAAAAAGACAGCAACAAACAAACGAAAAGAACGACGATAAAACACTTCAACCGAGGCAAGAGAACCGTAATCAATATGAAGAGAACCGAATCAAACAACTAAACAACTTGAACATCCGCTCTCACAAGAGAAAGAACGAAAGTTAATCAAGAGAAGAAAATAAGAAACCCAAGCAAACTTAATGAAACCAAGAGAGAAGAGGAAAAGACATAAGAGCGAGAGGGAGAGTGGGCCTTCACTGGTGCACCCCTGGCCAGCCCGTCGCCGGCCCGCCTGCCTGGCTGCCTTCCCCGGCACGCTCATTTCCTTCCTTCGCCAGCACACATGGCCAGGCCTTCGCCGGCACGCCTACCTGGCTGCCTTCCCCGGCACGCTCATTTCCTTCCTTCGCCGGCACGCCTGCCTGGCTGCCTTCCCCGGCACGCTCATTTCCTTCCTTCGCCGGCACGCATGGCCAGGCCTTCGCCGGCACACCTGCCTTGGTGCCTTCCCCGGCGCACCTTGCTTGGCCCTCGCCGGCACACCCATCACGGCCCCTGCGCCTCTTCGCCGACACACCCTTCATGGCCGCTCAGCGGCACGCTCCACGGCGCCCCTCAACGGTACACTCTCCCTTGGCCCAGCGGTACACCAGAAATAATGACAACAATAAAGATAATAAGCTAAAAGAAAACGTAATAAATAAATAAATAATAATAAAAAATAATAATGACAATAACAGCAAACTCAAAGGAAGAGGGAGAAATAATAACAAACAATAATGATAATAACAACAATAAACAATAACAAATTCAGAAGAAAATGAATAAGTAAATAAGAATAATAAAGAAATAAATAATAATAATAATAGTAAATAGATAAATGAACGATAACAAAAAAATAAATAAATAATAATAACAAACTTAACAAAAAAATGACAAGTAAATGAATGATAACAAAACGAACAAAATAATAACAAACCTAATGTTAACCATAATAAACGAATCAATCACAAGAAAAATGAATAAATGGTAATAAAGAACCCACCCAAATATATCTATAAATCTACAAATTAATGAATAATAATGATAAAATTTTAAATAACAATAAAATAATGTAATCCACGTGGCAGCCCCGTCTCTCCCGTGACCCGGTGCCGAAGGAACAACAATGCCGCCCTGGCGGGCTGGGCTTGAGTCTTGGGAATTATCCCGAAATGGCCATGACCCGACCTCGCCTCGGGCTAACATTCCGATTAAACCGGACTCATTTCTCCGACCGGATCCTTTCCGAGCCGCTACTAAAATTGCCGCACGTTCGGCAGACATTTGAACGGATTCCCCTTGATTCCCGCCGCGTTTCTATTACGGACCTGCGTTCGAACATGGAAAGGCCCGCGAGCGACCTGCATAGCCGGGGGCTCCTACCCCGATATGGTTGTGAGCCGGCATTGCTCCGGGCCAATAGCTCATCAATTCCGGATTTGTTCCAATGGGATTCGCTCCCTCTCTTTCATTGAAATGACCGTAAACTCGGCACACATTTGTACGGGGCTGTTTCCGCCCGCGTCGCACTTTCGATATGGGCCCCTGCCCGAACATGAAAAGGTCCGCAAGCGACCGACAGAAATGGAATGGAACAAGATGGCCCTGGCCACCCCCGGACTCCTTCCGTGGGAATATCAATAAGACCTCCATGGGCCATACTTGGACCTCGGGCCCGCCCCGATCATGGTCATCGTCTGGCTCATATCCTCGGTCTATAGCCCGCTCCTTTCGAACGCGTTTCGGTTTTGAAATCCAGCCCCGGGACTCTCCCCCGTTGCCCCAGGGCACCGGGAATATTAATGATGCCCACGCAAACCCTGTTCGGACCACGGGAGGCGCCCCCAATATGGTCCTGACCCGATCTTGCACTGGGTCAATAGGTTCTCCGGTTTCTGGCTACAATAACCGAGATTCAACCGAATGTTTTCAGTGTCTCGGAATAATATACTTGCCGTATCCCAGCATGCATATGCTCTAGGTCCTCCCGCGACGATTACAATATTCTCAAGCTGGACTCCCGTCCGAATATTAAACGGTCTCCCGAACGACCGGCATGTTTTGAACGCCCGCTTCTCCGGGACACAGGGCTCTTCAGCCAATTCAAGGGATAATCCCGCGCCGCCCTTTGGCACCGGAAATATTAATGACGCTCATGCAAGTCTTGTTACGACCGCGGGGGGGCCCACTGTAGTATGGTCGCAGCCTGCTCTTGCACCGGGCCAACAGGTTCACCGGTTTCCGACCGCTCTAACCAAGGTTCAACCGAACGTCTTTCGTTCTCCCGAACAATAAACTTGCCGTACCTTGGCATACACACGCTCCGGTCTTCCCGCGACGATCGCGCTTTTCCCGAGACGGACACTCGTCCGAACATTAAATGGTCAGCACATGACCGACATGATCTCAAGTGGTTTTCTTCTCGCCCTTGCACGAGGACTTCGATACCCCCTAATAGACCTTTTATACAATCAATCTCTCGGCCATGAGGCCCTGAATCTCGGCGATTAATCAAGGGTGTTCCCTCGTATGGGGGATGTAAATGACGTTGTGACCTTTACGGCGCGGCGGGTTTTGGTCCCGACACGAACCACACAATCGTCTGACGAAGTCAGATCGAGCGCACCATGGACTCTTCAGAGCCCGAATAAATTGTCACTTTGTGACTGGCACGCCCACGCACTTAATGAACCGAATAAAGCCAATAAACGAACGAACCAGAAGAATAAACAACAAACATAAGCGAACGAAAAGTGCGTCCACAAGTCTGGCACGCCCGGTGGGACCAAACTACCCTTCATCTCTTCGCCGGGATTCAGGGCCTCATGGCCCCCTCTAATAAACGATGTTTGCCTGCTTTGATGAATTGCAGGTGCTGTCTTCGCCAATCCTATGGGGAGAAAAGCCTGGCTCGGTGCAGCTGCCTTCGTGGCCTCGAGAACGCTGCTTCGAAGCATATGCAGCTTCCAAGAATCATGGGGGCTGTTATAAAAGAAAGGGGGAAGAGAAGATAAGAGAAAGAGAACAGAAGGGAGGGGAGGGGAAATCAAGCCTCCCGTTTCCCTCAAGAAGAAAGAGAAGAAAAGAAGAAAAGAAGAAAGGAAGAAAGGTAGAAAAGAAGAAAAAAAAAGAGAGAAAAGAAAGAAGCAAAAAAAAGAAGAGAAAGAATTGGCAATAGAGGGTTGTACGGCCACGTCCGTCGAGATCCGTACTGAACAAAGATTACCATTGTGGGGTTGATGCGGTGGAGCGAACCACTCATCCCCTCCCTGAGGGGGTGAGCGCTCTCATGCACCCCCACCCTGGTCAATCATACAAAAAAGAAGAGAAGAGACGAAGGGACAAAAAAAAAAAGAGAAGAAGAGAAGAGAGAAGAAAAAAAAAGAGAAGATAAAGAGAAAGAAGAAAAGAAGAAAAGTCTGCCAGCATCGCCTACTAAAAGAGTAAGAAGAAACCCGGCATCCCGCCCGACTCTAGGAGGCTTCGAGTCCGTGATGTAATGACACCGCTCGTTCCTCCTTCCTGCCGTCTCCATCCGGCACAAGACGGCCCCTCGAGTGGCTGTTAAAAGACCCAGCGAGCCACAATCGTAGCTTGGTGAATGGCTGCCCGCTGCGGGGAATGCTTTATAGCAATGAGGCCAAGCACGGCCGCCACTTCCGAAGAGAGCATGCACATACCCCACCATGGGGGATGAGAAGAAGATATATACCCTGCTATGGGGGCATAGGAGGCAAAAAAAAAAGAAGAGGAGAAATACACCCCATTACCAGGGGCACATGAAGAGAATCCGCCCCAGCTGAGGGGCACACAAAGCAAAAGCTACACCCCAGCTTCGGGGCATTTGAAGAAGTGAATCCGCCCCGACCTGGGGACGTAAGAAGAAATAGAACTGCACCCCGACTTAGGGGCATTTGAAGGGGAAATACACCTCGATATGGGGGCACCTGAAGCAAAAGACATACCCCGCCATGGGGGGGCATAAGAAGAAAAGAATTCACCCCGGCCCGGGGACACTTGAAGAAAGAAGCACATCCCGCCACGGGGGCACATGAAGAGAACTCCTCCCGCCTCGGGAGTATAAGAAAGAGACGAATACACCCTGGTCCGGGGGCTTTTGAAGAAACAACACCCCCCCCCCCCATGGGAGACAAAGCTACACCCCGACCCGGGGACACATGCAGAGCATCCACCCCGCTCAGGGGGCACAAAAAATACGCTACGCCCCTGGCGCATAAGAAACAGAAGCATCTACCCTGATCCGGGGCACAGAAACGAAGAGACATGCATCCCGATCTGGGAGCATAAGAAGAAAGATATACTCCGCCCAAGCGGCATTTGAAGAAACAACATACCCTGCTTCCGGGGCACAGAAGCTGTAAAGAGATACACCCCAGCCTCAGGGGGGCATAAGAAGCAAAAGATACACCCCCGTACCAGGGACATATGAAGAAGAAGCATACCTCGCCTCGAGGGCCTAGAAGCTATGAAGAACACGTCCCGGCTCAGGGGCATATGAAGAGAAGTCCACCCTGGCTTAGGGGCATATGAAGAAGAAACATACCCCGCCTGGGGGCATAGAAGCCGTGAAAAGTACACCCCGGCCTAGGGGGACATTTGAAGAGAGCTACACCCCGTACCAGGGGCATATGAAGAAGAAACATACCTCGCTTCGAGGGCCTAGAAGCTATATAGAGCACGCCCCGACCCAGGGGCATATGAAGAGAAGTCCACCCTGGCTTAGGGGTATCTGAAGAAGAAACATCCCCCGACTTGGGGGCATCTGAAGAGAGCTACACCCCGCCTAGGGGGCATTAAAAGAAAAAAATAATAATAACACACCCTGGTCTTGGGACATAGAAGCCAAGAAATATACACCCCGCCTGGGGGCACAGAAGCAAAGAGGCAAAACACACCCCTCGAGGGGGGATGCATACCAAGTGAAGCTACACCCCAACCTGGGGGCACATTAAGAGAAATACACTCCAACATGGAAGCACTAGTGAGAAAAGAAGAGCAGAATAAAGAAAAAAGGCACGCATGAGACAGGCGTGGTCCTCGAGCCTGCCTCATCACACAGAAAGAAGAGAAGAAAAAGAGACATGAGGCACACATGGTCCTTGCACCGGCCTCTCCACAAAAGAAGAAAAAAGAAGAGACATGAGGCAGACGTGGCCCTTGAGCCCGCCTCATCACACAAAAGAAGAAGAAGAAAAGACACATGAGACAGACGTGGCCCTCGAGCCCGCCTCACCAAACAAAAGAAGAGAAGAAAAGGAAAGAAGAGGCACATGAGGCAGACGTGGTCTTCGAGCCCGCCTCTTCACACAAGAAAAGAAGGAAGAGCAGAATCAAAAGAATGGACATGAGGTAGATGTGGTCCTCGGGTCCACCTCATCACGTAAAAAAAGAGAAGAAAAAAAGAGACACGAGGCAAACATGGTCTTCGTACCTGCCTCCCTACAAAAGAAGAAGAGAAGAAAAAAAAGATATGAGGCAAACATGGTCTTCGTACCTGCCTCCCTCAATAAAAGAGGAAGAAAAAAAGAAAAGAACAATCATGGGGCGAACATGGTCCTTGCACCTGCCTCTCTACAAAAAGGAAAGAAGAAGGAAAGAAGAAGAGGAAAAAAAAAGAGACACGAGGCGAACATGGTCCTTGCACCTGCCTCTTTACAAAAAAAGAATAGAAGAAAAAAAAAGGGGACACGAGGCGAACGTGGTCCTTGTACCTGCCTCTCTACAAAAAAAAAAGAAGAAGAATAGAAGAAAAAAAAAGGAGAGACACGAGGCGAACATGGTCCTTGCACCTGCCTCCCCATAAAAAAAAAAAAGAAGAAGGGAAGAGAAGAAGAGAAAGGGCAATCATGAGGCAAACATGGTCTCTGCACCTGCCTCTCTACACAAGAAGAAGAGGAAAAGAAGAAGAGAAAGAAGAGACATGAGGCGAACATGGTCTCTGCACCTGCCTCCCCACAAAAGAAGAAGAGAAGAAGAGAAAGAACCGTCACGGGGCAGACGCGGTCCTTGAACCCGCCTCCCCACACAAAGGAGGAAGAGAAGAAGAGAAGAAGAGAAAGAAGGGTCACGAGGCGAACTTCTACCTCCGACCTCCAGCCATCCAACAAATAGAACCCGACTAGACCTTCCGCCGGCGGAGCGTTAAACCGACTAGACCTTCCGCCGGCGGGGCGTTAAACCGACTAGACCTTCCGCCGACCGGGCGTTGAACCGACTAGACTTTCCGCCGACAGGGCGTTAAACCGACCAACCCTAATCATCGGCTCCCAGCCGACAGCTACCTCATTATCGGCCTTCGGGTCGACAGCTACCTAATCATCGGCTCCTAGCCGACAGCTACCTAATCATCGGCTCCTAGCCGACAGCTACCTCATCATCGACTCCCAGCCGACAGCTACCTAATCATCGGCGCCTAGCCGACAGCTACCTCATTATCGGCCTTCGGGTCGACAGCTATCTCATCATTAGCCTCTGAGCCGACAGCTGCCTCATCATTGGCTCCTAGCCGACAGCTATCTCATCATTGGCACCCCAGCCGACAGCTGCCCAGTCAAGAGAATAAACCTTTCGCTTTGGTCCGGACTCTCCCCCGACCAGAGAACAAAAGAGACCCTTCTCTTCGACTCTCACGTCCCACTACCCAACGCCCCTCTGCAGGGCCATTTCGGCCGGGGCCCACTAGCAGGATTAATCCACCCGTCCCACTACGCTCTCCGATATCTTTTGGCTTCGCAGCCGACTTCTAACATCCCTCGGCTCTTGCAGCCTGCTTCCCAGAATTCGGCCTTCATGGCCTACTTCCCAGAATTTGGCCTTCACGGCCCGCTTCCCATAATTTCGGCTCTTACAGCCTGCTTCCCAATATCCTTGGCTCTTGCAGCCTGCTTCCCAGAATTCGGCCTTCATGGCCTGCTTCCCAGTATTCGGCCTTCACGGCCCGCTTCCCGTAACTTCGGCTCCTGCAGCATGCTTCCCATAATTTAGCTCTCGCAACCCGCTCTTCTCGACTTTTGGCTATTGTGGCCTACTTCCAATATCAACTTCAGGTTCTATAGCCCGCTTCCCTAATATCCTTTCAGCCCTTTTACGGTCTGCCTCCCTAATATCTTTACTACCACTACACTTATACATAACAACCATATTTTCTTATGAAAACAAACAAACAAACAAAAACACACAGAAAAACAAACAAACAAACAAACACATACGCAAAAAAAAAAACAACAAATAACAAACAAACAAAAATAAAACAACAAGACAACAACAACACCAAAAAAAAAACAAAACAAAACAAAAAAGGAAGAAAATTGAAACAAAAAGAAAAAGAGAATGCATGATTGCCCTGCTTGCATGGCTGCTTAATATAGAATAATACACTTCCTTGAAATTTTCTAGGACCGTGTTTCCTTGCTATAATAATAATATCGCCCCGATTCCAGATGCACGGATGTCACGGCGTACGCTCGAAGGGAACCCAATTATGGCGAGTGCACACGTCAAGGGGAAGAGTCATGGCTGAATCGCTAAGCCCAACTCACAAAATAAACCTGAGGCAACGCTCCCACACTTAGCACTTAATATGTTCAATAGCCTTCGACTATAGGGATTGCCCGAATTTCTTCTTAGCACTCTACGGATGCTTGAATTCCTGCACTCGCGTGAAAGGTACTCGTGAGGAAAAAGCTGCCTACCCCCACTGTAAGGAAAAAAAAAGAGAGAAAAAGAAAAGAGAGAGACACGTGAATCCGAGTAGCCGGGAATCCCCATTGAGACACATGAGGAGACTCACGCGAAATGGTGAAGCGAATTATAATAAGGATGAAACCTATTAGCCGGGAATCCCCATTGAGACACATGAGGAGACTCGCGTCAAACGGTGGAATCCGTAATAGAATTATAATGAGGATGAATCCTAGTAGCCGGGAATCCCCATTGAGACACATGAGGAGACTCACGCTGAACGGTGAAATCTGCTACCAAAGTAAACAGATGGGGGCTGTGTGAAGCTACCGAAAATCGAAAGCCTGAAACATATGTGTAGGCGCTAGAGTGATCCTCGAGTGTCACGAGGAAAACCTGCATATCCCTGTGGTTAGGGCTCTTTGTTCACACATTTGCACTGCCACGCCACATAGAATTGCCTCGGGTGAAATGCGTGAATTTAGGCTATGCATGCAAGACGTGCGATATCCTCTTGACGGGTGCACCACCCCTCGATTGTGCCTCGCGGCCCGCACCGCATCTACGAATTACGGACGACGTCCCTATCCTATCCCCTATAGAGGGAGCCACCTTATAATTATGTTATGTCTGCTAAAGAATGCTTGCATGCTTTAAAATAATAATAATAAAAAACAAACAAAATAAAACAACATAAAAATAATAAAAAATGTATAATAACAATAAAATAACAAGAATGTGCGTATGCAACGAACTCAATTTCGGCTATCGCAGCCTACTTTCTCAGCTCTGGCTCGTAGAGCCCAATCTTGGCCCCCCATGGCCTACCTCTTGCCCTCACGGCTCGTTAATCTCCCAATTCCGGCTTCCGTAGCCCGCTTCCCCGATTTGGGCTTTCACATCTTACGCCTTAATTTCGGCCTTCATGGCCCGCTTTCCAATTCTGGCCTTCACGGCCTGCTTCCCAGAATTCGGCCTTCACGGCCCGCTGCCCATAATTTCGGCCTTCACGGCCCGCTTCCCAACTTTGGCTCTTGTAGCCTGCTTACCTCGGTCTCCATGGCCCGCTTTCCCAATTTCGGTTTTCGTGGCCCGCTGCCCATAATTTCGGCCTTCACGGCCCGCTTCCCACACTTTCGGCTCTTGCGGCCTGCCTCCCAATACCTTTGGCTCTTGTAGCCTGCTTACCTTTAGCCTTCGCGGCCTACTTCCCAATTCCGGCTCTCGTAGCCTGCTCCTCGATTTGGCTCCCGCAGCCTGCTTCCCATAATTTTGGCTCTTGCAGCCCGCTTCTCAACATCTCCGGCTCTTGCATCCCGCTTCCCAATATCTTTGGCTCTTGCAGCCTGCTTCCTAGAATTCGGCCCTTCACGGCCTGCTTCCCAGAATTCGGCCCTTTACGGCTCGCTTCCCAGAATTCGGCCTTCACAGCCTGCTCCCCAGAATTCGGCCTGCACGGCCCGCTTCCGTAACACCAACTTCGGCCCTTGCGGCCCACTTTCCCGAGTCCGGGTTTCATAACCGGTATCCCCGGTGCACTTTGAATCAACAAAATAAAAACTCTTCTCTCCGTCCCTTCGGGCGACGAACATCCCTTTTGCATCGATAAACCCTTCTCTCTGCCCTCGTGGCTCGCCTTTCGCAACTTCGGCTCTTGAAGCCCGCTTCCAGCCTTGGCTGTTTTGGCCTCACTTATCGGCCCCTGAGCCGACAGCTTTCAATCATTGGCTCCTATGCCAACAGCTATCCAATTATCGGCCCTTGAGCCGACAGCTTTCAATCATCGGCCCCTGAGCCGACAGCTTTCAATCATCGGCCCCTGAGCCGACAGCTTTTTAATCATGGGCCTTCGGGTCAACAGCTTTTCAATTATTGGCTCCCATGCCAACAGCTTTCGATTATCAGCCCCTATGCCGACAGCTTTTCAATCATCGGCCCCTGAGCCGACAGCTTTTCAATTATCGGCCTACGGGTCGACGGCTTTTCAATTATTGGCTCCCATGCCAACAGCTTTCGATTATCGGCCCCTGAGCCGACAGCTTTTAATCATCGGCCTTCGGGTCGACAGCTTTTCAGTTATTGGCCCCCATGTCAACAGCTTTCAATTATCGGCCGCTGTGTCGACAACTTTTATATCATTGGCGTCCACGCCAACAGCCACCTGGAGTTCTTCAAAAAAAAGAGAAAAGAGAAAAAAAGAAGAGAAAAGAGAGAAGGAAAGAAAGAAAAAGAGACTAAGAGACCAATATGCTGCTTCAGTCCCCGGCACCCCGTCGGCACTGATGAAGAGACCAATGTACCACTTCAGTCCCCGGCACCCCGTCGGCACTGATGAAGAGACCAATATACAAGTTCAGTCCCCGGCACCCCGTCGGCACTGGTGAAGAGACCAATATACAGCTTCAGTTCCCGGCATCCCGTCGACGCTGATGAAGAGACAAAGAGGCCAACAAACCAGGTCAGCTCCCGACACCCTGTCGGCACTGACAAAGAGACCAAGAGACCAACATATCAGGCCAGCTCCCGACACCCTGTCGGCGCTGGCGAAGAGACCAAGAGATCAACAAACCAGGCCAGCTCCCGACACCCTGTCGGCACTGGCGAAGAGACCAAGAGAAAAAAAAAACAAACAAACCAGGCCAACTCCCGACACCCTGTCGGCACTGGCGAAGAGACCAAGAGAAAAAGGACAAACCAGGCCGGCTCCCGACACCCTGTCGGCACTGGCGAAGAGACCAAGAGATCAACATATCATGTCAGCTCCCGACACACTGTCGGCACTGACAAAGAGACCAAGAGACAACAAACCATGTCAGCACCCGACGCCCTGTCAGGCACTGACGAAGAGACAAAGAGACCAACATGCTACTGCAGCTCCCGACGCCCTGTCGGAAATAATGAAAAAAGAAAAGAAGAGACCAACAAACCAGGCCAGCTCCCGACACCCTGTCGGCACTGGCGAAGAGACCAAGAGATCAACATATCATGTCAGCTCCCGACACACTGTCGGCACTGACGAAGAGAAAAAGAGATCAACATATCAGGCCAGCCCCCGGCACCCTGTCGGCACTGACGAAGAGACAAAGAGACCAGCATATCATGTCAGCACCCGACGCCCTGTCGGCACTGACGAAGAGACAAAGAGGTCAGCATACCATGCCATGTCAGCCCCCGGCACACTGTCGGCGCTGACGAAGAAACAAAGAGACGAGCATACCACGTCGGCTCCCGACACCCCGTCGGCACTGACGAAGAGAAGACGAGACCAACATGTTACGCCAGCTCTCAACATCCCGTCGGCATCGTCGAAGAGAAAAGAGACAAGTACACCCGCGGGCACCGCCCGGCTCATCCTTCGCCCGCGCTACCCGTGGGTGGGGGGCATTTGTGGACACCAAAAAATTACAAACCCAAATATCATGCCCGGCCTCGCATCAACAAGGGTGCCGAGTGAAGAAGCCCCGGAGAGACTAATCGTCCGGACTCCCCAATATGCACACTGTCGTGAAGCCGTCTCCGGAGTTACGACGGTGAAGAGAAATCAACCAACAAGAGCCCCATAACCCATGGGCCTCGAAGAAAATTAAACATGCCACAACTCGTGCTCACAACGGGCTCCAAACTGCCCATTTAGCCCTTCAGCGGCACGGCCAAGTGCCCCTCAGCGGCACACCCAGGCTGCTCAGCGGCACGCCCTGGCTGCCCCCTTCAACGGCACGCCCCTTGGGCTCCTTCAGCGGTGCGTCCTCAGCCCCTTCGCCGGCACGCCCCAGGGCAGCCCTTCAGCGGCACACCCTCGTGCCCTTTCAACGGCACGCCCTCACATGCCTTCCACGGCACACCTCCCAGGCCGCTCAGCGGCACGCTCTCCATGGCCCTTCAACGGCACACTAGTTCATGACCTCCAGCGGCACACCCTTTGTGCCCCTTCAACATCACATTCCCTATGCCCCTTTAGTGGCACACCCCTTTTCAAGCCCACTGGCGACACACTTCTTCAGCCCCTTCAGCGACACGCCCTCAGCAGGCCTTCAGCGGCACGCCCTCAGCAGGCTTCAGCGGCACGCCCTCAGCGGGCTTCAGCGGCACGCCCTCAGCGGGCTTCAGCGGCACGCCCTCAGCGGGCTTCAGCGGCACGCCCTCAGCAGGTCTCAGCGGCACGCCCTTTAGGGGCTTCAACGGCACGCCGTTTTGGCTCCCCCACGGCACGCCTTTTCAACTCTCCAGCGGCACAGTGGTGAAGCTTTTCAACGTCAATGCGACGTGAAGCCCATGCCCTATACATCCTTGGCGCGCAGTGGAACCGTCTGAGGTGGCAGCTGATCGTTGGGCCACATAGCCTACCCCACTGACACCCAGGACGGGGCAGGTCAACCGCATCATCACAATCCACTTCCCGCCTTCGACGGCCGTGCTCAAAGGCTCCGGCGGCTCGGGGTATAAAAGACCCCCTGTTTTTGACAGAGAGGGGAGAGACACACACACACAGACGAACAGAGAAGAGGAGAAGAAGAGAAGAAGAAGAGAAGAAGAGAAGAAGAAGAGGGAGGGGCTCCCCCTGCTGCCCCGTCCACCATTGCCGGAGAAGAGAGAAGAGAAGAAGAAGAAGAAGAGAAGAAGAGAGAAGAGAAGAAGAAGAAGAAGAGAAGAAGAGAGGAGTGAGGTCTGGGAGGGGGGGGAGCCCATGCTCCGTTCCCCTTTTCCCCCTTGTATCTTCGTTTCCCTTTCCCCTTCCCTTTGCTTTTGGGTTTCCTGTCTTGCCCGTAGCCTTGGCTCGGACATGTCCGTCGATGTATGTGTAGGGCTTTGGTCCCTTGGCTTCCCATGAATGAAAATCACCCTTCTCGGGTCTTTCCTGCCATTTCTGTTGTTTTACTCCCGCCTTCGCGATGCATGTGATGTGTTGTTCTTTTCCCCTTTTCCGTCGGTGTTGTTGGCGCCCCCGTCGCAATGTGACTTCCCCCTCATGTGTTTTGGCCTCACGGGTTCTTCGTTCCCTTCCACGGCCATCTATTGTGCTCACCGAGCTTGAGGAGAGAGGGAGACCATTGTCCTCTCTCCGAACACACAGCCACCAGTGGCCTATCCCAAGCCTTAAACTTCTCTTCTTCTTTCCCTGAACGGCCTGCAAACCTCCCAGCCCATGCACTTAGCCCTTTCAACCCTCCAGCACACCTCTCCGAGCTTTGGCCGGCACACTAGTTTTGGCCCTTAGCGGCACATCTCATGTGCCCTCAGCGGCACACCCCCTTTCTGCCTTCGGCGGCACACACCCTTTTGGCCTCCGGCGGCACACACCCCGATTGATCCTTGGCAGGCACACTCCCTCTTGGCCCTTGGCCGGCACACACCTTTCAGGCCCTCATCGGCACACTTCTTGGCCCTGCCCCGAGCCCTTTCCTTTGCGTTTTCCGAGGTTCTATAAAGGTGTTGTTGCCTCCGGGCGCCCACCTCCAGTTGTCGGGTTCCGTCACTCCATGTGGGCGCGTTCCCTTTATCTCCCTTACGCTCGGGTTAAGGGGAGATGCTGCCGAATTTTTCGTTAGAAACTATAACACTTTAAAAGACAAAAAAAGACAGCAACAAACAAACGAAAAGAACGACGATAAAACACTTCCTTCGCCAGCACACATGGCCAGGCCTTCGCCGGCACGCCTGCCTGGCTGCCTTCCCCGGCACGCTCATTTCCTTCCTTCGCCGGCACGCCTGCCTGGCTGCCTTCCCCGGCACGCTCATTTCCTTCCTTCGCCGGCACGCATGGCCAGGCCTTCGCCGGCACACCTGCCTTGGTGCCTTCCCCGGCGCACCTTGCTTGGCCCTCGCCGGCACACCCATCACGGCCCCTGCGCCTCTTCGCCGACACACCCTTCATGGCCGCTCAGCGGCACGCTCCACGGCGCCCCTCAGCGGTACACTCTCCCTTGGCCCAGCGGTACACCAGAAATAATGACAACAATAAAGATAATAAGCTAAAAGAAAACGTAATAAATAAACAAATAAAAATAATAATGACAATAACAGCAAACTCAAAGGAAGAGGGAGAAATAATAACAAACAATAATGATAATAACAATAATAAACAATAACAAATTTAGAAGAAAATGAATAAGTAAATAAGAATAATAAAGAAATAAATAATAATAATAAGCTTAAAAATAATAATAATAGTAAATAGATAAATGAACGATAACAAAAAAATAAATAAATAATAATAACAAACTTAACAAAAAAATGACAAGTAAATGAATGATAACAAAACAAACAAAATAATAACAAACCTAATGTTAACCATAATAAACGAATCAATCACAAGAAAAATGAATAAATGGTAATAAAGAACCCACCCGAATATATCTATAAATCTACAAATTAATAAATAATAATAATAAAATTTTAAATAACAATAAAATAATGTAATCCACGTGGCAGCCCCGTCTCTCCCGTGACCCGGTGCCGAAGGAACAACAATGCCGCCCTGGCGGGCTGGGCTTGAGTCTTGGGAATTATCCCGAAATGGCCATGACCCGACCTCGCCTCGGGCTAACATTCCGATTAAACCGGACTCATTTCTCCGACCGGATCCTTTCCGAGCCGCTACTAAAATTGCCGCACGTTCGGCAGACATTTGAACGGATTCCCCTTGATTCCCGCCGCGTTTCTATTACGGACCTGCGTTCGAACATGGAAAGGCCCGCGAGCGACCTGCATAGCCGGGGGCTCCTACCCCGATATGGTTGTGAGCCGGCATTGCTCCGGGCCAATAGCTCATCAATTCCGGATTTGTTCCAATGGGATTCGCTCCCGCTCTTTCATTGAAATTGCCGTAAACTCGGCACACATTTGTACGGGGCTGTTTCCGCCCGCGTCGCACTTTCGATATGGGCCCCTGCCCGAGCATGAAAAGGTCCGCAAGCGACCAACAGAAATGGAATGGAACAAGATGGCCCTGGCCACCCCCGGACTCCTTCCGTGGGAATATCAATAAGACCTCCATGGGCCATACTTGGACCTCGGGCCCGCCCCAATCATGGTCATCGTCTGGCTCATATCCTCAGTCTATAGCCCGCTCCTTTCGAACGCGTTTCGGTTTTGAAATCCAGCCCCGGGACTCTCCCCCGTTGCCCCCGGGCACCGGGAATATTAATGATGCCCACGCAAGCCCTGTTCGGACCACGGGAGGCGCCCCCAATATGGTCCTGACCCGATCTTGCACTGGGCCAATAGGTTCTCCGGTTTCCGGCTATAATAACCGAGATTCAACCGAATGTTTTTAGTGTCTCGGAATAATATACTTGCCGTATCCCAGCATGCATATGCTCCAGGTCCTCCCGCGACGATTACAATATTCTCAAGCTGGACTCCCGTCCGAATATTAAACGGTCTCCCGAACGACCGGCATGTTTTGAACGCCCGCTTCTCCGGGACACAGGGCTCTTCAGCCAATTCAAGGGATACTCCCGCGCCGCCCTTTGGCACCGGAAATATTAATGACGCTCATGCAAGTCTTGTTACGACCGCGGGGGGGCCCACCGTAGTATGGTCGCAGCCTGCTCTTGCACCGGGCCAACAGGTTCACCAGTTTTCGACCGCTCTAACCAAGGTTCAACCGAACGTCTTTCGTTCTCCCGAACAATAAACTTGCCGTACCTTGGCATACACACGCTCCGGTCTTCCCGCGACGATCGCGCTTTTCCCGAGACGGACACTCGTCCGAACATTAAATGGTCAGCACATGACCGACATGATCTCAAGTGGTTTTCTTCTCGCCCTTGCGCGAGGACTTCGATACCCCCTAATAGACCTTTTATACAATCAATCTCTCGGCCATGAGGCCCTGAATCTCGGCGATTAATCAAGGGTGTTCCCTCGTATAGGGGATGTAAATGACGTTGTGACCTTTACGGCGTGGCGGGTTTTGGTCCCGACACGAACCACACAATCGTCTGACGAAGTCAGATCGAGCGCACCATGGGCTCTTCGGAGCCCGAATAAATTGTCACTTTGTGACTGGCACGCCCACGCACTTAATGAACCGAATAAAGCCAATAAACGAACGAACCAGAAGAATAAACAACAAACATAAGCGAACGAAAAGTGCGTCCACACCACCTGGGCGAGCGCGTTCTCTGTCCGCGCCCGAAAACGGCAAAAACCGCGAAGAAACTCATTCCACGCCTCGTTCACCCTCAGGTGAAAAGGGAACAAAGGGAAAATCATTCCCCAAGCCCCTAGACATTCAATGGTGCCCTCAAATCACCAATTAACACGCTAAAATGCTAGATCGGGCTCACATCCCAAAATCATGATTTTTCCCCAAAACGGCAATAAACTCACGATCGGCTCACCACGGGCCACCAAAACCGCGGGAAATGAAATACACGGGCTGAGGGTCCATCTCCCTACCTCCACCGAAGATTTCGCGCCCCGAGGACGCCGATCCTCGAAGAAAACGTCGCGAAACCCTCGTCGGGACACGAACTGGCGGCCAAGCTTCCACGCGCCACCGGCCCTCGATCCTCGACCCGTTCCTCGCCTCCCGCCATCGCCGCCTCGCCCTCCTCCGCCATCGTCGGCCGCCCGGGGAGAGGGGGAGAGAAAGAGATGAGAGAGAGCGAGAAAGAAAGAATGGGGAGAGAGAGAGGAAAAAGGGGGTTAATATATAGAAAATCCAAAAATTCTGGAAAATATCAAAATAGGAAAAATTACTTCCCGCGATCCTCGGAAGACGCACAACGTAGTGGTAACGTCTCGGAGTCGGAGAACGCAACGGTTCACCCTACACAGGATTCCGAATGTTCGACAGCCAAAAATACGCGTAAAACCCAAAACGCGACCTGGGACCTACGAAAGCACTCCGAAAAATCCAGAAAAATACCGGCAAGCTCCTCACAATGCCACAGACCCAAGGAAATTCACGGGCACACCACCAATGGGTTCGACAATCTGGTATAAAAGTCCGAAGCTCACTCGGACACGGTCCGCAACCCACGAAAAGACGATCCGAAACCCACGGATCCAGATCCAAGAAATATCCGAAAAACCCGGGGCATTACAGTTTCACTGCATGCTTTGGACTGCCAAGGCAATTTTTGTCATGAGCATTGCAAGTGTCGACTCACAGAGTCGACACTTGTTAACCTGCGTGTTGCCTTGGTGTAGCAGGCAGCAAGTGTCGACTCTGAGAGTCGACACTTGGTGTCCTGGGTCGGTTGGTTTCAGAAGGCAGAATGGTTGGCAAAAAGTGTCGACTCTGAGAGTCGACACTTTTGCCTGGGTTTAGTTTTTTTTAAGGGGACAGAACACCTTGACAAAAGTGTCGACTCTAAGCTCTGGTGCGTCTGGATCAGGTTTGCGTATTGGGTTTCGAAACCCACCATTTGTGATCCATTTGTCTTGCTCTTTTACACCTTTACCCTTAGGGCATTCTTACATATGTAGGTGGTGTTTTGAGTGGCTTTTACCAAGGGTTTAATGGTCATTGCATCATCTTTTTCTCTCCCTATATGTGTGCTGCGTTTTTCACATCGGGAGAATAGGAAGGAAAGGGGTATAGCCGCAGGAAGGAGTGGAGAGGTTTTTCCTAAGAAGTGTTCACATTTTTCTCATCCTTGCCGGGCTATCAAGGCTGTCAAGGTGAGATCTGCATCCCTCATCCATTTCTCATCAAGCTTTCAAGCTCCAACGAAGCTCCATCTTCAAGAGAAGCTCGTTCGGTATCGTTGAAGTCGAAGAGCGACCTCCACTGTGGAAGATTCATGCAAAATCAAGTCAAGGCCCTTCATCACTTAAGAATATATTTCTGGAACCTTCCTATTTATTTTTCAATGATTTCTATCTTGAATATTGAGCATGTATTGATCATCTTTCTAATTTTTTGAACATCGAAATATCTGTGTGTGTGGACGGAGCTGCGTCTCCGTGTGAGGATTTAGTGCGGGGTAAGTTACCCGACTGTGTGTGTGCTGCGGTGGTAGCAGTCTGGGGCTGGGTTCCGTGTGTGTTGATTGATGCGGAGGCAATGTGTGTGGTGTTGGGGTTCATCCCCGTGGTTGCTACATTTGTAGCGTGTTAGTGAAGCCTCACCGTGTTTCGGTGAGGGGTGGACGTAGGGAGCCCGTCGTGATCTCGACTCACCTAAAAATCTCCGTGCTCTTTGTGACATGCCTGTGTGATTGTCCATTTCTCCTATCTCCATTCACAGGTCAATTTATAGATTTTTATTCACTGCACCACTACACATTGCAACATATACTATCCGTGTTTGAAGTAGGTTCAATCGTTCAGTGCATAGATTATTTAAGTGAGATCGAAAAGATTGAGTGAACCTAAATCTCATCTCAGTTTAGTTTAATTAACGTAGTTAATTTTATTTTTGATGCAATTAATTTAGTTATTCTCAAAATTCGCCATCTCGACTGGGGGATAATTCAACTCCCCTTCTTGTCCGTCATCTATTCTGGGCCAACAGTCCTTTTGGGGCCGTTTAACTCGATCCGATATATTTGAATCATGAATAAAGGGAATATAAACAAGGCCTATTGCGAGTATGGTTTGGGTCTGCGGGTATGTCCCGTCATGGCTATGACCTGATCTCGTTTCGGGATCGATAATTATTCGGGTCGGATCTACTCTTCCTAGATTCCATATTTTTTTCTGAGCTTAAATCATGCCCAAATCACAGACATACGTGTTTGTCCAGAGGATTACACAATAAATATCCGGGGACATAAATGACGTCAACCAATAAACTTACGGCTGGGTCTCGAGGATTCCGTTCTGCGCCACGTAGCCGTCCACCGTTGTGGTCTCCAAGTTCTCTGCACCTGGCTGCTCTTAAGACACGTGGCGTCTCCCCGCCCTTTTCTTGCCGTACGTCGAATCCTCGTACCATATGGCGCCCGGCCTATAGCACGCCGTCCACCGCAGTCGCCGGCTAGCTCAGACCCAAGACGTCACTCCGACGCCGCGGGTGGTGGCGCGGGCAGGGAGCAAGTCGCCAATGGCCGTCATGGCGACGAGGGGAGCGGTGGCTTGCACCCGTATAGCCCTCTTCCACCGCCGCCCTCAGGTCGCCAACTTAATCCTCACTTCACATTCCTAACTTTTTGTTTTTCTCAGTGACAGCTCGCTGGTCTATTTGATCTCTCGAAAGTCGAGGGCAAGATGAACTCGTGCGAGTTTTGCCCATTTGTTCAGTTCCCCCTCCCCCCACCTTTTATTCCTCTTCCAATTCGATTGGAGAGGTGCCGATTCTCTTCTGATTTTTTTTTTGAGAATTGGATGGTACCACAATTGTATTAATTGTAAAAAAGTGAGCGGGATGTACAAGTATAGTCGATCAGCTCCCAAACCGATTCTCTTCCGATGGAAGTACAGCCGCTGGCTGCTGCCGTTTGATTCTAATTTTAATGGGAGAACTTTGGTTCTTTTGAGCTGTAGTTCCCAGCGTCAAAGAATTCAGCCCGTCCGAGGAGGATTGGCAGAAGCCGAACGAGTGGATTGCGCGTATTTGCCCGGTATTCACGAGCAGAAGAGTTTTCCACACGCATTCAAGGTGGTATCTCTCTGAATTTGGACATCAAATTCTTGTTTTGCGTTTATGCGGCACTGTATGCTTTGCTCAATTGGCGGGGGCTGGAGTTCTCTTACGGATTTATTGCATTGGACTATTTCCGATTGTGGATCTCAATTGTTTCATCTGAATCAGTGGTCCGCTAGAGATACTCTTTGGTTAGCATATGCGTTTAAGAATATACAAAGAGACCTACAAATGTCTCAACGATGGTAATACATGTAATAACTTGTATCTTGCATGTATAGCGAAAGTCAGGAGTTTGGGAAAACTTATGCTGGCATAAACTTTCTATAAAGACTTCTAGATCTGATTTCCTATGCAGTTAACTTAGTTTCTAGATGTGGCATGCCATAAACATGGGGATCCAATAAATTAGGAAAAAGGTGAAGGCATTACCAGCTTATCCTTCTTTTGCCTTTTCATACAGCACAATAAACTTTTGACCAGATGCATATTAATATCTAACTGAAAACAATCTGTTTCTTTAGATGGCATCAATGATTTTCCCAAACTGGTGGAGGAGATCGTTCAAACGTCAATTAGCACAGGGCCTAGAGGTGCATTTAGGTTGGCTCAAGGCATCCAAGCTGTTATAGGTGTTGGCGGGGAATGGCTAGCAGATGTCTCCAAGGTATTATGCCTTTTTGTTCGTGTTACATCAAACCATCAGTTTTAGTATGTTTCTTTGAATTGTTAACTACTATAATTAATGATTTAATGCTCTCAGTCAAGATTCTGCCTTTTTCTTTGCCGGCACAACCAAAGATTGTTATCTGTGTCCTGCACAGGCATCTAACACATGAAGTTGACTAACATACTTTTGTACATGGAAAATGTAACATCTTATTTTTGGCTGGTCAACTCTTGGATAACACTGACGATGTGTTCTTATTTTTTCAGACAGTTAATTCATCAAATGTATTATCAAACCAAATGCAGCTTGGATTAATTTCCCCTCTTTATCTACGGAGACTATTCGAACGTATGGGAGCAACCTATATAAAGTTAGGCCAGGCATGCTGTCTGATTCTATCCTTTGAGATTATGCTCTCTAATTAATCTAATTGTTCATTCTTCACTTGGCACTTACATCTGATCGATTTGCATGTTTTAGTCTTGTTTTCCATGCTTGTTCTGCAATTATTCTAACAGGAGTTCAACTAAGTTTGAAGTTAACAGGCATTGTGATTTTGTTTTTTCTATTGCATATTTGCATGTCTCTGGCATAACACCTTTTTCTTCTATCATTTTATCCATGTGTACATAATTGCATCCAGTTCTTCTTGGTAGTTTTTTGTCAATGAGGATGGAAATTACTAGAAAACACATAATAAGGACATAGGAAAATTGTAAATTAAAATGGCTTGTTTCTTGTTGATATGTCTTTATCAATGAAAATAGACTTGTAAATGGAAAATATACCAAGCTAGCTTCTAACTGCAATTGACGGATTTTCTGTGATTTGTTAGTACTGTGATTTGAGTGGTAAAATCAATTGCTGTATTTCACCTTTTTCTTTTCCACTTAAATGGATTGCACCACTGCTGAATTAGGCACCTCATGTTGTAATTGTGCAGTTTATTGCATCTGCACCAACTTTATTTCCTGCAGAATATGTCCAAGAATTTCAAAACTGCTTTGATAAGGCTCCAGCAGTTCCTTTTAGTGTGATCGAGGCTGTTCTGCGTGAAGATTTGGGGAAGCCGCTAGATAGTGTGTATGAATATATTGATCCAGTGCCCATAGCCTCAGCATCAATTGCCCAGGTTTGTGCAAATTAATCCCTGAACCCCTTGTAACTTCATTCTTGATGTATTTTGATAGATGGCCAGGCATTCTTAAACTTACTTGCAGGTTCATGGTGCAAGGCTGAAAGGTTCCAAAGAAGAAGTAGTGATAAAGATTCTAAAACCTGGCATAGAAGACGTACTGGTTGCAGATCTGAACTTTGTTTACATTGTTGCACGCATCTTGGAGTTCCTAAATCCTGAGCTTCGTCGTACATCACTAGTGAGATGGATTGACTCTTCTTGCTTTTTGTTTTGTCCAATGCAAGTTCCTGTAAAGGTTGACATCATAACAAATTGAAAGAAGTGCAGTCACATCATGTAAACATAGTTAAAAAATAGCTAATATGTGTGCATGGTCATTTTGTCATATTTATCTTAGAAAATTTCTCTTTTCAATAATATGATAACAATGGCAATGTTGGTTACTCTGTTTACTTCCATTTTTGGGTTTTTTACTTTTTAGTCCCTACAGACAAGCGTATTTCCCTTTTAGTCCGTTGAATGCAACTGTTTTTTAAAAGTCCCTACAATCTTTTAACTCTTATTTTTTAGTCCCTATAGTTTACAGATGTTAGAAAAAGAGGATATACGGGAGAATATTCCATCCTAAACTAACGGAACATTGGAAATCATGAAAATACCCCTGCTCTCTCTCTCTTCGATGCCTCTCTATCTCTCTTCTCTCTTTCTCTCCCCCTACGCGCTCTCTCTATCCAAGCCAGCTGGCCAGCGGCAAGCCCCGCCGACGATGAACCCTGTGGTGGACGGACCTCAACGCCATTCCCTCATTGCGTACAAGGTTTAACACAAAGATATTACGATCACAGACACTTCATACAAACATGAACGGGAGAGAGAGAGAGAGAGAGAGAGAGAGAGAGAGAGAGAGAGAGAGAGAGAGAGTGAGAGAGAGGATGGTCTGGTGGTGATAGAAAGAGAGGGAGAGGGAAAGAGAGAGAGAGAGGGAGGGGGCGGGGTGTCACGTCCCAAGCGCGGAAGGAACCTGGTATTCGTGACGAGTTTATATCAATCATGTCAATCAGAGCATAAGGAATTCGACATATAGACAGAGCGTGCAAAGGTAGAGCTAATAAACCAAATCCTTTATTTCATTAATAATCTCCAAAGATAATTCAATTATATACTCTTTATTGCCAAAGTAAAGATACTAGACGCAATAAAAAGGAAGATACAAGAATGACTCAAGAAATAGAGTAGACACGACTAGATAACGGCTTCAACAAGCGGACAGCTCTACGCTCTTCACTCGTGTCCATTCCCATCCAAATGATCTTCATCATCAGAATTACCTGAAAATAGGGGAAAAACTAGGGTGAGCGAACGCTCAGTAGGAATTATATCTCAAGTACAAGCTTGCTTTAAGTAAATTACATGTTACATGAATGCAAGTATAGCTAGGCATGAACGCATGATAATGTCGAGAGTGAATAACAAGAATCGGTATAGATGGACTAGTGAGATTTTAAGATATTCATGTAAAGCTATCAAGAAGTTCAAGTACGCAATCTCAAGTCATGTGATGAGAATTGGCTATTAAATTTCAAGCAAGTAAATACTCATTTCGGGCCACGCAAGTCGTGTCAAGTCAAGTCAAGCACGAGATCGTGGAATGCCATAATCAAGCAAGTCATGCACTTCGGTGCAATGCCACACCGTGATCAATATAGCTCCTATGGGCACAAGTACTTTCGGGTGCTCCTCCCAGGATCAGATCGGGCCCTGTATGTGCCAGCATTGAGTCATGTATATATTTTTAGACATCCACTATAGTTTATAGCCAATAGAATTCCAAAGGAACAAGCCATTGTAGGATGATGAGGTAGATTTCACAGAATGAAGGAGTTCAAGGACAAAACTTGAACAAGGATGCCATACCGATAAATCGCATGAAAAACGATGACATATCATGAAACTAGGTAATTGGCGTCCACTCAGACAACCATCAATTACAGAAATAACGTCCATTGTGGTGGTCGCTCATTCCTGTGAGCAGTACAGGCACGAAGAATTTGCGTCCATATCACGGCCGCTAATTCAGTAATTAGCGCCCACTGGCCTGGTCGCCAATTCCTTTTGGCGTCCATGTCCTGGTCGCTAATTCCAGACAGAGACAGACTTTCCACAGAGGCCAGAAATAATGCTCTATGAGGGCTAGTGCATCACGTTTCTTCAGAGGGACGTGACAAGCAATGGTTCCAGGATTTTTAGGGTACAACCTACTCGGTTGCCTTGAGGGAATCTAAGGCTAACGTAGACTTACGGAGGTCTCAATGAAGAAAGCACCAGTCCGAAGGAAGGAATATCCCGCGAAGGGTCCAATCATCACCAAGAGTTAGTGTGTAAGCGTAAAACGCCGTGAAACATGGACTCCATCTACGGACGTGAGATGAGAATGTCAAAAGACCCGCGGTATGGGTCAAAATCTGATAAATCTGAGAAACAGGAATCTGCGCCCAGACAGACATGCACTAAATTAGGAATTAGCGTCTACTGTCAAGTCGCCATATCATTATTTACGAAAACTCAGAATAAACTTTTCAGGGATTAGCGACCCTTTAAAGAGGCGCTAAATCAATATATAATAGTTTTCAATTTAATATTTCAATAAAATGGGCGACCTTCCAAGAAGGCGCCATACCATAATATAGCGACTAGGTGATGGTCGTTAATTCTTATTTTCTGATATATTTCAATTTTTAACAAATAACATGAATCTGCGCCTCTGTGGAGGGGCGCCAGTTCAAGAATGAACGCCTTCCCAAACAGGCGCTAATTCTTCGATGTATAAACTTTGCAGGACATCAGGCAGGTACGTAGCTAGACACAAGGTACTGTTTGTTTCTAGTGAAATAGCATGAACAGTAGTGCAATGAGATGTACATGGAATTTTTGAAGACATGAACATGTAGGGAAAAATAATAAGACTCTAGAAACATGCTCATAATAAATTTTACACAATAGGTTCCATAGTTATTTAATTTTTAACGGGGGTTAATTATTAAATCATATTACAAGAAATAGCGGCGGTCACTGGGTCGCAGATTAATGGGCGGCCAGCAGACAGTCGCAAATTCTAGAATTTGCGCCCGCCTGTGTGGTCGTTCATTAATTGGCGGCCAAGGGACAGTCGCCCAATCATGATTTAGCGGCCACTGTGGTGGTCGCTATTTCCATGCAGAATAGACACGTCACTCTACGCAAAATCTTAAGAACATGGAGACAAGGAAACGAATTATAAGCATGATATTCATGAGTTATATGCATGCAACCTGTTACTAATGATCTTGGGCATTAGTTCTTAAGAAAACCTACCTCGTTAGGGTTGAACGGGACGACGAACAGAGAGAGAGAGGATAAGAAACGCAGCAGCAGCAACTGCAATATGAGGAAGAAGATGCAACTTCTTCACGTGTGTTGATGAGGGAAGAGGGAAGATGCAAGAGCTTCTTCACGGCAGCAACGATCGTAGAAGAAGGAGGAAGAAGCAACATGCTTCTTCTTCACGCACGACTGCAGGCACGTTAGGGGAATGTCGACACACGGCTCCTTCGAACGCAGCAGCAACAATAGCTTTTGCTCGTTCGAGAGGGGGTCATATATATATAGGGATTTAGGATTTTGGCTTCTAATGGGAATTGAGTTTCCTATGATGAATCCTAATAGGTTTAAACCTTCCCATGTATATCTTCTCATTGCCAAAATTGCAGCCACCTTCCTGGTTGGGTTCGAAACCCTAAAGTCCTTTCTCCATGCAATCTTCGAACGTGGGTTAAGCTTTGTATAACCAAAAGGCCCTATATGTGTATGTAATTGTATACATATCCTACCGTAAGGCCCATTTGGTGAAAAGCCCATGGTTTTGGGCCATATGTGCTTTGGTTTATTGACCAAGCCCCTTTTATATATGTGGGTTAAGGCCTTCTATTGTGTATGAATTGAGGTTTGGGCTTCATATTTTGTTTGATTTGGGCTCTTATTTTATTTATTTGGAGGATTTATTTATTTAGGAACTTTTATTCCTATAATTTTATTCGGGGTGCTACAGCCTCCCCCACTTAATAGAATTTGGTCCCCAAATTCAATTCTATATAGACATGGAGGGTGCAGAGTACTTACGATTTTGAAATAAGTCGGGGAATCTTCACTTCATAGATTCTTCGGTCTCCCATGTGGCTTCATGTTCAAAACTTTTATTCCATTGAACCTTCACCATGGGAATAACCTTGTTCCGAAGTACACGAACCTCTCGATCAACGATCTTTACGGGCTTTTGTTCATAGGTGAGGTCTTTTTGTATCACCAGGTTGTCATGATCTATGACGTGGAACGGATCATGCACATACTTCTTAAGTATAGAAATGTGGAACACATTATGTACTTCGGATAATTGTGGTGGCAAGGAGATTCGATAAGCTACCTCACCCACTCTCTCTAGCACTTCGAATGGACCGATATATCTTAGTGTAAGCTTGCCCTTAACATCAAATCTTCTAATGTCTCGTCCTAGGGAAACCTTAAGAAAGACGTGGTCTCCGACTTGGAACTCAAAGTCTCTTCTTCTAGTATCGGTATACGTCTTTTGTCTCGACTGAGCCATCTTGAGTCTTTCTCTAATGAGTTGTACTTTCTCAGTCGTATCCCTTACCATATCTGGGCCTAGAAGTTGCCTTTCCCCAACTTCGTCCCAGCACATAGGCGAGCGACAACTCCTTCAATACAATGCCTCGAAGGGTGCCATTTGAATACTCGCCTGGTAACTGTTGTTATATGCAAACTCGACCAGGGGTAGATGATCATGCCAGCTTTCGCCAAAATCAATCACACAAGCCCGTAGCATGTCTTCTACAACTTGATTCGTTCTCTCGGTCTGACCATCCGTTTGAGGATGAAAAGCTGTGCTTAAATTTAGTCTCGTCCCCAACGAATGTTTTAGACCCTTCCAAAAATAAGAAGTGAAGCACGGGTCTCGGTCAGGCACGATCGAAACAGGAACTCCATGCAGTCTAACCACCTCTTTGATGTATAAGGCAGCTAGAACATCAACCGACCATCGGCTCTTTATAGGTAAGAAGTGTGCCTACTTGGTCAATCGATCTATGATAACCCATATTCCATCATGTCCGCCTTTAGATTTAGACAAACCCATGATGAAATCTATGCCGATATCTTCCCACTTCCACTTGGGAATGTCTAGAGGATGTAACTTACCAGCAGGCTTTTGGTGTTCCGCCTTGACTTGTTGACATGTGAGACAACGAGAAACAAAGACTGCTACCTCCCTTTTCATGTTGGGCCACCAAAAGGTTCGCTTCAAATCTTGGTACATCTTGGTACCTCCCAGATGAATTGTATACCTTGATCGGTGAGCTTCTTCTAAAATTTTCTTCTTTAATTCCGGACAGTCCGGTACACATGTCCTTTCACGGAACAATAGTCTTCCATCAGATGCTAGCTTGAAATCTGGTTGTTCCACTATCTTACCCTTGATCTCCACTAGTACTGGGTCTTCATCTTGTAACCCTTTTATTTCGGAGAGTAAATCCGGTTGTATCCTCATGTGTGATAGAGTAATACACCCTTTCTCCTTGTCCGTGCTTATATCCAGTTTGGAAAATTGTTCCAGCATATTCCATTCTTGGATCATACAGTTGGCCAATAACGCTCTCGGCTTTCGGTTAAGGGCATCAGCTACGGAATTGTCCTTACCAGGATGATATTGTATTGTGAAGTCGAAGTCCTTGAGATACTCTAGCCAACGTCTTTGTCTCATGTTCAATTCTTTTTGGGAGAATAAGTACTTGAGACTCTTGTGATCGGAGTACACGGTGAATTGTTCTCCATAGAGATAGTGTCTCCAGATCTTTAAAGCAAATACTATCGCGGCCAGCTCTAAGTCGTGCACCGGGTAGTTCTCCTCGTGCTTCTTCAATTGCAGGGAAGAGTAAGCAATGACCTTCCCTTGTTGCATTAACACACATCCGAGGCCTATTCCGGATGCATCGGTATATACCTCGAATTTCTCTCCTTCAGTCGGTAATGCTAAGACTGGAGCAGTCGTCAGATGATCCTTCAAGGCTTGAAAGCTCCTTCGCAATCCTCATTCCACTCATAAGGAATCTCCTTGCGTGTCAGCCTAGTAAGAGGAACAGTAATCTTAGAGAAGTCTTTTATAAATCGCCGATAATAACCAGTTAGACCTAAAAAACTTTGGATCTCAGCTGCATTTGTCGACCTTTCCAATTCTTTACAGCCTCGACCTTTGATGGATCCACAGATATGCCATTCTTTGAAATCACATGCCCTAAGAAAGATACTTCCTCAAGCTAGAAATCACATTTGCTAAGCTTGGCATAGAGTTGATTCTTCCTTAATATTTGCAATGCAATCCTCAAGTGCTCTTCATGATCTTTCTCAGACTTTGAGTATATTAATATATCATCAATGAAAACCACAACGAACTGATCTAGATGAGGTCTGAATATACTGTTCATCAACTGCATAAAGGCTGCAGGGGCATTTGTTAGTCCAAAAGGCATAACAGTAAATTCGTAATGCCCATACCTGCTCCGAAATGTCGTCATGTGAATATCCTCATCCTTGATTCTTAATTGATGATATCCCGACCTGAGATCAATCTTTGAGAAATATTTAACTCCAGATATTTGATCAAATAATTCATCGATCCTCGACAGTGGATACTTGTTCTTGATAGTAAGGTGGTTCAATTGCCGATAATCGATGCAGAGTATCATCGATCCATCTTTCTTCTTGACAAAAAGCACAGGCGCTCCCCACGGCGAAGTACTCGGCCTAATGAATCCTTTCTTCAAGAGCTCCATCAATTGTTCCTTCAACTCTTTGAGCTCGGCGGGGGACATCCTATAGGGTGCCTTAGAAACTGGCCCAGCACCAGGGACAAGGTCGATGGTGAAGCCCACTTCTCTTTGTGGGGGTAATCCGGGCAAATCTTCCGGAAACACATCGGGAAATTCCCGAACCACGCGGATGTCTTCTATCTTGGACTCCTTAACTTCCGTGGCAGACACAAATGCTATGAAAGTCACACACCCTTCCTTAAGAGCTTGCTAGCTCGGAGAGCCGAAATAAGGGGTAACTTGCCTCGATTTTGGGGACTAGTGTAGACAACCTTCGGGTAGTCTTCAAAGGTTATTTTGCCCTTTCGACAGTCTACCACTGCCGTGTGTGTAGCTAGCCAATTGGCTCCTAGTATGGCACCATAGCCTTCCATGTCCATACAGACTAGATCGGCAGGTAAGTTATGTCCTTCGATAATTACCTCGGTTTCCGGGTAGTGGTGTGTAATTTCGGAACCAGTTCCAATAGGGGTGGAGATAACTAATTCCGAATCCAACAACACAGGTTTCATAGATAATGGCTTAGCAAATCTTCCAGAGATGAATGAATGTGTTGCGCCGGTATCAAATAAAACTAAGGCGGACTTGGAACAAATAGTTAAGGTACCTTCCACGAGTCCGCCTTCATTTTGATCTTCTTCTTGAAGAGCTTGTAAACGGCCTTGTTTCTTTACCGGGCGCTTGTCATTGTTAGCTTGCTCATTCAATAGGGGGCAGTTGTGAATCCGGTGGTCTAGGCTTCCACAATGGAGACACGCTCCCAACCTTCTCCAGCACTCCTCGGCCTTATGGCCGGCCTTGTCACAATGCTTGCACACCTCTTTGGAAGGTGTGGTAGTAATAGAAAAGGGCTTGCTACCCTTCTTGATCTTCTTCTCTTGGGAGGAATCTCCTCCATTGCTAGTTCTCTTCTTAGTGAAGGTAGGCTTGAATGAGCCCAAGCTTGTAACGTGCTCCTTCTTGTCTTTCCCACGAATCCGGTCGGACAGTTCCGTGGCGTCTTCTAATAACTGAGCTCGTCGTACCATTTCTGAGTAGACTCGAATGTCCATCGGCGCCAATTGGGTAATATATTGCGGCCGAAGCCCATTGAGAAATCTCCTAGCCTTCATCTTCTCGGTACACACTAGATGTGGTGCATACCTTGATAGACGGGAAAATTGGGCCTCATACTCGGCCACTGATAGAGTCCTTTGCTTGAGTGCGGCGAATTCCGTGGCCTTCTTTTCTTGGATACGATCCGAGAAGTATTTGTTATTGTAATATTCTACGAACTCGCCCCACGTGACGTGGTCATGTGGCAAAGTGGCTTCAATCGACTCCCACCAGAATCGGGCATCCCGCTCTAGTTGGAAAGTCCCTAGCAGAACCTTCTCCTCATCCGTGCATTGCATTACACGGAATATCCTTTCTATCTCTTTGATCCAATTCTCGGCATCATCGGGGTCAGACGAGCCTGTGAACTTCGGTGGATTCATATTGCGAAAGCTTCGGTGGAGATCTCCCGCTCCACGATTTGCTCCGCCCTGCGCCACTTGTTGTAGCGTCTGGGTAAGACCTTGGACAATGCGTTGCATATCACGCCACTGAGCACGTTCGGCAACCATAGTCCTACAAGGTGTTAAATAACTACATTAATAATTGATGAACCAAGGAATATCCTAGGCTCTGATACCACAAAAACTGTCACGCCCCGAGCGCGGAAGGAACCCGGTATGCGTGACGAGTTTATATCAATCATGTCAATCAGAGCATAAGGAATTCGACATATAGACAGAGCGCACAAAGGTAGAGCTAATAAACCAAATCCTTTATTTCATTAATAATCTCCAAAGATAATTCAATTACATACTCTTTATTGCCAAAGTAAAGATACTAGATTCAATAAAACGGAAGATACAATAATGACTCAAGAAATAGAGAAGACACGACTAGATAACGGCTTCAACAAGCAGACAGCTCTACGCTGTTCACTCGTGTCCATTCCCATCCGAATGATCTTCATCATCGGAATTACCTGAAAATAGGGGAAAAACTAGGGTGAGCGAACGCTCAGTAGGAATTATATCTCAAGTACAAGTTTGCTTTAAGTAAATTACATGTTACATGAATGCAAGTATAGCTAGGCATGAACGCATGATAATGTCGAGAGTGAATAAAAAGAATCGGTATAGATGGAGTAGTAAGATTCCAAGATATTCATGTAAAGCTATCAAGAAGTTCAAGTACGCAATATCAAGTCATGTCATGAGAATTGGCTATTAAATTTCAAGCAAGTAAATACCCATTCCGGGCCATACAAGTCGTGTCAAGTCAAGTCAAACACGAGATTGTGGAATGCCATAATCAAGCAAGTCATGCACTTCGGTGTAATGCCACACCGTGATCAATATAGCTCCCATGGGCACAAGTATTTTCGGGTGCTCCTCCCAGGACTAGATCGAGCCCTATATGCGCTAGCATTGAGTCATGTATATATTTTTAGACATCCACTATAGTTTATAGCCAATAGAATTCCAAAGGAACAAGCCATTGTAGGATGATAAGGTAGATTTCACAGAATGAAGGAGTTCAAGGACAGAACTTGAACAAGGATGCTATACCGATAAATCGCATGAAAAACGATGACATATCATGAAACTGGGTAATTGACGTCCACTCAGACAGCCATCAATTACAGAAATAGCGTCCACTGTGGTGGTCGCTCATTCCTGTGAGCAGTACAGGCACGAAGAATTTGCGTCCATATCACGGCCGCTAATTCAGTAATTAGCGTCCACTGGCCTGGTCGCCAATTCCTTTTGGCGTCCATGTCCTAGTCGCTAATTCCAGACAGAGACAGACTTCCCACAAAGGCCAGAAACAACGCTCTATGAGGGCTAGTGCATCACGTTTCTTCAGAGGGACGTGACAAGCAATGGTTCCAGGGTTTTTAGGGTACAACCTGCTCGGCTGTCTTGAGGGAATCCAAGGCTAGCATAGACTTACGGAGGTCTCAATGAAGAAAGCACCAGTCCGAAGGAAGGAATATCCCGCGGAGGGTCCAATCATCACCAAGAGTTAGTGTGTAAGCGTAAAATGCCGTGAAACATGGACTCCATCTACGGACGTGAGATGAGAGTGCCAAAAGATCCGCAGTATGGGTCAAAATCCGATAAATCTGAGAAACATGAATCTGCGCCCAGACAGACATGCGCTAAATTAGGAATTACTGTCTACTGTCAAGTCACCATATCATTATTTACGAAAACTCAGAATAAACTTTTCAGGGATTAACGACCCTTTAAAGAGGCGCTAAATCAATATATAATAGTTTTCAATTTAATATTTCAATAAAATGGGCGACCTTCCAAGAAGGCGCCATACCATAATATAGCGACCAGGTGATGGTCGTTAAATTCTTATTTTCTGATATATTTCAATTTTTAACAAATAACAGGAATCTGCGCCTCTGTGGAGGGGCGCCAGTTCAAGAATGAACGCCTGCCCAAATAGGCGCTAATTCTTCGATGTATAAACTTTGCAGGACATCAGGTAGGTACGTAGCTAGACACAAGGTACTGTTTATTTCTAGTGAAATAGCATGAACAATAGTACAACGAGATGTACATGGAATTTTTGAAAATTGAAGACATGAACAAGGGAAAAATAATAAGACTCTAGAAACATGCTCATAATAAATTTTACACAACAAGTTCCATAGTTATTTAATTTTTAACAGGGGTTAATTATTAAATCATATTACAAGAAATAGCGGCGGTCACTGGGTCGCAGATTAATAGGCGGCCAACAGACAATCGCAAATTCTAGAATTTACGCCCGCCTGTGTGGTCGTTCATTAATTGGCGGCCAAGGGACAGTCACCCAATCAGGATTTAGCGGCCACTGTGGTTGTCGCTATTTCCATGCAGAACAGAAACGTCACTCTACGCAAAATCTTAAGAACAGGGAGACAAGGAAACGAATTATAAGCATGATATTCATGAGTTATATGCATGCAACCTGTTACTAATGATCTTGGGCATTAGTTCTTCAGAAAACCTACCTCGTTAGGGTTGAACGGGATGGCGAACAGAGAGAGAGAGGATAAGAAACACAGCAGCAGCAGCAACTGCAATGTGAGGAAGAAGATGCAACTTCTTCACGTGTGTTGATGAGGGAAGATGCAAGAGCTTCTTCACGGCAGCAACGATCGTAGAAGAAGGAGGAAGAAGCAACAAGCTTTCTCTGCACGCACGACTGCAGGCACGTTAGGGGGACGTCGACGCACGGCTCCTTCGAACGCAACATCAACAGTAGCTTTTGCTCGTTCGAGAGGGGGTCATATATATATAGGGATTTAGGATTCTGGCTTCTAATGGGAATTGAGTTTCCTACGATGAATCCTAATAGGTTTAAACCTTCCCATGTATATCTTCTCACTGCCAAAACTGCAACCACCTTCCTGGTTGGGTTCGAAACCCTAAAGTCCTTTCTCCATGCAATCTTCGAACGTGGGTTAAGCTTTGTATAACCAAAAGGCCCTATGTGTGTATGTAATTGTATACATATCCTACCGTAAGGCCCATTCGGTGAAAAGCCCATGGTTTTGGGCCATATGTGATTTGGTTTATTGACCAAACCCCTTTCATATATGTGGGTTAAGGCCTTCTATTGTGTATGAATTGAGGTTTGGGCTTCATATTTTGTTTGATTTGGGCCCTTGTCTTATTTATTTGGTGGATTTATTTATTTAGGAACTTTTATTCCTATAATCTTATTCGGGGTGCTACACGGGGTGAGAGAGAGAGTGTGTAGGGAGGGAGACGCCGGAGGCGTCTCCCCCTCTGGCGGTGGCAGAAAGAGTGGGAGAGGGAGTGGGAGAGGGAGAGGGAGAGGGAGAGAGAGAGTGGGGAAGACATAGAGAGAGCGACAAAAGAAAGTCGCTCCCAGTGGGAACGACTTTTCTCTGAAGTCGCTCCCACTCGGAGTGACTTTTTGTTTAAAAAATTAAAAAACTAAAAAAATCTGAACTCGTTCCCACTTGGGGGGAGTTCTACCCTCTACACCCCCTCCCCCTCCGACGGACCCCTCTCTCCCCTCCGACCCCCTTTCCCCCTCTAGCGGACCCCACTTGTCCCTCCGATGAGCTAGCCCCCCTCCCCCTCCGATCCCCCTCCCCCTCTGGCACCCCCCCTCCCGTCGCCCTCCCCCCACCCTGGTTCTCCCCTCCCCGCCGGTGTCCTCCCCTACCCCCACCCATGAAACCCACCCCCTCCTCCGTGGCTCTCCCCTCCAATCGGAGTGCTACTGGGCGATGGCGGTGCCAGAGTGCAACGCCTGCAGGGGGGATGGCGCTGCTCTTCTACAGGGCAGACTAGGCGTTCCTCTGCGGTGTTTGTGACACCTAGGTGCACGGGGCCAACCGCCTCGCCTCCCGCCACGAGCGGGTCTGGATGTGCGAGGTCTACTAGCAGGTGCCTGTCGCAGTCACTTGCAAGGCCGACGTCGCCACCCTCTACGTTGCATGTGACACCGACATCCACTCCGCCAACCCCTCACCCGCCGCCATGACCGTGAACCGGTTGTCCCCTTTTACGAGTCACGCTCCGGGGTCAAGCTTGGCAGCGCCGTGGAGTCCTTCCTCAAGCCCTTTGACGATGACGATGATGGAGGCGGCGGCCATAGCAACGAGTCCGAGGTGGCAGAGGCGGTCTCCTGGCTGTTCCCGAACCCCAACTTTGGAGCCGTGAACGGCCACCACCATCCGAAGGTCCCAATGGAGACGTCGGAACTCAAGGACGCCGGGGACTACTTCTTCTTGGACGTGGACCCTTATTTTGACCTAGATTACGCCTCCTCCGACGACCTTGCCGTCCCCCGCCACCGGCTAGAGGACCCCGTGCCGCATGAGGTCGTAGGTGGGGAGTTTCTCCAGGGTGGCCCACCAGAGGTCGTCATCTTCGTGCCTCCACCGGACGCCGTCACCAACTTCAAGCCCCTCTTCGACGCCAACGAGGACGGCGCCTCTGAGCTCCTCTTCCTCAACTCCCACTCCAAGTCTGAAATCGTCGACATGCTATGCAAGCACACTTACAACAACGAGCTCCAGCAGAGAGACAAAGAGAGAGAGAGAGGGGGTGGGGACCACAGTCTAACTAGGGTTATTTTAGTCTTTTACCAACCTTAGGTTAATTTAACCTGGGTTGCGTTTCACTCTAGTTCCTGAATAGAACGGCAGAGACTAATAAGGACAACGACGAAGATTTGAGGTACTTTAAAAATAATAGTTGCATTTGAGGGACTAAAAAGACATTACGCTTATTTGTAAGGACTAAAAGGTAAAAAACCCTATGCTTTATCTGTCTTCATGGCGAATATGAAGATGGATATGAAGATGGGCCTTAGTTCAACTTGAGCTTCCCTTATGCTTTTAAATTTTCCTGGAAATTTTTATTTCTGATGCAGTTTTGCAAGTGATTTGTTTTTTTAAGCAGACAATTACAGACACCTCGAGAGATTGTAATCCTGGTTTGTTGTTAGTGTATTCTTCTAATTTAGATCATTTTGGTACTATCTCTGTTCTTCATTGTTGGACTCAAGTTTTCTAGTCCTGATTTTGTCAACTTATCCACATATATTGACAAATCATTGTAAATCTGATAGTGAGGTGCCAGTGTCACTAATAGATGAATTATATTGAGATTTTAGGGTCTGGTGCCCCTCTGAAAGAAACCAAAAGGTTTTGTTACATGATGGCATTCATTTGTTTACTCTGATGTAGCCTAGCCTAGCCGCAAAACATTGTAACAAGTAGGCTGAAATTACAATATTTATTTTCAGGAATTTTGACACAGTCCAAAGTAACATATGTCTCGACCTCCATGGCCTATGTATTTTGTTGCCTTTTCCAAATTCAAGCACTTTGATGCCATACACCAGCTGAGTCTAATTGGTTGATTTGGCCATTAATAAATTACTTGACAGATCCCAAGAGAAGGTTCCTATATTGTTCTATCTATGTTCAACTGTTTCATAGTTCAGTCTTAATTTATTTTAATCATCCCCTCCCAAAAAAAAGATACACACTATTGAGTCCAGTCTACACTTTTAAATCTAGCAAATTATTGACTTTATGATGGACTGGATCTAAAAGGCTCCTTTTCTATTATTTCAGCACAGGTAGATCTGAAAGTATTGTCTTTACTCATCGGTTTTCTCTTCATCAGCTTGATTTTGTGCTTCCTGTAGTTTAGCAGTTGTGTTTGTTTAAATGATTTTAGTTTTCACTACAAGCCAACGAGTTCTACTTGTCATTGGTCCTACTGCCTGCTCATGATGCATCTGTTAAAGCATCCAACTCAACCAATTGTCAATAAGTGGAGAAGTTCATTTTCCTATAAAACTAAGTCTTTAACCATACACAACCAAAGTGGGACTTAACACCCTCCCTCATGTCCGGGCTGATATCATAGAGGGCCTGGCATGCGAGATGAGGGGTCAGACAGGGCAGAAGATAGGAACATCATGTTGGGTATCGACTGGCTCTGATACTAGGTTAAAGCATCAACTCAAAGCAATTGACAATGAGCGGAAAGGCTCATTCTTTTATAAAACCAAGTCTTTAACCATACACAACTTATGTGGGACTAACACATCAATGACCATATGTGAAACTAACATGCATTGCGCCTCCTCAGTGTCTTACACTGGCCAGATCTGCCATTTCCCTTCTCTTTTGTCACCTAAGATTCATCTAATGCATCCGTGGTAATTTACAGTTACATTCATCTGATGCATCTGTGTTGATTAAAAGCCAAGTACTTATGATGTCTATTCTTTTTTATTTGGTTCCAATAGGTAGGCATTGTACAAGACATAAAAAAATCGATGCTTGAAGAAGTTGATTTCAGAAAAGAGGCTGCAAATATTGAAGCTTTCAGAAGGTATCTTGAAACCATGGGGCTTACAAGACAGGCTACAGCCCCTAAAGTCTATCAACATTATAGCACTACTCGCATATTGACAATGGAGAGGCTTTATGGAGTTCCTCTCACTGACCTTGATTCTATAAGGTCATTTTCTTCTGATCCAGAGATGACTTTGGTAACTGCGCTCAATGTCTGGTAGGTCTTTGGAAATCATTTGTCCAACTTCCTATTCCATGCTAACCAGTGTCACATTTTGTGCAGTTTTATTCTACACTGTTCACCTAATAGCTCTGGAAATGTTAATTCATCTTTTTATCCCTAATTTTGCAATAGTTTTGCTGACATGCTTGTGTAGGTTTGGAAGTTTGCTTGCATGTGAAACATTTCATGCAGATGTGCATGCGGGAAACTTGTGGCTACTTCATGACGGCAGAATTGGATTTCTTGATTTTGGTTAGTACTTTGCTTTTCCTTTCATGTTAGCATCTATTTTGTACACGCCTATGGTTGATAGTGAAACACTCGTTGCAGTTTTTGCTTGTACACTATTCATCTTTTAGGGGGAAGGGGGGTTTGCAGTCTTTAAACTTTCTCATGTTTTTACATTTGTAATGGATTTTCACGTGTTTTGCATGCATGTAACAATGGTAAGTTTTTTTGGAAAGTGATACACGATGGAATTGAAGAGAGCATGGCCTCTCCCGTCACATATATGCAATACATATACAAATACAAGACTCCCAAAGGAGGGCAAGGCCGATGGCCAATGTCCTATTCCTAGTAGGATGCAAAGTATAACAAGAGATAAAGGAGAAAGAGGGAAAGTCTATACAAGGGAGGAACAATCCTAATAGGATCCAGTGGATCCTTCTCTTAATAGGCCCCCTCAAACTCATGGGAGATCATACATCGAGAGTTTGCCAATGAATTCTTTGAAGCGCGGAGTCGTTTGGGACTTCGTGAAGAGATCAGCAGGCTACTCAGCAGAGAAAATGTGTGGAAGTGATAAAGTACTAGAGAGATACTGTTGGTGGACAAAATGACAATCAATCTCAATATACTTGGTTTGTTCATGAAAGACGGGATTGTTGGTGATATGAAGAACCCTCTGGTTGTCACAATAAAGTGGTGTAGGAGCTGAAGAGGCAACTCCGAAATTATGAAGACGAAGTCAAACGATCTCAGCAGATGTGTCAGCCATGGCACGATGCTCAGCCTCAGTGCTAGAGCGAGAGACAACAACTTGCTTCTTGCTCCTCCAATAAATAAGAGACGAGCCGTGATAAATGTAGAACCTGGTAGTAGAATGACGATTAGTAGGATCACTAGTCGAATCAGCATTCGAATAAGCATGAAGCTCCAATGTGGTCGTGGATGCCATAAATAAAGAGCGTTGAATAGTGCCAAACAGATACCGAAGTACACGCAAGAGAGTAGCAAAGTAAACTGAGGTGGGTGCACTGACAAACTGACAAACTGACTCTTGACATGAACAACATGGGCAATGTCAGGTCGAGAAATAGTCATACACCGAGGCCCCAACAAGTTGGCGATAGTGTGTAGGATCGTCTAAGGGAACACCATTGGATAGTCGAAGCTTGAGATGAAGCTCCATAGAAGTGTCAGACGTGCGAGAATCAGGGAGAGTAGCACGTTGAAGAATGCCGTTGATGTACTTCTACTGAGATAATAAATAACCACGAGAGGAGTAGGCGACCTCAAGACCAAGAAAATATTGTAAAGGCCCAAGATCCATCATCTCAAACTGCTGATGGAGGGTAGTGCTTGAGAGAGGTAATAGCAGCGGCATCTCCAGTGATGATCATGTTGTCAATATAGAGAAGAAGAATGGCACGACCAAGAGGAGATTCACGAACAAAAAGAGCATAATCTTCTGCACTCTCCTAAAAACTAGCATTAAGAACAACCTGACGGAACCTCTCAAACCAAGCTCGGGGAGCTTGTTTGAGTCCGTATATGACCTTACGAAATCGACAGACATGGAGTGACGGTGTAGAAAGACCATGAGGAGGCTGCGTGTAGACTTCCTCAGAAAGGTCACCGTGAAGAAATGCATTCTTCACGTCAAGCTGAAAGAGAGGCCACCGACGAACAACAACAATAGCAAGGAGAGTACGAACAATAGTCATTTTGACTACCGGAGCAAAAGTCTCCTCATAATCAATGCCATACTACTGGGTGAAACCCCATGTCACAAGTCGAGCCTTATGACGCTCAATGCTATCATCGGACTTGGTCTTGATCTTGTAACTCCACTTGCAGCTGATGGGAGAAATGTCGGGAGGAAGTGGAACAAGATCCCAAGTCTTAGTCTGCTGAAGAGCTTGAAGCTTCTCTTTCGTTGCATGCCGTCACTCGGGAAATTGAACTGCCTGGTGATAACTCTCAGGCTCCTAATAGGTGTGGAGAGCTGCAAGGAAGGAAGAGAACTGCAGAGAGTAAGAGTCAGCCAAAACAAGAGTAAGCCTATTAGGATGGCGGTTACGTGGAGGGTTACGTTGTGGAGGATATGTAGGAGGCAGAACAGGAGCAGGAGTGGGCGAGTCTTGTCCTCGAGAGTCACCGGCATTGTCAGCCAGCGGTACAGATACATCGTTAGGATCAAGAGGACGACGACTATAGACATGGACAATGGAAGGCCGAAGAGGTGAGGAAGGCTTGGGAGGCAAGAGGGAAGGAGTGGAAGAAGGCTCATCAAGAGGAAAGCTTGGAATAATGGCTGGAGGAGAAGGTTCAGGATCTGATAAGAAGGAAAAATCCAGAGTCGAAACCTGAGAGGCAAAGAAAGGAACGTCCTCAAAGAAGGTGACCTGACGTGAGATAAGCTGACGAGCTATAGGATCATAGCAACGATATCTATGGTGCTCCGTACTATACCCGAGGAGAACACACTTAACTGCTCGCGCAGAGTGCTTTGTGCACTCATGATGAGGGAGTAAAACAAAACACATGCTTGAAGGTACGAAGAGTTTGATAGGAAGGTGGTGAAGTATAAAGGCCCTCGTAGGGAGAACATCTAGAAAGAACAAAGGACGGTGTGGTATTAAACAGATATATAGAGATGAGAATGGCTTCTGTCTAAAAAAAGCATGAGGAATGGAGGCAGAGGTAAGAAGCACCCGAGCAGTATCAAGGATGTGATGATACTTGCGCTCAGCAACTCCATTCTGTTGTGGAGTGTAAGGGCAGGACTGTTGAGGAAGAGTTCCATGCGAAGACAAGATGTCTCGATAGTTAGTAAAGAGGTACTCGCGGGGACCATCAATACAAAGTACTTCGATGCGACAGTGGAACTGTGTGCAGACCATCTCAAAGAACTAACGATAAATAGAAGGTCAGATCTTCCGTGCATAAGAAAAATCCAAGTGAAGTGAGTACAATCATCAATAAAACTGACATAATAGAGAAAACCCACCGTGGAAGGCAAAGGAGACCCACCCCAAATATCAGAATGCACTAAATCAAAAAGTTTTGAGGAGACAGACTGTCGAAAAAAAAAAAAGGATGAGCAGAATGCTTAGTTTACAACCCTCACAATGAGACAAACGAATGGAAGACGGTTAAGACCCTAAGACTTCAGACTGAAACAATGACTTAAGACGAGCTTCAGAAGGATGACCGAGATGACAATGCCATAGGCCAATAATAGCGAAAGCCCACCCATGAGTGCAAGGAGAGACGATGGTTGAAGGAGGAAGATATAGTGACTCCAAGCGATACAAGCTGCCCACTCTACGATCGGTTCCAATCTTCTGACTTGTATGCGGATCTTGCACAGAACATGAAGAAGAGGTGAATGAGATAGTGTATCCAGCATCGGCAAGGTGACAAACGGAAATCAAGTTCATAGAAAGTTTGGGAACATGAAGCACATGAGAAAGGGTTAAGCGACCAGAAGGATCAGATTTGCGGGTAATGGAGGCACACTGAGAGACACGAAGGGGAGTGCCATTAGCAGTGTGAATCTGCATGTGAGTGGCAGCATGAGAACAATCTACAAGTAACGAGCCATCGGAAGTCATATGATGAGAACCCCCAGAGTCTAAGATCCAACTAGAGATAGTACTAGAGGAGGCAGACATAGTAGAGGGTTCATTTAGAAAACCAATAGACTGGAGGAGCTGCTGAAGTTGTCGAAGCTGAGTCTGCTGTCTGGCCAACTGTGCCATAACTGGAGCGGCAAGAGACGTGACCGAGATATCTGAAGTAGAAGACTCTGCATCAGTAGCAATAGCTGTAGGACGAGCGGAGCGATTCTGTTTGCGAAGAAGGTGAGGACAAGTATCCCGAAGATGGTCTGAAGAGTCAAGCCGCAGAGCCAGTGGTATCTCCAGAAGAAACTTGAGAGGAGGTACGCTGGCGAGAGGGACATGTCGAGGCTGCCAATACTGTCTCAAAGGAGCAAAAGATGAACCAAGAGCACGGAGTTGCATGGACGACATGGTGCTGAAGGTAGAAGGCCCGAAAGGTGATGTCGAATGACGAAACCGACTGCACAGATGCGATCAGAGCATCGAAAAGCCCCTAGATGGATATGTAATAGGTGCTGAAGGTGACGTTGTACTGATGATGATATCACTAGGAGATGGGCGCAATGGACCGGTGGCTGGTGGAGTGGACTGACAACAGCAACAGAAGATCCGGGCGCAATGGACCGGGTCCTCTTCTTCCTCCTGCTAGGGCAGTAGGCCGCAGGGCAGCCAGTGGTGATCGCGGATAAGGGAGCGACGGTGGCGAGCCGGATGTCGGCGATGGCGTCCCCACCACATTGACCACAACGCAGAGGAGGTGCTGTAGGTGCCGGTGACGAGGCAGTGCAGCGGCGCGTGGTGAGGGGCGTGTTGCAGAGGGGCCAGGTGGTGGTTGTTGCGGTCCGGTGCGGCCAGTGGGAGGGGTAGCAGCGGCGGTTAGGCGAAGGTCCTGGTGGAGGCCAGGGGGAGGGAATCGAGGGATGCCGCGAGCTGGCGACGGCTACACTGCATGGGAGGCGACGGGTGGCCTGCGCAGGAGGATCCGGCAGTGGCGGCGGCGACGATGATGACGGGACAAAATCTGAGAGAGGGCTGCGGCGGCAGTGGCAACAGCAATGGCGCTGCGAGGCTGCAGGGGCAAGCAGGGCGCGGGTAGAAGCTGGATGACCTCCCTGCGGCAGTGTCCTACAGCAGCAAGGCGTGAAGAGGGGTTTCGTGTGCTCGCAGAAGGGAGAGCTGCGGCGGTTAGGACAGGGGAGGCTCTGATACCATGATACAAGATGTGGGAATTGAAGAGAGCATGACCTCTCCCATCACATATATGCAATATATATGCAAATACAAGATCCCCAAAGGAGGGCAAGGCCGATGGCCAATGTCCTATTCCTAGTAGGATACAAAGTATAGTAAGAGAGAAAGGAGAAAGAGGGAACGTCTATACAAGGGAGGAACAATCCTAGTAGGATCTGGAGGATCCTTCTCTTAAAAGGAAAGATATTACAATGGTAGGTAGGAAAATATTTCCAGCAGAACACTCTTTTTCCCTAGGTTGCCTTGTCCCATTACAATGGTACGTAGGAAAATATTTCCCAGCAGAATACTCTCTTTTTCCCTGGGTTGTATTCCCCGCCTTGCCTCATGGAGAAATATAAACTGGAAAATATATTTCCGCTCACTCTTCACTACCCTCACTTTCTCTTTTGACCCATTCCCTGCTTCACCCTCCTCCTCCTCCATCTACTCTCTCTCTCTCTCCATGTTAGGACATATTTCTATTTCTTCATGATTTTCCTATGAAATTCACAAACATGTTTTTTTTTTCATTTCTAGTAGATCAATTACCAAAATTTTCATTTTCCCGGGGAATATTTCCTATTTTTCTTCATTTTCTGGAAAATCTGATAAATGTATAGCTCCCTAGATACTAAACTAAATGTTTGTGCTATAGCATTTCTAAACAAAACATAAAAAAGGATAAAGAATAGGCCACATTTTTTTATTGTAAACATAAAAAAGGGATAATAACCCAACCTTCAGCACTTTTCAGTGGCTGCAGAGCTTTATCTTTTTGCTAAACAACTTGTTTCTATGCAACTCCCCTATCTACTTAGTTGCTAACCTTGCAAGTTGCATTTGCTTATTGGAGAAACATAGTAACATTTTTTGTGATTTTTTTTGTTGCTTTTATTTTCCACTGCAACCTATTTCTGCTATACTTTTCATTTTTCTATGATGACGTCCATGCCACATTTTATAAGACATATGTTGAGCAGTTAGCAGCTGTTTCCCTCAACACAAGATCATGTTTCTAGGACTGACAGGCATTCATTGGTTCATCAAAATGAATGGCTATCTGAATTTTAAAGTTCAGTCTCACATTCTTTACTGCATCCTTTCCCCGGAGACCATATATTCTAAAATTTGGTGTATTTTCAGTGTTGTATTATGTTGTAGCCATTCTTGTAATTTAAGCTGGTGATATTCCCGTATTTAATATGAAACCTATCTGTACAGGAATAGTTGGACGTGTATCTCCTAAAACATGGGCTGCAATGGAAACATTCTTGGCGTCATTTGCAAGTGAGGAATACGAAGTAATGGCGTCTTCCTTAATCGAAATGGGTGCTACAGAAAAGAATGTCGATGTTAAAGACTTTGCAAGGGACTTGGAAAAGATATTTTCATCCATCCAGGTACTACTAATTATGTTAGTTTAGTATGTAGTTAACCAGACTTTTTAGCTTTTTGTTTGACAGATTGTCATTATTTTGTCTGACAGCGATAAGTGGTGACTAGAGTTTTGTTAATGCCATTATGGTATTTGAGTACACTGAGAATGAAATAGCTAATTCTTGTGAACTAATTTTTTTTACAATTCTATAATTCTATTTGATGAGCCTTGGAGGGCCTGTGAATCAAAATAAACTGGTGTCTTTAAGGGTATCTTCAAGTTCGTTTACCAAGTTTGCTACATTATGCCACTATGCCCAGGCATGCATCTTTATGTATCATGCTTGTTCTTCACATAAATGTACCTTCATTTTTAGGTGTTGTCACATATTTGATATACTCATGCGTATGTGGACCATATATGCGCATACAGTATCCCTGTAGAAATTTTGTGGCTGGTTGTTATAGAACTTTTATACTTGGTCTAGGAAAGCTGAATTACCCAAAACCAGCTTTTGAATTACCGTCCAAACTCGTTGTTGCATCATTCTGATCCTTTTGAAATAGATTATCCCAACTTAACAGTTGAGCAGGACTTGGATAAAGAAATAGTTGTTCCTACAGCTAGAGGGCGTGATGCAGCTGTATATTATTGATGCAAAAATAGTTACTGCTTTGGCATCAACTGTTCAAACTTTATAGTGATCTTTGTGATACGGATTATACCAATTGACATTTATGCAGGACTTGGACACAGAGATAGTTGTTGCCACAGCTCGGGGGCCTAGTGCAGCTGCTATTTCTGCAAATGTGCTCGTCGATGAGAGGCAGATGAATGCTTTATTCTTGGATGTGGTAAAATACTTTACTCCAAAGTTGACAATGAAGTAAAACATAATTCATAGATATTCTAAACTTTCCTTAATATTGTGCCGTTTACCACGATACATAAAGTCATCATGACAAATACTATTTACGGACACAAGGGAAATATTGTAGTTGAAACACTTGCGAACCTCTGATCTCTCCGTGGCTATTGTAGCGTTCAAATCTAAATGGAAACTAGAAATAGCTTTCCTGTCTCTGACTTGCAGTCGATTGTGCAGGTCAGGGTAAGCGAATCCTACGGCTTGAGGTTTCCCCGTGAATTTGCCCTCTTAATGAAGCAGCTTCTATACTTCGATCGTTACACTCGTCTCTTAGCTCCGAGCCTGAACATGCTCCAGGACCAAAGGATCACCATTGTCTCTGATCGGAGGATGAGAAGGCAAGACAATGGGACTATTACTGATATCTAGGTATTCCACTTGTTGTATGTGGAGGAAGTGCCGTTCCACGTCCGTTACTGGTGACACGTCCATCATACCTCTCCATGAGTAGATACTTAACAGAGTGTATAGAGCTTAGGTTATGGTAACATGAGCAGCAGGTTGAATATCTTGTATAATTTATCATATTTCCTCTACGTCCATGATCTTGGGGATGCAGTCTTGAATTTTAGTGGGAGCAGAAATTTATAAAAATTAAAAAAAATCCACGGGACGATGCATGGAAAAAGCGTAGATGAACATTCAAAAGTTTGGATAATATATATTTTTTGTTCTCAAGTGTGGTTTTATTTCTAATTATAACACCTTTTTAGTGTGTTTTATCCCCTACATGGACAACGTGGCGAATGCGGAGCTGGAGGCTGTTCTTGCGATGAGATCGTATCACCAAGATGCATCACCGTCTCCATCATCAGGTAACTTGATTAGTTTTAGGTTGATGAGATCTATCAAAAAGAGCTTGGCTGAGCTCCAATGTACGGATCTCACTGACTTGAAACCAATCAAGTCCAAAGGTAACTGACCTCTCGGTGAGGTAGTCTGTTCCTCACCTCATTCAAAATTTTGCCACAATCTAAATTTCTTTTGGGTAGGGTTCTTTTATTTATAGGATTCTCAAACGAGTTAGGAGAAAGCTACAAAATTTATTACTGTTGATGCTGATACACATTTATATGACAACCATTTGTGTGAAGAATTAAAGGAAAGGATAGCCATACTTGAACGCTTTCACATGTACCAACCATTAAGGCACTTAATTCCCAAAATATCAGGAGCCAACGCTTTTCATCTAGAAAACCAAGATATTTTTAAGTAAGAAATGGTTTTTAAAATTCTAAGTAAAATAAACATGTTCAAGTATTTATTGAACATTATAAAATGATTTGCATATTTACTTATAATTCTTAATTGTAGTATTGGTTGTAATTTCTTGAGCGTCAATCTATCCATGATACCAAAATGTTTTCAACAACTTGAGTTACAACCTTTGGCATTATAATACCTGTCCATTTGGGTTTTTTTTTCCTGAGTAAAATAAGTAGGGACTCCACGGAAACATGATCATTGAGTTGGAGTGGTTAAACGGAATTCTCGTGCTTCTTTTCTCACTCATGAATATATGATAATATGCTTTCTTAATTTTCACATATGTTTTATTAGACAAAATAAAAACAGTTTTTATCTCTTATTTGATCCTTTAACGTGTCCTTATTGATAAATGTTTTATTTACTATTAGAATGGCATTGACTATTCATTTTACAAATATGACTACTATGACACTTTATTCTCTATAGTACCGTTACCATCCTTAAAGCACATATTTCAATAAAAGCTCCACTTATTTGATTTCACAATTTTTTTAGGATTTTTTGGTAAATAAATTATTATTATAGGAGAAATTACGGATATATCACTCATAAAAACGTATTAATATATATATCCCTACTATTTTGAAAAACTTGAAAAAATGTCATTGCGATTAACTGTCATTGACGTGGCCTCGAATATTCCTCAAATTTTAATTTCCCTTAAGTGACAGTCAAATGATCAAAATATCCCTCTCTTGCACACCACTGAGAGAGAGAGAGAGAGACCAGCCATCAGTGAAGGGAGGAGGTTTCGAGGCACTAGTTGCAGGGGGAAGGGGAGACTGGGTCGGCGGTGGTTGGGGGGGAGTTTTGCTAGCAGACGCAGGCTTGGGGGGGTGTCCTGCCGACAGTTGCATGGGGAGGGGGGGGCATCAGGTAGACCGTGGGGGGAGAGGGATGGGGGTGGCAGGGGAAGGGGGGACAAGGCCGGCGTCGGGCTCGTGGTGGGGGAGGGAGGGGCATGGGTAGGGGGGTTCCTTCCAGGCTGGCCATGCGGCAGGGGGTACCGAGAGAGAGGTGAGCGGCGGCACATGGGAGGTTCTAGGCCGGCCGTGGGGCAAGGGGGTATCAAGAGAGGTGAGCGGTGGCGCGAGACAGGAGTGGGGCGGCCGGCGTCAGGGCACAGAGTAAGAGAGGGAGGCCCAAACGGGGTGGGCGATGGTTGTTGCTGTGAGGGGGGGGGGATGGAACGATGATGGCTTTGAGGGGGGGAGTAAGCGGCGACGGGAGAGAGGAGTGGGGCGGTCGGCATTGGGGCACATAGCAAGAGAAGGAGGCGCGAACGAGTGGGCGATGGCGACAATTGTGAGGGGGGAGGAGATGGAACGATGGTGGTTGTGAGGGGGGGATATGAAATGATGGCGGTGCCACTCAAGTGTGAGTGGGGGAGGGATGGAACGATGGCGGCAGTGCTTGGCTGTGAGGGAGGGGGGGAGATGGAATGACGGTCCCATCGCTCTGTTGTGAGGGGGGGGGGATGGAATGACGGCAACGATGCTCGACGGGGGGGGGGGGGGGGGGAGATGGAACGACGGCGACGAGGGAAGTGGGGAGGGGCTGCAGGTTGTCGCCGCCCTCCATTAGGGTTCTGGAGAGGGGAGGAAGAAGATGTCTCTCTTTACATTTTCACCTCAAAATTTCATTATTTATTTATATATCTACCATTTATCTTGTAACAATGATTTATTTGCAATAAATCCTGTCTTTTATCGTCTAATTTTTTTACTTCCGCTAGAAACTCATTCTACTTAGGTTGTCATCATCTAGTTTCACGTCTTCGTTCCAAGGATCAATACTTTCTAAATATAAATGTAATCACAACAAGAAAAGAACATTGTTCTCATCATGAAATGACAAAAAATAAATAAAAATCAAACGAATCATATCCATCTAAAATAGTAGCACATCATAAGTTACCGTGGCTCCAGGACTTGCGGATATAGTTTAAAAGCCACGTGGCAAAAGAACAACCTCTGCTGACACCTGAAACTTTTCGAACTCATGGATCCCTGAAGTCTGAAATCTAAGCTCGAGCACCCCCGCGAACCGGAGTCCTGTAAGAACTCACCCATGGCTTCTCTGCTATCTCCGGCGACCCCGTCTCTGCCGCAGAGCCGCCCTTCCCCATGCTTCCCTTCTCCGAAATCCATCTCCATTCACCAATCCACTCGGTTCCCTGTTTCCCGCAGGAGAAAACCCACAAGGTGCAATGCCACCCCAGGAGACCTTCCCCTTAACGAGTCCAATGCTCTGTTCCCCGCCCTTCTCGACGGGTTCTCTCAGCTCCAGAGAGTTGGGGCCGGGTTGCCCGAGATAGAGAGATGGGGGATCCTGGTCTTTGTGGGGGTGAGTTGGGTCTACCTGACGGCGAGGCCCGGCGTCCTCGTGGGCGCCATCGACGCTTATCTACTTGCTCCTCTGCAGCTCGGGCTCGACAGCTTGCTGGGGAGGAGGAACCTGAAGATGAGTGATTTCGTGGTGGGGGAGAGGCTGGGGGAGGGCTCATTTGGTGTGGTTTACTCCGGAGCGATCGTGCCCAAGAATGTGACCATCGAGGAGAGAGTGGGGAAGATGAGGACGAGCTTGGAGTTTGATGACCGGTTCAAGGAGAGGGTCATATTGAAGAAGGTAAACGCTCTTGTGGCTTCCTGGCCTCCTGGGTCCTCAGAAACTTCATGTAGTTATAATTTTTTTGCAATTGCTGAGCTGTTAGTTTTGCAGATAGCTTGCCCTGGGAAAGGCTGCATTTTTTTTAAATATCAATTTTGCTGCTTCTTCTCTTTGGGTGTTTTCTCTCAGGATCCTTGGAAACCCTTTTCCTCTTTGTTCTATGAGCTTAATCTCTGTAGAGAATGGCTGTCTCCTTGATATTGGTATTATATAAACTTACCTTGAATAAACACTTGACACTGTGTATTGAAGGGGTGATGTAGTTGAAAAAATTACTTAGATTATTCATTGGAATTAGTTGATGTTAAACTGATGAAATCTTATAGGCTGTTAGTTTTGCCTAGGATTCAAGGAACTTAAAGTTCTGGCATATAAACTGTACATGGTTGCAACCTGGTTTCTGCCTAAATACATGTATCTGTGAAATTTCAGGTTAAGGTTGGCACGAAGGGCGCTGAAGAATGTGGCGATTTTGAGGAATGGTTTAATTATAGGGTATCAAGAGCAGCTCCAGAGTCATGTGCTGAATTCCTCGGGAGTTTCATTGCTGACAGGACCCGTTCAGAGTTCACTAAAGGAGGCAAATGGCTTGTGTGGAAATATGAGGTATGTGAGAAGACATTGCTATAAGTCAATTCACAACAATTGTCTTTGCCTTGCCCTTGCAGACCCTTAAAAGTAGGCTCTGTGATGCTTGATGATTGTTACTTAGCTATGCTCCTTAATATGTATCTGTGTGGTTTGTTTGACAAAGTTATATGTGACATTGTTCTATAGTGGATAGCCACTTTTATGTCGAATATGCTTTTCCTTTACTTGGTGCCTTTTGTATGTCAGATTTCTAGTTTCAGTTGTCAGCCAGCATGCTTTTCCACCTTGATGGTTTTGGGCATTGAGACCACGAAGATGTCGAACTGTAATTTTAAGAATGCAAGCCATGATATTCCCATAGAACTGAAGGCAAGATTGTCTATAGTGGATGTCATGATTCGGAACATATTTCATATGCTTACAATATCCTTATCAATATGAGATTTCTTCTCAAAATTTTCTTGAATGCTTCTCATCCTTTTAATCGTGTTGAGGTTTAGTTCCACATTGGATAATCTGTGGGTGCCTCCCGCCTTATATGTTGAGGATTCCCTCAACTTAATGCCTAGGTTTTGGGTTAGAGTTCAGGCCTTTAACATGGTATAAGAGCTGGGCTTTCTCAAACTCCACCCCACCCATTCAATTGCGCCATTCATACTGTAACCATTCGGGTTTATACCGTAACCATCTGGATTCGGCGTGCGCTACTCATACCGTAACCATTTCAGTTCGTCGCCAGGGGGTATGAGGTTTAGTCCCACATTGGATAATCTGTGGACGCCTCCCTCCTTATCTGTTGAGGATTCCCTCAACTCAATGCCTAGGTTTCGGGTTAGAATTCTGACCTTTAACAAATTGTAACTTCATCATTAATAACCTAAGTCAGCTCCTCTTCCATGATTGCTGTGCCTTTACTTTGATTCCATTATCAAATGGAAGTAGCTAATTGCTGGCAAAAGCTGATGTTCATGAGGAGATTATTTGCTTGAAGTCTCCTTCATAGACCACATTTTTGCCTTTACACCTTAATAAAACTCTGGTTACGTGCACAGTTAACACTACATCATAAACTAAACCACAAAGCAGAAAATCTAAACATCATAACAGAATCATATTCATCTGTTAAGCTTCTTATGCTCAGTGTCAAAAGTACTTGAGATTACTCACACTTCAACGATGATTTTCATTTCAATTCTTCTCCAATGTTTCCTCTTCTTTAACAAATCTTTCTCTTGACTGCAGTTTATAACCTAAGTATTCAATATCTGAGTATACTCCATTTGCTTATTAAATTCACATGGACACCTGCTTCTTTTCATTTTTTTTGGATGCTGTTTGTTCATCTACTAAGCTTCTTTCTGTGCAGTGAATAATCTAAATTTAGTCTCTCACTTATGGGAACAGCATCCCGCAATATCTGTGTTTGTTACCTGGATACATCTGTTGTCTCACATTTGGTAATCAATTCTCTGTGCACTGCTGGTCCTGTCCATGAACAAATATCTCCTCCATTCTTACATCTATTAGAGACCGGATATTTTGCTTGACATGCTTTGTCTATGCCTAGTGTCAGGATCTGTTTTATGAAATGGATCCAGTGGCACAGATAGAGAACACTGGTTTTACAGTTTTCATGTGTGATCCTGCTTAGCACATTGCTCATGTGTTGACACCATGTGCTAGGGGGATCGAAATTTGGCTGATTATATGAGAGATCGTGGCTTCCCTCTTAATTTAGAATCGGTCATGTTTGGGCGTGTCCTCCAAGGACTTGATACAGTTAAAAGGAATGCATTGATCATCAAGCAGATCATGCGGCAAATCGTTACCTCACTTAGAAGAATACATGACACAGGAATTGTTCATCGTGACATAAAACCATCGAATTTGGTGGTCACCAAGAAGGGACAGATTAAACTCATAGATTTTGGAGCAGCTACTGACCTTCGTATTGGCAAGAATTATGTGCCTGATCGTGGGTTGCTTGATCCTGACTATTGTCCTCCAGAACTATATGTGCTTCCAGAGGAAACACCAGAACCTCCTCCAGAACCTATAGCTGCTATCCTTTCACCAATTCTTTGGCAGGTAAAAGTTCATCCTTTTTCATTGGTGTTGACACTTTAAAATTCCAAATTTGAACATATGTAATGTTATGCTGCTTGTTGCATATAAAACATCATCAGATAAATCAATTAATACACCATTTTCCCCCTAATTACTTGATGCAGCTCAATAGCCCGGATCTCTTTGATATGTACTCTGCTGGTATAATACTCATGCAAATGGCAGTTCCCACTTTCAGATCTGCTTCAGGTCTGAGGAACTTCAACTCAGAACTGAAGTTGGCTGGATATGACTTGAACAAGTGGAGGGAATCTACTCGATCTAAATCAGACTTACGGCTACTAGATCTTGATTCTGGCAGAGGTTGGGATCTGGCCACAAAGCTTATCTCAGAGAGGGGATATCTCAGAAGAGGTCGGTTATCAGCTGCTGCTGCTTTGAGGCATCCATATTTTCTGTTGAGTGGTGATCAGGCAGCATCTGCTCTTTCCAAGCTGGCATTATTCAAATAGCTTCCCTTCCAGGTGATGACTTTTTACCATTTTGCCTCTGTTCTAGTTCAGCAATATGTGGTTCTTCATGTTCCATTCATTGACTTTTTTTTTGTGGGTGGTTAACTTTATTGCATGCATTGATGTTGATGACAGTAGTGCTAAATACTGTTTTTTTTCTACTCAATTTCATCTTGTATCGTGGATCATAGAGAATAGATATTAGCTTGTCCAAATGTTTATTCCCCCAGCTTTTATGAACTATACTTTAGGTTGCACAGGTGATAACCCCAATGCATATACACATATACATATATGTGTGTATAGACTGATAGACATGCAATTGCATGAACAGCCATGGCAGGTGGACCTGCTCAAACAGGACCCATCTGTATCGGTTGTCCAATGAAGATCGAACAACTGATGCTACATGTGGCCATGCCACATGAAAGAGCTTGGTTGTATGGTAGCATTCCTCCACGTCTATATCTACATCTATATCTATCCAGACACATGCACATACACACACATCTAATGGGGGTCAGGGATATGATATAGGTGTGCAGGATTGGATCAGTCCGATCCGATTGATTACTGATCCTATAACCAATCCTTGAATGCTGGACATTTCTTCTTTTGAAAGAGGGGAGGGGTCCCAGCGGCTCTTCAAATGGAACTTTCAGAGCTACCGGGAAGTTCCAATGGTCATTTTGTTTGACCATTGGGGCCTTCCCAGCGGCCATTCAAATTTATGGGCATTATGGGTTTCTCATATAAAATCGTCTCCATTATTGGAGCAAATTTCCTATTTTGAGGATTTTTTTGCCATTTTTGGTTTTTTTTTCTTCACTCCAATGGGTGGCTGGCCTGAGTCGGCCGACTCGGATTGGATCGGGCTGGGATCTGCCGATCCCACTGATCCAGATCGGTTCTAGGCCAGCCAATCTGAGCCCGATCCCCGAGTCTTCCTTCCTTGGATATGATAGTTTTGATAATCATGATATTTACTTGTCAAGTTTTAGTTGCCTGAATCGCTGGGGTAAATTCTACTTTCTATTTAGCTTGCTGCCGAATTTGAGTTCACCACTTTAGGGACATTTCTTGAAGTTTGTTTGATGCAGCTCTTATTTCCTTGGTGGGATTGGAGCGGGGGGCTTGTAGGGGATGGAAGAGAGGTGGAAACTGGAAACCATTACATGTTCTGCCGTGGGTTGAAGTGGCAGACTGGCATCGATTTAAAAGCAATGGAGATTTAAACCGTATGCTGTTCCCGTTTCTGTTGTCCCTGGAATGACTGGGGAAATTCTTGTTTAAAAGGGGGGAGTTTAGGTGGAGTCGTGGAGATACTGTTTTTTCTTTCCCATCCCTCTTGCACTCCTTTTTGACTGGAAATAAATTCCTTCGTAGATCTCTAGCACCATTAGGTGTTAAATATTAATGGCATAGGCCACACTTTAAATGATCGGGTTATCCTTGAATCAAAATGTCACAGTTTGTAGTTGTGAGCCTCATCTAAAAGCTACGACAATTTCCTATTCCTCGCTATGGCATTAGTTTCAACATTTTTATAATTCCATTTAAATAGTTTATTGGAATTATGATACGATGGTGTTTTTTCTGACACTGGTTCCGTTGCAGTTGAAAGAAGAATCCTTGACTTCAGCTAAATTTTCTTGAAGTCTTAAAGATATCCTGGTAATATGATCACCACAGCCAGTTTTTGGCTTCAAATTTTCACCAGATCGGAGTTCTCAACATGCTTGTCATCCATGTAGTGGAGGCTCAACTTTTGTCGTCCAGTGATAAAAGTTTCGGCTGCATGATTGGAAGATCACATTCACTTGTGATTTTTCCCACCCAAGTTCCGTCAAACCAACTTCAAATCACATAAGAAAGGGAAAAACGAAAACCTCTACCAGTAGTTGCACGACAAGAACTACTTTATTATGCCCACCTCTTTCTCTAAATTTCTTCTAATTTCAATGCCAAGCTCACTTCAGTTAAAAGTTGGAAAGTTTTCTCTGTAAATGATAGTTGGCCTTTATTAAGCCCTCTGTTGGCTCCTGCAAAATTAATCCTCCTGGTGCTCTTTCATAGTTCTTATTTTCTGTGGGTTTTCATGTAGGACTAGGATGGATGATCTCTTAAAGAGGATCCCGAGTGAGGATCGAATGGTAAAGGATCTTACCTTAGGGAGGTCTCGAGTTCGACTCCCGGGTGGGACTTACCTGACTCACATTTAATTCGTGAGAGATGTGAGCCCGAGATTTGCTAGCGGTGTTAAGTTTCCCATCACCAAATAAAGAATTCCGAGTGAGTTGAATGGTAAATGACCTTTCCTCGTGGTAGGGAGGTCCGAGTTTGACTCGGGGGGAGGGTTACCCGACTCGCATTTAATTCTTGAGAGATGTGAGCTTGGGATTTGCTAGAGTGCAATGTTCTCCGTCACGGAAAAAAAATAGTATACTGGAATGGCATGTTGGCCGTTTGATTATGCAAGATGCATTGCTATCTTCTTCCTGAGGTCAAGACATATTCTGTTTAACTTCGGGTCATGATTCAGTACCTAAACGGTGCTGCAGAACAAGGGTCGGCATCTGTGAAAGGGGAAAATCATCTATTTATATATTTGCGTTCGTCTCATCTCTTCTGGTCTAACATTGCCAATTAGATCTATAATTGTAAGGGCATTTCTGCCTTCTCATTGACAGAGATATATATAAAATGGAGTTTATCTGCACCAAACTGGCAGTGCTTGATACATGGGAACGCTGCTAGCTTGCAATATTATAGCATCGGGATAATATAAATGAGAATAATAATGCTATAATTTTTAATAAGATTATTTTTATTTTTTTGATCTTGATTCGAGGATTGAGATAAATACGTACCTAAAATAGGAACATGTGAATGAGATGGGAGTGTTTGGGAGTTTTTTAAAGACAAGGTACGTAAAAGTGAGGAGTTTAACGGATTTTTTTGATGGGGAGAGTACCATGTTGGAATGTAGAGTTGTTTTTTTCTAAGAAAATCTGAAAGAAAATAAGAACACTACAATCAAGGACGTGAATAACTTGTCTTCAGTTTAAATATCTTCAAAATTTTAGAAAACAGTGATATAAGATTTCAAAGAAAAACTTGGAATAGGGTTATATATATATATATATATATAGTTCACCCCGTTCGTGTTTTTTGAAACAAATAAATAATGCGAAGGGCAAAATGCATAAATAGTGTTAAAAATTTTAGTGCCTTTTCCTAACATAGAAAGACTTGGTTGAGACCTATATAAAATTAAGTTTTAAAATATTTATGCACCAGACAGAGGTATTTCCCTTATTGTTTATTTATTCCATTTGGATACCGTAGGAGGGATCCATGGACAATTGTTGTTGATCGAGCGTTTAACTAAGTAAAAATTTTACTTTGTCACGAAGATGTCGTTAATTAGTGACAAAAGGACACTGCAGCAGGGTTGGCAGTATCAGTCGAAATCGATACGTTTCGGTCGATACCGATCTGAAATCGGATCAAAATATTGTAACAGGTCCGAAATCATTAAAAAATATTTTTTAATAGTTTCGGACGAAACCATTAAAAGTTTCGGTCGAAACTGACCTGTTTCGGTCTGAAATCAGACGGTTTCGGCCGAAATCAGACAAGTTCATTATTTTTTTAATTTTTAAAATAGTTTCAACCGATTTCGACCAAAACTAAAATTGGTACCGAAATCGATACGTATCGATTTCGGAACCGGCCGAAATCGATACCGAAACCGATACTGTCTTCTTTGGACTGCATAGTCAAATCGAAGAAAACTAAGCTGGTACTTGTCTCTTATACTTCACGTGATGACAAAAAAGTTACACTAATTAATTAGTTCCAAGTTCCATCCATCAAAACTAATTGGATCCACTCAAGTAGGCCTCCGTCTTCTCCAAAGTAGATACTCTTAGCATATGCTGCGGCAACAACAAGGCCCTCTTAATTAATCTCAACGCTTGTTCCTCCTCGTTGCATTTTAATTAAATTAACTAAGTTGTCTGATCCCTTGCCCTTTCCCTACTGCATATATAAAAACCCCATCGATCGTCAGACCCACAATTCACTCCAAGACACGTTGTGGGCGCCTACAAGATGGAGTGGAGAAATACTTTTGAGACCCTTCTGGTGTGTTTCCTTCTCGTTCTTGGGTGCACCAAAGCTCAAGGTCAGTCTTTCTTGTTGCAGGTTCTCCATATATTCTAGGTTTGTTTCTGATACAATCGAGAGAAACTAGCTAGCTAGATCTGAAAGACTCACATCTCTCTTCCACCCTTGCTTCTTCCTCCATTTTACTGTACTCTCTCTCTCTCTCTCTCGATCTCATGTGTGATATCAAGCAGAAAAAAATGGCTCTGTCATCAAAATGATCGAAAATCCGTTCGACGTCAACCTGGCCCCGTTTATACAGATGAGGAGCGCATATAGGTGCACACAAAACGTAGGGCGCACCTCAACCCCTCCGCCACCCAAAGGCTGGTGCTCTCACTGCACCGGCCGCCATCTCTGAACTCTGCATCTTTGAAAGCTCACAGTTAGTTTCCAACTTAATTGCAGGTCTCCGTTGCCTGCCCAGGCAAATACCAGTTGACGTACGTAGGCTGGGTTAACGTGACCCTGCCGGACACGGGGACCTACTGCTCCAACTGCGCCGACCAGACCAAGGTTGTCATCACCTGCATCTCTCTTGTGAAGCATGGCTTCAAATTCGTGGACGGCACCACCGTCCATGACATCAATTACACCATATCAGACGGGTGTGCACATGGTACTATATTTGAAAATATCTTAATATGGAGCTTCAATTCGGTTCTGATCATTAAATTAAAGATGTTAAGCATGCAGAAGAGGCATTTGCAAGTACTGTGATCTCTCATGTATTTTTAATTTTCTCCCCAGGATTCACCGGGAAAGTCCTGCGCGTCAGTGGCGCATGAATGATGCATGCGAGCAAAACCATACATATCACGTTCGCGTCGGCCTTGATATGTAGCTTGTCTTCTTAATTAATTATATACGCCATTCACATGTGACATATATACACATACACAAACGTCGATGTGTCCGTAATTAAGTATGTGCTTGATGTGTATGGAAATAAAGGAGACACAGGCCACACTAGCTAGAATATGTGTCGATCGTTTTGGTCTATACAAGTTTAATTAATCATGTTGTGACATGGATATATGATATATATATATATATGTATGTATATATATATATATATATATATATATATATATATATATATATATATATATATATATAAATCCCTTTATGATCTTATGTGATAGAGTATAATCGCCATGATGCGTGTGACAATTCTAATTGATGTGTTGTTGCAATAACTATTCTTCGTCTTTTAGTTCGTCATGTTCCACGAACAAGTCCTTGGAGCTTCTTCTTCTCTTCTTGCAACCCCAACGACACTTTAGGGAGCACCTGGAATTGAATGTCTGAAGCCGCCATGACTGAAGAGACACCATCTTCGACACGGTGGGCGCCTTCGTTAGGACCACGGCGTACCCGTCGTCCATGTACTCCACTCCTTCCGGGAAGAGCTGCCACAGGAGGCAGCCTCCCCCGGAGCCCCCGGTCCTGGTGGAGTTTAAGAGGGTTCCGTAGATGGTCTGGATGAAGGTGTCTCGGAAGGTGCTGTTGTAGCTGTCGTCCCTGGAGTTCACGCCGAACTCGCCGAAGACGACCGGCATCCCCAGCTTCTGCTCCGCGTCGTTTATGTGCCCCTGCACCCACGCCTGTGCGAACAGGATGTGGGACTCGGAGACCGTGCGTGAGAGCCTTTACGAGGGAACTTGTTAGAATTTGCCCGTGCAAGTGTTGATAATGGAAGCATGCACAAGCTAGCTTCCGATAGAGGATTAGGAATTTAATTAGAAGCTCACCAGACATCCGGGTAGATGTGGGTAGACGCGAAATCGATGCCGAAAGCCTTGTGATTCCTGATGAAATCTGTTCCTACTTGTCCCGCAACGGTGTTGGGGTTGAGCTGCTGACGTTCCGGAGTGGAGGGGCCATAGAACCCTTCTGTTCCTATCTCCAGGAGGTGCACGGGGTCAATAGACTTGACATGCATCGCCATCTCTTGTATCCAGGCCTACACAAACGAGCAAGCATTGCAGTCATCCAGAGAGAGGCCTGTTCTATATATATATATATATATATATATATATATATATATATATATATATATATATATATATATATATATATATATATATATATATATATATATATATATATATATATATATATATATACCTGTCATGAATTTATGGATGGGTCACGATAAAATTGCACTTATAAGTAACATGCATCCCCCTCCTCGTCAAGGCTGGGACTCAAATTAATTAATCATGATGAGCATATACTCTAACACATAACCACTGGCCACAGCTCAGCCATGCTGCCATCTTTTGGTGTTAGATGCATGTGGAAGACCAGGATTTTAGCATGCATGCATGGTTTGCTTTTTGTACTAACAACAGGGACAGTACGTTGCAGCAGCTGGCTAGAGAGGTAGAGACAAACCTGCAACTTATCTCCCGAGGGATCCGACGAGCATCGCGGCTCGTTCATCAGCTCCCAGCCGAAGATCGTCGGGTCATCCTTGTAGGTTATGTTTGTGAAGGTATTCACTCTGGTGAGAACAGCCTGCATGCCAGGAGGGACAGTGACGACACGGCATGGCAGTAACCAAACGGTCATAGATCGAAATTAATTAAGTCGGAGACCTATGCAATTAACTTGGGAACAGAACTAATAAAGACTGAACTTAGAAACATGAACCAATCACGGTGGAGAAGGTTTGTTAATTAATTAGGTGGAAACGGCCATTGACGAAGAAGCTGCTGCCTGTGTAAGAATTATTACTAGGAGGTTGGCCTTACCTTAACATGAGCTTTGTAATATTCTTTCACGGTAGAGTCTGAGAAGAAATCGTCGTCAGATGTTAGATTCAGGCCAGCATCCTTCCCCCATTTCACATACTGCGCCTTCCCTCCGTATGCTTCCCAGTTATTGCTGAGCGAAAGAATGAGCCTGATCTTGTATTTCCTTGCTTCACTCACCACGAAATCCAGGGCCTATATATATATATATATATATCAAGAGAAAACACTAATTAACAAGAGTAAACAATCGTGTATATATCTCGGAGGTAAGGTTGGAATTTCTATCTTAATTGGGCATCTTTTCGGTTGCAATCGGATTAGTGTGCAGGAGTAAACGTCAACCTCGGGAAGGTGTAGTGTGATAATTCCTTCTCTTTAAAATTTCTTCTATGAGAATAAAATAAGGGAAAGATTTTGCAATCGTGGGGCACACCTCATGACCTAAGTTTCACTTTAAACTATTCTTCTTGGGTTAGTAACTCGGCAGTGAACTTTGATTTCATGATTATGGTGATCACACAAAATTCATTTATTTCAAGTGTGACAGATTAAATACGTCAGAAATGTTTGTTTGCCAGGCGAAGTTTGAAAATGGCCAGAGTACTACATATAGAATTGTTCAAAGCGGCTATTTTTAATTGTTGACAACACAATTGTCGATGGACTAGGGTTGTCAATAGCTTAACTGAGAAATTGTCGACAGCAAGTGACCTGTAAGACTGGTCTCCCTTTACCGTTTAGCTGTTGGCAATCCAAGGGAATTCCAGAGCACCTTGCAAAAGAGGTCGATATATGGTTGCGGAGAACTGCTCATAGCTGGAACATTCTTCTCAATTATGTTAGGCTAAGACCCGATTGCCGACAATTGTACTCATGGATGTTAACAATTTCGGTCTAGATGGGTTTTCGACACCGTTTCATAAATTTGAAGGTTATGAGGCAATGCCTACTTGCAGGTATCTATTGGACTTCAGGAGAAGCTCATTAAGGCCTGCTTGCAGGTATCCATTGGGCTTCAGGGAGAAGGCTTTTGAAAACCTATAAGACGACCTTTCACTTCAATTTGAAGTCTGTTGGAAGAACCACAAGTTCAAATTTGCAGCTAGTCTCAACCCCTCAGGGCCTACTCTTTCCCGTTAAGCTTCGTCCACCTGCAGCTTCCGTCTAAGAGAAAGGGGAAGAGAAGACAGTGAGACTACTTCAAAGGATTCATCCCATTGTGCTACTAATGCTCTTCATGATGGATCAAGGCCATCGCGGAATTGTCATCAACTTTCAATTTTCTTTGTTCTTTCGTATAGAATCTTGTGTTTCGTTCTTGTACCTTCTGGTTTTCTTGCAAAGCCCCTGCAGGGACCATGTTTTTGGTGTCAAGAACACCGCGGGATGGTGAACTAGCACCATTCGAACTAGTATTTATTAGATTCGATTCTCATCGGTGTTAAGTCCTGATAAAGTGTTGAGAGTGCACAAAGGCCTCGGAATTAGCCAAGCCACTATAAAATATGTGGTTTAATCGTGTGTTTAATCCTTTTCTTCCCACCTCTTTTTTTTCAGAGCATTACTTTCAATATTAGTATGCATTTTTACCTGCATAAACTTAGATCTGAATTCTCCATCATTTGTAACTTAAATTTATTTAAACATAATTTACCTCTCTCTTGAGTTTGCCTTTTATTGGCCAACACATTTCATTTCCAACATATGGTCATCTCCATCTTTGATGTGCAATGACCACCATTGTGGCTGTTTCTCGTAGGGAACAAGCACCTTTCTGCACAGAGCGCGGTGACAGGGCCATTCATGTATATTAGATTTCATTAGATTAGATTGTCAAACTGATCAAAATCTTAAGATATCGAGTGGAGATGGCTCTCTTATTATAAACACTTATATTTTATTCCATTTCTAACGCGAGACTATATATTCTAACAATGCATGTAAAGGGGATGTGCCTCTAGTGCACCTGCATGAGCCGGTGTGGGTGCCTTACGCGTGCTGCCTGCTTGGCAGTTCCATGGATAAGTGAACGTACGGAGGAGGAGGAGATAAGAGATCTAGAGGGAGCAAAGAGACGACTTAGTTCTATCCTTATACTCCAACACATGACTGAACGTTCACTACAAGAAAAGGCGATGTTTTCGACGGAAATAATTCGTCGAAAATCCGTCAAAAAAGAGAGTTCCGACGAAATTTTCAACTGATTTCCGACGGATAAAATCCATCAGTTACTCATTGTCAAAAATTCCGATGGATAAATATTCCCTATGTGTATAGCAATTGGACCTTTCCCTATGTGTATAGCAAGCATATAATTCCCATTGGCTAGTCACACACACACACAATGGATAAGTGAACGTACAGAGGAGAGGAGGGGATAAGAATTCTACATGGAGCGTAGGGACAGCTTAATTCAATCCTTACACTTGAGGATTGTAGCCGTCGGTGGTTGCTTGGACCTTCCCCTCTGTGTGCAGCAATCATGTAGTTTCCAGTGGGTCACACACACGCACATAGGAGGCGGTCAGATGGGGGCGACCTCACCTGGTGTCACCTCCATCTCATCGCCTCTCATATATTATTTTTTATTTTTTTTATTTTTTTAAGTGAGATCTAAGGTCCTTTATCTTGGAGTGGGGCCCAAGTCAATAAAAAATGTCTTGGAAGACAAGAGGGAAAAAATAAAAATGGGTGTGAATAGTGACTTGGGTCTCAGGTCACTATTCACACTTTTTTATTTTATTTTTTTACCGTGGACCCCAAATAAAATAGGGGACTTAGGCCTCACTCCAAAGTAGGAGACTTTGGATCCCACTTAAATTTTCTTTCAAACAATAAAAAAAATAATACATGAGAGCCGATGAAGTGGCGGCGGCACCAGGTGGAGCCATCCCCACACGTGATCGCCTCCCCATATATATATATATATATATATATATAGAGAGAGAGAGAGAGAGAGAGAGAGAGAGAGTTACAAGGAAAGCTCGTGTTGTAACCATCTAGAAATAAAAGTGAAATCACTTAGCCAAGCACCCTTCGGTGATATTAATCCAGGAGCTCAGCTCCATTCTCTTGCACTAAAAAAAAAAAGGGGATCTGTCAGCGTATGTGCACAGACGCAAGGACCGTTAAGACGCCGTGACGTCCTACGCCTCCTCGACAATCACAGAAAAGAACTATGCATATGGTACGATATGACAAAGCTGAGGCGCAGCATACATTTGAAACGTTTGTAAACTATGGATAGATGCGTGTTTATCGTTTCATATTGTCAATTACGCCTGAATTTTTTGTACATTCCATGCATGAAAACAACGTCGTGAACCATTCTTTGATGCCCATCCTCCGCTATGGGGGAGTCTTGCCCGGTCTATGGTACTCTCACGACCCATTTTTAGAACCTCGAAAAGAGGTGCATGCATTCTTTGGATGGAAGGATCTATGCCATTAAGGATTAAGGTGAAATCCTAGATATTCTTCCTCCAGTAACTGTATGCCTATTTATAGATCTATCAAAGAATATGCATTATTGCAGATGAAGTAGGTGCATAATTTATATATATTTTGGTACTTGATACCCATGCCTGCTTGAAACGATTCAAGCCCATGATTTGGGATGATCACATGACAGGATGATCGATGTTTACGCACCTTGAATACATCTTCATCATAAACGGATGGAGATTTCTGAAGAGCCCTCCATCCGCCGTCGTTAAAAGCCCAGGTCCTGCAGACTGTGAGACCGGCCGACGAAGCTTGTTGGAAGACTTCGCTGACCTTCACTCTGGTGGACTGATCAACAGCCAGGAGCATTAGCCAATATGTATTGAATCCATTGACATAGAAAGGTTGGTTGTTAACCATGAACAGGTTCGCTTTCCTCTCCACCATCCCCCACTCTCCTTCATCCACTCCATTAATCCTGAAGTTTCAGGCGAGATTAAAAGCAGTTAATTAAAGAACCACATATATATATTAAACCTTCGAAGAGTAGTAAAAATCTAGGAAATTAATCACAAAGAGCCTTCCACATAAATCAGTAACACATGTACCCATGAACCTGCAGACTTCTAGTAAGAACCAAAAAGGAGACTACTAGGAAGACGACAGCATGGATTCCAAGAGAGTGGGAGAATGTGTTGCTGGTAGCCATAGCCGTCAGTCCTACCATTTCTCTCCTCTCGATCAGACTGGTTATATATATATGGAACGGGGAAGCTTAGAAATTCAAATTCAAAATCTTGAGGAAATTGACAATCCTAGCTTTAAAGCTAAGACATAAAGCTTGTCCGCTTAGACTTCTCTTGTACTTCCTTTAAAAGAAGGTACTGAGGCGAAGAAAAAGGAAGAAGAAGAAAAGTGGTGGTGGTAGGTGTTTGATGGTGCTCGAGCGAACATGTTGCTGAGATCAAAATAAAACCATCCTTGTAAGAAGAGAGAAGAGAACTCACCGGCGCAACACCTGCTTGATGTCTTCAAATCAAGAGGCGTGCATGGCCGGGTCTCAAGTAGAGGGGATTCGGACCATGTATACCTCGTATCTAGATCTCATAACTACAGAAGTGAATACGTACCTGGACGAGGAAGATCCATCCCTTTGGAGGTTGAAATGCCCATTTTTCGCTGCAACGAGTGCATCTCTTGGACAAGGAAGATCCTTCCATTTGGCGGACGAAATGCCCATTTTTCCTAATCCAAATTGGAAGATCTCTGTTTAAAATCAAGTGTATGATCTTAATTTGCATCAAGCTGTATACATACCCACATGCACCTGTCGCTCTCTAAGCTTTCCTTTTCTGTTGCCAATATTGTTCGTCCTGAACTTATTCGACGTTTAACTTTTTCATCTAAAACGAAACATAAGGAACTTTTATCGATTTAACTATGTTATTAAACTTAAGTGCATACTGTCACTGAGACGCCAATTAAGCTAGCAAATGGAATAACACCCCCGATTTCTTTCATCTTTTCTCCCATGGCACCACCGAAGGGGAAATCTTCCCACGCCGCAGAACAGAGCTTTCAGTGCACATCGGACAGACGACGGGGAAACATCCATTAGAAATCTTTAGATAGTCTGGAAGGGCTACGGTTTATCGAAAACCTGGGAGTTATGGTTGCCCATTCACGTAGTTAATTAATTTGTTATTTTCCTTTGCTGGTCACTGATCCTATAGACGTGTTGATTTAATTCTAGGGTAGAGAACAAGAGATCATTAACCGGGATGAGATGTATATAGCAGAGATGTTGTGTTCTCTTTTTTAGAATCCCAGATCGAAAAGATTTAGGAATAAGATCGATAAAGTGGAATAGTTAACTTATGTGAGAGAAGTGCGAGTCTCACTCAACGCTTTTCACAAAATAAAAATAATAACCGGGGTGGGATATCATATTCACGTCTACCCCTTCAAATATCTCACTCCACTCCATTTTCAAAGAGGGCCTTAAGGGAACGGCGTCATAAGATTGAGTTGATGCATGCATTTGGAGATTTTTACCGAGATAGCCTGTCCAAAAAGACTGTGCATGCCCTTGGTCCAACAATTAATGAAACCCCATGACCTTAGGAGAAGACTGATCTATAGAGTATATCTAGAAAGAAACCTCGACGAGGGATAGCGGAGGGAAGAGGTATTTGGCACTCAAGTTTCTTTTCAGTTCCTTTATGATGGATACAACATCCCCACCATCCATTAACATGTACAACGTTGCTTCTAAGGCTTTCATCTATCCTGACGGCCGGTACTCCTTTCACCTTCAAGGCACGGAGAGCTGGGCAACCCAATTGCCTGTAGGTCCTCAAATTTAGAACCTTTAATCCGGTGAAATGTGGACATGGTGAAATTTTTCAAAAAAAAATAAATCTTAGGGGGCATTTTCACGAAAATCTGTTGCATGGGGAGGATCGTGACTAGACCCTAAGGGCCGCTTTGAAACTCGGGTAAGATATCGCATTCAACCTCAGACGGTCGAATGCGGTACCCGACCCCGGTTAAATATTATGTGTGTGAGAGGAACGTGTGGGGCTCACACGACTCTCTCTTATTGGATAATAAAATCCTGCTATCTTAATCCAATAACAAAGAGGGCCTAAAGATATAAAAACTAATCAAGTTTGATTCATCCCACCATTTTGTTATTTCTTAATTAGAGTCTTGATGGGTTTAAATACACCGACTTATGTATACGAACAAATCTAGACTGACCGAATAACGCAGCGAAAAAATCAATCGGAACACAACCACATGAAACACCAGGATTTACGTGGAAAACATCTTCAATGCAAATGGGAAAAATCACGGACAAGCCAGAGGAAAATATTCACTATGAATATAATGAATGTACAAATACTCAAAGTCTCTTGCCAAGACTTGAGTTAGAATTACAAGAGAGAACTTAGATTCAATACAACTGAACTCTCCTACTCGATTACAGCAGAATCTACTGCAAACCTGATCTTCCCCGTAGTGAGAAACCTGTTCAGTTGATGGAGATATTCCCTTCTTGCTCTCCTTCTCTTCAAGCATCACCTTTTTCCCAGAGCTACAGTAACCCCTTCTATTCCTCTTGATGGCCTCTATAGATCTCACATTATTTTTAGGGTTTTAAGCCCCAAATAAGATGTCTTATACATCTAGGGTGGTCAAGGAACAACCCAAGGACCAGATCCATCAATCATGACTTGTCCCAAAGACTTTGGTATTAAACAAACCAAGGATAATACCTCTTTTCGGACATGGAAAGAAGTCAAAATAGGTTGCACCGGGGTTGCCGGTCGATCGGACCCCTATGGGGCAGTCGACCGGAAGAATTTGCTGCTCGAAGGCCAGTTCCGGTCAACCGGCCCTGTGGAGGCGGTCGGCCGGCTGTTTCCAGACAAAACCCTTGTCTGTTCCGGTCGACCGGCCCAGTGGCGGCGGTCGACCATACAGAGCATGGGCTGAAAAATAAAAGGGCCAAGGGCCCAACAACCTCCCCCTTAAGCCCATACGGGAGGCTCCCCCGAGACTGCTCAGTGTGTAGTCATGCCGACCAGTCATCGGCAAACCTCTTGCCTTTCTTTTGGCAAAGTCTTTGTCAACATGTCTGCCCCATTGTCATCTGTGTGAACTTTTTGAAGCTTCAGTTTGTAACGACCCGAGAATCCGATTACCGGGAAGGCCCGATAACCCGAGACTCGCATCGCCACCCACGAGCCCGAAGGCTCGGAAGGGTTAAAAGGATGGTGTTGAGACTACACAAGTGTCACAAATAATTGCAGAAATTAAACAGTTATAATTAAGCAGGAAATAACTTAACATTTTACATGATACATGGTCCACAAGATAACAAATGAAATAACAACAATAGTAGTAGTCCACAACTAGTACAGAGACAAAAAGAAAAGTACAGCTACACGGGGCGTACCCCGGCTCTGACCTCTGGCACTAACGCTGGGCACCCGAACCGCGCTGAGCCTCAGACGCGCTCCCCTGAAGCCGCGCCTCGCCTGAAACACGGTGAAAATACATAGGGAATGAGTCTCAGAACAAGACTCAGTAGGGATCACTCGAACCCTACCTCGCAAACGGAGAAATCGCTGCGCTAGTAGTAAGCGAGTATCTCGAAAAAGGAAGCCCTGCCATCAAAAAAATACCGATCTCATGTTTCGTTGCGTTTTTGGCCGATTTGAGGCCTTAGATGCATGCTAGGGGCTATTTGGGGGCTTCCCCCTTATTTTTTCCCTCTCCCGTGGAGGTATGGGGGCGTGGGATGATTTTTAGGTCGTTTCCCGCCGTAGTGTTCTCGGGACGGTGTGACGGTCCTTCCAGTGATTTTTTTTAACTCCGGTGGAAGCCTGAACGTCGAGACAAGGGGGAGCGATCAACCCTATAAGAGAGGGAAGGAGCGCTCCACCCCCGACAGACGGACATGATAATTTTCATTAATAAGCATAGAAAGCAAAGAAAGTACAAGAGTAACGCCTAACGACGAAACGAAGGGCACCCTATCTTATCCAAACGATAGGGGCCTTTTACAACTATTGGGAGATCTGCCCAAGAAGACCAAACATAGGTGGTCGAAAGGAAACAACCCAGTCCAGCTAGCATATCTGCCACTTGGTCCTTCCAGTGATTGTCACAGTCTGTAACGCCCCAGGGTGGGTGGGTTACGTGCTCTGACGCCCCAAGGAGGGTGGGTCACAGGGTCTTGTTCTGTCGGCAGGGCGTCGGTTGCTCTGGCGGTCTCACGATAAATCGCTAGAGAGTGTGACGCGTCTGGGTTCGACCGCTACGTTTGTTTTCGTGTTTTCGGACCGTTGGGGTCACGAGTCTCTGACGCGCCTAGGTAGGACCGTCAGAGCACTGTGACGCCCCTGTATGGGAGTGTCAGAGCTAACGCAACTCATTCTTCTGACGCGCCTAGGTAGGACCGTCAGAGGCTGTGACGCCCCGAGGGGTGTGCGTCACAATCTGTTTCGTTCTGTCTTCTAACGCACCAGGTGTAAGACCCGTGCCTTAGCGAATCTTTAATGGTTCGGATCTAGATTTTATCCTGCGAATTTTGACTATTTGTTTAGATTTTTAGGCCCGTCTCTGGCACTTATTCGGATTAAGTTAAAGTGTTTATGTATGTAATTTGGGCGTTTGCATAATTTTGATTATTTGGGGGTCTTTTTGCAAAAAGAAGTTTTTAAACAAAAAATATATATATGTCAAATCCTTTTTTCCCCACGTACACACACCCCTCACTCCCCCTCTCCACCCCTCTCGATCTCTCTCTCCCCATTTTCCTCTCCCCCTCTCTCTCGCGATATCTCTCTCTCTCTCTCTCCCTGGGCTTGTGGGCGAGACGGCGACAGATTGTGAAGTGGAGTGCGTTAACGCCCACCTCGGCACGGATCGCGGCTCGAGGAGACGGGACGGGGCGAGGAAGGGCGTGGAGGCTTCGTCCTTGCATGCGGTCTGGGTGGCCGTTTCGGTTCGTTCTAGGTACGTAGGGGGATGGATTCCCGACCTCCCTAGGAGCGTTTCCATACCACATGCATGTCATTTTGTGGCGTAGTCGCATGCCATTGTTAAAATTTGTATTTTAGCCCCATGAGCATGTTTTTATTTTTTGATCTTCCATGAGCATTGTCTTTTATGTTTCCTAGTGTTAGATTGGTGTTATGGTTGTGTGCATGAGCAGGGAACAGGTTTTAGCGCGAGCCCCGTCGATTTCGGTCGACCGGGGGATGTTCCGATTTCAAACCAGACATACTCGCAACCCAGCTCGTGTGATGGTCATTCCAGCGACCATCACACGCGTAACGCACCTCACTTGGTGCGTTACGTAAGCGTGACGGCCCCAGTGGGAGCGTCACAGCGTCTGGGCAGCTGGGTGGTGTGGTCGACCTAACGGACCTATCTAGGGCCGTTAGGGTGTTGTAATGCACCAACCTAGGTGCGTTACATTTCGGTGAAAACCTGTGTGCGGAATTTCTCTCGGGTGGTTGTAACGGCCTCGAATGGTGCGTTACATCAGTGTAACGCCCCTGCCTTAGACTGTTACACCATGTGTTTCCAGTATTCCAATAGATTAGCGCTTGGGTGTCTCTAACGGCCCTAAGGGGGTGCGTTACAGTCATGTAATGCATGACCCCTGGTGCGTTATAGACTGTTAACCTATGGGCGTTGGGCAGTGGCCTCGGGTGAGCCTGACGGTCCCGGGTGGCGCGTTACAGATAGGTAACGCACCTACCCTAGACCATTACTCTCTGTAACGGTCTGGGTTTGACCGTTACACCCTCTGGCGCTCTAATAAGTGGCGGGTTCATCTTCTAATGCATTTCATGTTGCATGACCGCTATGTTTAAATTATATTATAAATAATGGCTCACTTTTAGATCCCGGTAGAGTACTTCCACTTTCCTTGTGATAGAACCACTAGACGTAGTCCTGAGACTTTCAGTGTCGATCCGCCTGGCAAAGGTGGAAGGGTGTTCCCGTCGAGCGGTTTTTAAGCTAGTTACCGTGGGCCCCCGACTCTTTACCGTAGCGTCCTAAGGGGGGGGGGAACTAGCTAGAGGCCTGGCTCTAGGCAGGAGTCAGTGTGTGTACACGTGGTAAGAGGCCTGGACTGACACTGATGAGTGTTACTCTGACTAGTTCTTTGTTCGGTACTGTTTCGCCTCTCGCTTATTGTCAGCCTGACTTGCGAGTTGCTGGAGACGCAGTGTAAGTCGTTAGTGGACGCATCTGGTCTCTGTTTTCTAGTGGGTACCTTCTATGGTCTCTTGTCACCTAGAGTAGTTGGGGTTCATTCTATTGGTAGATTTAGCTTCAGATGCTAATATTTATGTGTATTCACGTTGTCATATGATCGATTGTTTACACTGTTTAGTTAGGCTTTACAGCTTTGCTATACTTGTGTTGTTTATGCCAATGCATGGTTATTGTATTAAATGCATGCTCTAATTGTTTTACACTTGCATGTCTGCTTGTTTTGTGCGAGGTAGGGATCCGCGTGACCCCTACTGAGTCTGGCTGTGACTCACCCTTTCTCCTTTCAGGTGAGCAGCCGCAGCCTCCCGCCGGTGGTTCCCGCGTCTTTGGGGATCGCGTTTAGAGAGCCAGTGTTAGTTCGACCGTTCTTTTTGGGTACTTTTGACTGGGGTATGCCCCGTGTAGTCGTACTTTTGGGCTTTCTTCGTGCAGTGGACTTGTGCTATTGTGACTCTGGACTAGTGTACATATTGTTTACCACTCTGATATATATTGAAATTGCTTCCGTATAAATCTTCAAATTACCAATTTAATTAATATGCGCGTGTGTGTGGTTCCAATTCATTATGTGACTCCTCAGCGAACTTTCCAACCCTTCGGGGGCCTCATCAGCCTCTTGGGTAGCTTTCCCAGTTCTTGGTATCGGTATATCGATAACATCAGTATATCGATAACATCGGTATATCGGTATCCGGATCTCCGGGTCGTCACACCAGGCTTGGTCCGTTAGAGACTGTGATGCCCCAGGGTGGGTGCGTCACAGCTGGTGTTGCCCCTCTCGCGTAACGCTCCTGTGTTGGACCGTTAGAGTGCTGTGACGGTCTAGCCTTGGACCGTTATAGCTGTGACGGCCCAAAGGTAGACCGCCAGGCACTGTGTTGCGCCGAAGTGGTTCTTCGTGCTTGTCGCGATTGTTTCACGTTGTGTAGGTCCCAAGTCGACCCGGTTGCGACCCAGTGGTCGACTTGCGGTCTCTTGGATGTCCCAGACACCCCGAGGATTCTGTGTCCATGTCTTGAGGGTGTCGGGAGGACCGTGTTACCTCGTTTGGCGTGCTCGTGGGTTTGAGAGTTCGGGCGACTCCTCGTGTTCCGGGCTTTTGTGTTATGCTTGACCGAGTCACCATGTATCGGTGTGTGTGCGGCGGGGTCTCCCCCGCATGCCGTGAGTTTTCCTGGAAGATGATTCTTGAGTGGGCCATGTGTTGGCCTTGGACTGCGAGTCCAGTTATCGGCGTGGGCATCTTGTGCGTTGCCCTGGGAATCATGCTTCTGTGCTTTCCGCGTGGGCCATGTGTGAGGCCTTGGACCGCGAGTCCAGTTGCCCAGTCTGGGGCTGGAGGGTTCCCGTTGTTCCCTGAGAGTGGAATTCGGTTTGGTGGCCTGTGAGCTGCCTTAGGAACCGTACTTCTGCGTTTCTTTGTGAACTGTGAGTCCCGTTTCTTCTCCGACTGTGGTCACCGTGCGACGGTGCTGGTACATGGGACGGTCCCCGTACTTCGTCGGGTTTGGACGTTATTTTCTGTTGACTTGAGAGTCTACTCCTTCAGTGACCCTCCACTAGTCGTAGCCCACCAGTACGCGTGTGCTGGTCTCACCTGGGAGTAGGTTTACGGACTTACCCTGAGGATGGTTTTAGACTGGTTTCTGTCAGGCCCCGCGTCTTGCAGCCAGAGTCCGACTGAGGGGAAAACCGGTCAGAGGGCCAGACCAGGGACGGACGGTCTGTGTGTGCACACGTGGTTGGGGGCGGTTGGACCCACGCTGACGGGCGTGACCCCAGCTAGTCACTTGTTTGTGGTTACTTGTTCGGTATCTCAGTTCCCGCTGGGCCGGAGGGAGACACCTGAGGCGCGGACTAAGACGTCAGTGGACGCATCCGGCTTTGCTTCTAGTGGGAGGTACTCTTATCGAGTCGGGAGTGACAGACTGTCAGTTTCCGTGACTTCGACCTTCGGGTTTTTGGTCGTGTTGACCATTGAGTTCCGGGTGTTTTACCGTGGCACGTGTGTCGATTTTCGTGCCGTGAGACTGGTGCTGGTAGCTTTACCGAGGTTGCGTCTTGTTGGTGCATTGTCCGCGACCGGATGGTCGGGGTTGCACCTTGGACAGCGTGTCCAGGTTGGCCGTGTCCTGGGAGATAGGCCTCTACGGCGGGGTTGCCGTAGGTTTTACTTCGGTAAGTGGTACTAGTGTGGTTCGGTAGCCCTGACCGTGAGATCGGGGGGTGTTTCTGATACAGTAGGAGTAGTTGCAGTGCCGAGTTTTAACCGGCCACCGGTTCACTATTCCTGCTGTCATTGTAGCTTTCCTTTCCGCTACCGCCGTTGTTTCCAGTTGGGGTTCTGCGGGATCCCTGCTGAGTCTCTATTTTGGAGACTCATTCCCTGTTTTTCAGGTGTGGCGGTTCTTCCTTGAGGTTCGAGGGTGCGGTACGGAGGTTCTCAGTTGTCAGCTCGTCGGGCCGAGTGTTCACTCGGCATGTGGTACACTTTACTACTTTAGACTGTACTTTCTGTTGGACTGGACTCTGTTGTAGTAGTTGTTGTTTATTTATTTCTGTTAATTGTTGAATTATCCTGCTTTATTTCCTATTTCTTTGTACCTCCACACTCCTTTTAGCCCTTCCGAGCCCTCCCGGCTCGTGGGCGGCGGTTCGAGTCTCGGGTTATCGGGTCTTTCCCGGTAATCGGATTCTCGGGTCGTTACACAGTTGCTTCTCTTCAAACACATTTCTGATCCAGTGGTATCTGACATCAATGTGCTTTGACTTGGAATGAAGAGTTGGTTTCTTGCACAAGTGGATGGCGCTTTGGCTGTCACAGTACACCACATAGCTTTCTTGTTTCAGCCCCAATTCATATAAGAATTCTTTCATCCACAACATCTCTTTGCAAACCTCTGTAGTAGTAATATATTCCGCCTCTGTGGTGGAGAGAACAATACACATTTGCAACCTGGATTGCCATAACACAGCTCCCCCTGCAAAAGTAAGAACAAAACCTGATGTGGACTTCCTTGTATCAATATCCCTTGCCATATCTGCATCTGTGTAACATGTGAGAACATGTGGTTCACCCCCAAAACTTAAACACATTTTGGATCTAACCCTGAGATATCTAAGGATCCATTTCATTGCTGCCCAATGCTCCTTTCCTGGATTTGCAAGAAATCTGCTAGCAACACCGACGGCATATGCTATGTCCAGCCTCGTACATACCATTGCATACATCAGACTTCCGACTGCTGAAGCATAAATGACTTTCTGCATTTTCTCCTTCTCCTCTTCATTTGTTAGACTCTGCTCTGAGCACAACTTAAAATGACCTGTAAAAGGAGAACCAACTGGCTTTGCATTGTTAATACTGAACCTGTCCAACACCTTCTCAATATATTTCTCCTATGACAACCATATTTTCTTAGCTTTTCTGTCACGAAAAATATGCATGCCCAATATTTGCTTTGCTGGCCCCATGTCCTTCATTGCAAATAACTTGCTAAGTTCCTTCTTCAACCTGTCAATCATAAACATATCATTCCCAAGGATAAGCATGTCATCAACATATAATAAGAGAATAATAAAATTCTCACCAAACCATTTGATGTATACACAGTGATATGAAACCGTTCTTTTGTATTCATTTTCAGCCATAAATGAATCAAACTTCTTGTACCACTGCCTTGGAGCTTGCTTCAGTCCATACAAGCTCTTTCTCAATCTGTAGATAAAATTTTCTTTACCTATGACTTCGAATCCTTCTGGTTGCTCCATATACATTTCCTCTTCTAAATCACCATGGAGGAAAGCTATCTTCACATCCAGCTGCTCAACCTCCAAGTCCAGGCTAGCAGCAAAACCTAGAGCAACACGAATAGAAGATATTTTTACAACATGAGAAAAAATTTCTTCAAAGTCAATACCTTACTTTTGACCAAAGCCTTTTACAACTAATCTGGCGTTGTATTTTGGTTGAGAACATTGCTCTTGAGTCTTCAATTTGAAAACCCATTTGTTCTTCAATGCCTTTCTTCCCTTTGGTAGTTGTACCAAATCATAGGTGTAGTTCTTCTGCAGAGCATCCATCTCTTCCTGCATAACTTCTAACCACTCATTCTTCTACTCACTTTCCATTGTCTCTTGGTAACACTCTGGTTCACATGCATCAGTAATCATTACATACTCATATGTAGGATACCTTTTGGAAGGCTGATGTTCTCTGGAAGATCTTCTCAGTTGAGATTTTATAGGAGGTTGCTCCTCATCTACTTCCTGTTGTACATGTTCTGCAGGTAAGTCAGCATCTGCCTCTGCATCATCTTCCTGCTGATCTCCCCCATCATCCTGACATATTGGAGGAGAGACTGGATCACAATCTGTTAAGCCTTCTTCAGAAGCCCTGGCTGGTACCTTTTTCTTGAAATCTTCAAAGGTTTGATCTTCAAAGAATATCACATCTCTGCTTCTGAATACTTTCTACTTTTCTAGATCCCAAAGCATGTAACCAAATTCATCACGTGAGTACCCAAGAAAAATACATTCTTTTGTCTTACCATCCAACTTGGACCTTTCAATGTCTGGAATATGTGCAAAGGCACGTCAGCCAAACACTCTCAAATGCTTGTACAAGACATCTTTTCCTGACCATACGTGCTCAGCAACATCACCATCTAGAGTTGTACAGGGTGACAAGTTGATAACATCAACTGCGGTCCTCAATGCCTCATCCCAAAATCTTTTGGGTAGCTTGGCTTGTGAAAGCATGCATATGATCTTTTCCATGATGGTGCAGTTCATCCTCTCTACAATTGTATTGTGCCGAGGTGTACCAAGAACTGTCATCTCATGCTGAATGCCCTGTGACATGCAATAAGCATTAAACGACCATGTATACTCACCACCATTGTATGATCTTATGCATTTCAGCTGTCTCCCTTTCAACCCTGACATGAAACTCTTTGAAAACATCAACAACCTGATCTTTAGTCTTGAAAGCATAAGCCCAAACTTTCCTTGAAAAATCATCTATAAAGTTGACAAAGTAAAGTGCACCACCGATACCTGGAACATTAACTGATCCACCTGGAGTTTTTGTTCTCAAAGGGCCACATACATCTGTATAGACACAATCCAAGGCATGCATCTTTCTAGACAATGCAGGACTAGTAAAGGAAACTCTATGTTGTTTTCCAGCCAAATAATCAATACATGAGTTCAGATGTGTACCTATGAAGTCTGGTAAGACTTCTTTCTTGGAAAGAACTTGCAGTCCCTTCTCGCTCATGTGTCCCAGTCTCCTATGCCACAACTCCATGTTGGAATCTTTCTCAGTAGCATTCAACTGATCACCACAAGCTTGAACCTGCAACCTATATAAGGTATGCCATTTCTTCCTAGTAGCAACAACAAGAGAACCCTTGCTAAGCTTCCATTTTCCCTTATGAAATCTGCTATCATAGTCTTCATCATCTAGTTTTCCAACTGAAATTAAATTCAGCCTCAAATCAACCACATGTCTCACATCCCTAAGTACCAACTTGCAACCGAGATTGATCTTTATGTGAATGTCGTCCATGCCAATGATGTCTGCTGTCCCATGGTTGCCCATCTTGACAACACCAAAGTTTCCAGCCTTGTAGGTAGCAAAGAACTCCCTCCGTGGTGTAGCTGTAAGGTTTCACACAGCACCTACGGGCAACGCAGCGGATAACAAAAACTTATTTTGCCCGATCCCAGTGCTATGGAATCCTAGATCTATGTTCTAATAGGTGTTTTAATCACCCCAACCCCCTAATTACGGGTTGAGTGTTTATACCTTGCGCGGAACGACGCTGTCCACTATGTCCGATGCAGAATACCGAGCCGCACAGCTGCACGGCCTCTAGAGCAGATCCACACGGACCCTTACGCAGCGACGGTACCCCCCGGCACGGACCTTCCCCGACCCTTTCACCTTCTGGAGAGAGAGAGCAAGAGGAAGGAAGGGGGGAGGAGCTAATCCTCTCCCTTAAGCCTAAATGCTTGATTAGCCTAAGGGAAGAAATCGAATGAGCTCACGTAGGATGCCATATATATAGAATTTTGGTCATTTCTGAAAGGGCTCCAAAAGACCGAAATTATATATATATCCTATCTACTATTATACATATGTATTAAGCTCCATTTACACTCCTTTCCAAAAGGAACTAAATGGAAATAATACATAGCTTTGTATAATAATAATCCGTCACCCAAGAATCCATTCTGTGTGATCCTCTAGGCCCATAGTCACTCTAGTTTAAGGCCCATTAACTTCTAATTCTCAATTAGAAGTAAATTAAACGTATTATTCGCTTCTACTAGAGTCGAATAATAGTTTAATTCATTCTGAACCTTCGATCACGTTGGGTCAAGCAAATTCGCGTGATCCTAGAGGACGTCGGGTTTAAACTAGCCTACCTGGTACATGTAAGTCCACAGTTACCGCATCGATATAATCCCTCGCTCCTTCTATGAGTCTGGTACGATCGAGGGTATGGTTTCTGTCAAACCCCATGATCATGCCATTTGACTATGACCTCCTTAAAGTGTATGACGTCCATTCTAAACGAACTCACATGACCCTGGCCAGGGATTTAATGGAGCGTCAATGTCATGACCCATTAACTGTCTGATATATATCCGACAGTGAGTGATCCCCTCTTGACCATTGATGATCTTCACACGTATCCTGGAGTGGTTAATGACTCGGCAACTCATGACTTATGGTTAAAGTCACTTAACCAAGTAATTAAATCATTCCAATCCTCGTATAAGATCCGATCAATGTCTCAAGTCAAAGGACCAACGATGCTACTGAGACAGTTGGATCTTCAGTTGACATTAGGTATAATCAACCATCTGAAGATCCAATAGCAGATCAGTTCAGTGTACATCCTCCAAGGACATACACCTACACATATGTGTTGGTGCCCCGCATCAATGACCATGAGACTGGTCACTGACACATCATGTGTACTGGTTTAATAGGTAATCAAAGTCCCCGAGTGATTACCCTCCAACCAGGAACAGTTTAAGGTATGTGTACATGTAAAGTCAGTCTCATGTTCGAGATCCCATCTCGAGCTGACTTTACAACCACATATCCTAGGGATAACGTAAAGTGACACACAATCGCATATTTACGCTCAAATACCACTTTATTAATAATGAACATGATCATACAATTATTGGGCCTACCCGACCCGAAATTGGCATGTAGCACACCAACACTAACAATCTCCCACTTGAACTACAGCCAATTGCTCACAACTTTGAGGCCCATCTTATCCCGATGACGCTCAAATACAATATGTGTCAAAGGCTTAGTCAGTGGATCTGCTATGTTGTCTTCTGACTATTGGGCCTACCCGACCCAAAATTTGCCTGTAGCACACCAACACTAACAATCTCCCACTTGAACTACAGTCAATTGCCCACAACTTTGAGACCCATCTTATCCCAATGACGCTCAAATACAGTCTGTGTCAAAAGCTTAGTCAGTGGATCTACTATGTTGTCTTCTGACGGTACATGCTCTACCGCCACATCTCCACGATCAACAATCTCCCGAATAAGGTGGAAGCGCCTGAGAATATGTTTCGACCTTTGGTGAGATCTCGGTTCCTTCGCCTGGGCGATGTCCCCATTATTATCACAAAATAATGGGATGTGAGCTGATATCTCGGGAACTATGCCAAGTTCCAAGATGAATTTCTTCATCCAGACGGCTTCCTTAGCAGCTTCAGCTGCAGTAATATATTCTGCCTCAGTCGTCGAGTCTCCAGTCGTATCTTGCTTGGAGCTTCTCCAACTGACTGCTCCTCCATTCAACATGAATACAAACTCAGACATGGATTTACAGTCATCTGGATCTGACTGGAAACTAGAGTTTGTGTAAGCTCTAAGCTGTAGGTCCTCTCCTCCATAAAGTAGAAAAAGATACTTAGCCCTTCGCAAGTATTTAAGGATGCCCTTTACTGCCTTCTAGTGCTTTTCGCCTGGATTTGCCTGATATCTACTGACAATGCTTAAAGCATTGACAACATCAGGCCGTGTACATAGCATTGCATACATGATTGACCATATTACCGAAGCATAGGGTACCTTATTCATGTGTGCCACTTCCTCAGAAGTTTTAGGACTCATCCCCTTGGATAGGCAAACTCCATGTCTCATGGGAATAAGACATCTCTTGGAATTTTCCATCCTAAACCTTTTGAGGATAGTGTCTATGTACATGGATTGGGATAATTCTAGCATCCTTTTAGATCTATCTCGATAGATCCTTATGCCCAACACATAGGATGCTTCTCCCAAATCCTTCATGGAGAAGGTCTTGGATAACCAAGACTTAGTTGATGTCAACATCCCTACATCATTCCCAATGAGTAGGATGTCATCAACATAAAGGACCAAGAAGGTCACAGAGCTCCCACTGACCTTCTTGTAAACACAGGGTTCATCTTCATTCCGAATGAAGTTGAAAGATTTGACAACCTCGTCAAATCTTAAGTTCCAGATTCTAGATGCCTGCTTTAATCCATAAATGGACATTTGAAGTTTGCATACCTTATTAGGATGTAGCTTGGAGGTGAATCCTTCAGGCTGTACCATATACACCTCTTCCGACAGATTTCCATTAAGAAAAGTTATCTTCACATCCATTTGCCAGATCTCATAATCCATGTATGCAGCAATGGTAAGGAGGATTCTGATTGACTTAACCATGGCTACCGGCGAAAAAGTATCGTCATAGTCAATGCCTTGCCTTTGACGATATCCTTTTGCCACTAGTCTAGCCTTGTATGTGTCAACCTGTCCATCTGCACCGATTTTCCTTTTGAAAATCCATTTGCAGCCGATAGGGACCTTCCCTTCGGGTACATCAACTAAGTTCCAAACTTTGTTGGTGTATATGGACTGGATCTCTGAATCCATTGCCTCTTGCCATTTCTCAAAGTCTACACTATGGATCACCTCCTGGTATGACTGAGGATCATCATCCTCATCGATACATACCTTAGAGGACCCCTCTAAGACATGTCCAACATATCTCTCAGGTTCTCTCGGTAGTCTACAAGATCTCCGTAGTGTCAGTATTTCACTCTGAATAGGATCAGTCTCATCTAATGAGTTTGTGTTTATGGGTTGTGGTTCTTGGACCTCGTCTAATTCTATCTGGCTCACACTATTTTTCTGGAGTAGATATTCTCTTTCCAAAAATACAGCTCTCTTAGTCACTAAGACCCTTTGCTCAGAAGGGTGATAGAAATAATATCCAAACGTCTCCTTTGGATATCCCACAAACCTACACTTATCGGTTCTCGACTCAAGCTTATCACTGTCGTTCTTCTTTACATGAGCAGGACATCCCCAAATTTTAATGTGATTAAAATTTGGTTTCCTGCCCTTCCATATCTCATATGGTATAGAAGGAACTGATTTACTTGAGATCCTATTCAATAAATAAGCTGCAGTCTCTAATGCATAGCCCCAGAGAGATAATGGTAGTCCTGACATAGACATCATGGATCGGACCATGTCTAACAAGGTCCTGTTTCTCCTTTCGGATACACTATTGTGCTGTGGTGTATACAATGGAGTCCACTGAGAAATAATTCCATGGTCTTTAAGATAAGAAGTGAATTCATGGTTAAGGTATTCACCTCCTCGATCCGATCGAAGAGCCTTAATACTCTTGTCAGTCTATTTCTTTACTTCATTCTTGTATTCCTTAAACTTCTCAAAGGCTTGTGATTTATGTCTCATTAAATACACATAGCCATATCTTGAGAAGTCATCAATAAAAGAAATGAAATGGAGATGACCCCCTTTCGCCTCCATGGACATGGGTCCACACACATCCGAGTGTATGAGCTCGAGAAGGTCAACAACCCTCTCACCATGTCCACTAAAGGGAGCCTTGGTCATTTTCCCCATGAGACACGACTCACAGGTATCAAATGGCTTGTATTCGAATGAATTCAAATACACATTTGAGTGTAAGTGAGAGACTCTTTTCTCACCTACATGACCAAGTCTGCAATGCCATAGATATGCAGAATTCACTTCATTAACATTGGAAACTTGCATAACATTAGAACATGTATCTAATACATAAAGATCATTGACTAATGAACCATAGGCTATATTCAAACAATTATTCATTATAGAGCACCCAGTGCTATTAAAAGCCAATGTATATCCAACGTTATACAAACCAGAGATTGAAATAATGTTCTTAATAATATTAGGAACATAATAACAGTCATTCAGCTCCAGAATGACTCTTGAAGGTAAACTGAGGCGTGCAGTCCCAACAGCTTTAGCAGAAACTAAAGCTTCATTGCCCATCCTCAGTTCAATCTCCTTTTTGCCCAGCCGCCTTCTATTTGCCAGCACCTGCACAGAGTTGCAGATATGAGATGCACATCCAGTATCCAATACCCATGATGTGGATTCCATATATGACAAATTAAGGTCTATGACAAAAATACCTTCATTTAGAATTGTATTGCAATTCCTTTTCCAATGCCCTGTTTCCCCACATCGAAAACACTTGTCTTCTTTTTCATTCTTCTTGCCATTCCCTTTGTCAACTTTGGCGAGTTGCTTACCCATGGCCTTTTTCTTTCCCTTCCCTTTGTTACTTGTGATGGATATTTGGGTTGCCTTCCTTTTTTTGTTGTCCCGGCCAACAATCATTACAGACGAAGATGATTTATCTTTCTGCATGGTTCCTTCAACATTCTTTAACATGTTGAGCAGCTCTGGGAGAGTTGCTTCAATCCTGTTCATGTTAAAGTTCATGATGAAGGAAGAAAAGGAATCGGGCAATGATTGGAGTATAAGATCAATGCATAGTTCAAGATCCAACTTGAACCCCAATGCATTGAGTCTTTCAATCCACTCCATCATTTTCAGTACATGGGCCTGTACTGATGAACCCTCAGACATCCGTGTCCTGAAAAGTATTTTTGAGATATCATATCTCTCAATCCTACCCTGCTCCCCGAAGAGCTGGCGTACATTGAGAAGTATGCTTCTACAATCAGTCTTTTTAAATTGTCTCTGCAGCTCGGGAGCCATAGAGGCCAACATGTAACATTGGGCAAGGGAGGAGTCCTCAGACCATTTGGCATAAGCCAGTAACTCGCCCTCGTCGGCATCAGGAGCTGGCTCAGAATGAACCGTGTCCAACACGTACGCAATCTTTTCGGCGGTAAGGACTATGCGTAGATTATGCAGCCAATCCGAGTAGTTCGGTCCAGTTAATCTATTTGCATCCAAGATGCCGCGGAGGGGGTTGGGCGACGACATTGTAATCTGGATAAGAAATAAAAGACAACTTAGCATGTGTTCATATTCTAACTTAGATGTGGTTTTCTATCTTAGTTAGCCCCACTATTTTTTGATCGAACTATATAACCCTCAGTATATAGAATGGGAGATCAGCGAGATCAACCTAGTGGGTTGGAATCCCAACGAGACTGATGTACGACCTTGTGGAAAGCACAACAAGCCATACACCATCTCAAGGGCAGTCAACAGGCACTTGCATCTAATGCAATATCCGATATTCGGCCCCCGAGAAATCATCCCCTTGTGGAAAGCACAACAAAGGATATTCTCGGTTAGATCTAACCATCACTACAACATAGCAATGAGTTCATGACCCGACCATTGTGGAAAGCATAACAAGGCCGAGTTCAATTCCTCACCCCATTGAGGCCGAGCCTTGGAGTTTAATCCCACCCCCAAACTCATGGACCTTGTGGAAAGCACAACAAATCTATGAAATGAAGACGTTCATTCACTCCATAATGATGGAGGGCCACGACGACTCCTAGAGCCACGCTCACCAGATCTAAAATTTAATCGCAAGGGAATTTAATTTTATCTTGATCTCACCCTAGGTGGTAATATAAATATATCCAATATATTTACCGTACATAGTAGTTTGCACAAAGTAAATACATCCAATACAAAATTAAACGCAAGTGATCATGGACTTTAATCCTAATGTAACTAAGACATCCGGCCCGCTTCCGAAGCAGCTGGATCGTCCTCGTCGGGTGTGCTCCGCGCTTTCAAACTCCGACGCCGCATTAATTACAACTTTTACACGGCACGCAGGCTAGAAAAATTAAATTACATGTGACTCAAATTTCAGCAGCCCTTAGGGCGAGTACATCAATAGAGGAAGATAGAAGTACATTAGAATTTTAACAGAGAGAGAAAGGAGGTTCGTAAACCCCAATTAATTACATTAATCCAAGTCCATGATCACTTGCCAACCCATTCAATCAAAATCAATCAAGGGTTATTTTATGAAAATAATCCTTACTTTTGGATTTAAAATGGGACGTGCAAACAAAAATAGGCTAGCTTTGTTTAATTTTAAAAATCGAAGTATGATTAACTAACATTAAATAGACAAGTAGGCCAATACAAGGTAAATAAAGTAGAGCACGTAAAGAACCATCATTTTCTACAGGGGCATGTAATTGAGATAATTAATTAAATTTAAATTTAAATTTAATTCTCCAATAATCAAATTTAAATTCAAAATTTAAACATGTCAATAATTTAAATTTAAATTCAAACTAATTATCCAATAATTTTGTTTGAAAATAAATTTAAAATAATACAATTATCCTCAATTAGTAATTTTCTAAAATTCAAAATTTGAATTTAACAATTATCTAATAATTAAAAATTCAAATATTTGAATTTTCTACATTTATCTTCAATAAAATTTAAATTTAAAATTTTTTAGTTATCTAATAATTAAAAATTCAAAAACTTAAATTTTACAGAAATAACTTCAATTATTACCATTTTATCTCAAGGTAAATAGTAATTATCTCACCTCGGTAACTTCAACACGATTAAATAAAATTTAACATTTGACATTTATCATCGAGATAACACAATTAACCAACGAGATAAAATTCAAATTAATTTACTGTGTATTTTCATATATATATATCATATATATATTTATATATCTAAGCACAATAAATTAAAAACTAAAAAGTAAATTTTTTTTAATTAAAAAAAAATTCCGCGCGGGCATTGACCAGCGCGCCCGCGTTGCGGGCGCCGCCGAGCGCGCGGGCGCCCGCAACGCGGGATCCGCGTTGCGGGCACCGCTGGCGGGTGGCCACCCCCGCGGGTTAGCGCCCGCGGGCGCTGACCTGCGGCTGCCGCCCACGCGGCACACGCTGCGGGCGCATTGCGCCCTGGGCGCAATGCGCCCAAACCGGGCCACAAATTTTTTTTTTTTTAAAAAATTTACTCCAGCGATGCCCAGCATCTTGGAAGAACGGAGATGCCCAGCATCCCCTTCTAGCAATAACAATTGAAGCATTTAATTCCCCTAAAGTATGGTTCTATACGATGATAAAACACCGATTAGAGCGCCAACCTGGCTCTGATACCACTGTAAAGTTTCGCACAGCACCTACGGGCAACGCAGCGGATAACAAAAATTTATTTTGCCCGATCCCAGTGCTATGGAATCCTAGATCTATGTTCTAATCTGCGTTTTAATCACCCCAACCCCCTAATTAAGGGTTGAGTGTTTATACCTTGCGCGGAACGACGCTGTCCGCTATGCCCGATGCAGAATATCGAGCCGCACAGCTGCACGACCTCTAGCACAGATCCACACGGACCCTTGCGCAGCGACGGTACCCCCCGGCACGGACCTTCCCCGACCCTTTCACCTTCTGGAGAGAGAGAGCAAGAGGAAGGAAGGGGGGAGGAGCTAATCCTCTCCCTTAAGCCTAAATGCTTGATTAGCCTAAGGGAAGAAATCGAATGAGCTCACGTAGGATGCCATATATATAGAATTTTGGTCATTTCTGAAAGGGCTCCAAAAGACCGAAATTATATATATATCCTATCATCTATTATATATATGTATTAAGCTCCATTTACACTCCTTTCCAAAAGGAACTAAATGGAAAGAGGACGCCGGGTTTAAACTGGCCTATCTGGTGCCTGTAAGTTCACAGTTACCGCATCGATATAATCCCTCACTCCTTCTATGAGTCTGGTACGATCGATGGTATGACTTCTGTCAAACCCCATGATCGTGCCATTTGACTATGACCTCCTTAAAGTGTATGGCGTCCGTTCTAAACGAACTCATACAACCATGGTGAGGGATTTAATGGAGCGTTAATGTCATGACCCATTAACTGTCTGATATATATCCGACAGTGAGCGATCCCTTCTTGACCATTGATGATCTTCACACGTATCCTGGAGTGGTTAATGACTCGGTAACTCATGACTTATGGTTAAAGTCACTTAGCCAAGTAATTAAACCATTCTAGTCCTCGTATAAGATCCGATCAATATCTCAGGTCAAAGGACCAACGATGCTATTGAGACAGTTGGATCTTCAGTTGACATTATGATGCGGGACGGACACGGGAGACGACACTATTAGGTGCCACCCTCGGACTCTAGATGAGACGCGACCAGCAGTACACACCAGGGAGACACTAAGCCCGACACTACGAGCTCCTAGTGGCAAACGTCGCTAACAGAAGTGGAAGCTCACTCGTCGTCCCAAGCGAGGGAAAGCGCAGACCGTGCGCGGTTAAGGAACCGACGGAGGTCAAGGGTAGTCCGACTCAACTTCCGGACTCGGATCGAGTGGCGGGACGGGTCACTCTCACTCTCACAGCGGTGACATGGACACACGGGCTAGTACCTACACTCTCGGCAGCGGCAAAAGACCATATATTAGCTAAGCAAATGAACGCCAAGAGGTTCGGACCATTACCTCCACGCACCCGGCGTGGCGTAGATAACCCCGACCGAATCACGGACTCCCGGTTAAACAATATCACAGCAATACAAAGATTTGACCCACTCCACGCAGAGAGGTAAAAGGTCACATGTGGAGCCCGGGAATCACGCAACTCGGGTTGACGGGCAGCATCTTGATGTCGCCCGGCGGTGCCGAACTCCGCGTTTTCGTGCTTTCCGAACGGCGGCTTCTGCGGGCCCGCGGGGCCCACGGACGGCACTATCCTCCAGATCTGCGGGGGTGGGACCCACTGTGATGGGGACCCCTGGTGGCGCGCCTCCACGGACGGCGGTCGGCCGGGAACACCGATCGGGGGTCGATCGGCCCCGATTCCCAATTGTTGAACTAGCTGCCCACGGATTTTGATTTCTGTTTTCCGGCGCGTGCTCCGGCGAAAACGGCCGCTGCGATCAATCCCGACGTCGGATCGGGACGCATAAGCTATCGTTGGAAAGCTCTCTTCAAATGCTTCAATCTAAACCCAGAGAGATATGCTGGATCTGGTCGGATCAGAACTTTAATAAATTTACAAGTCCCTGTTGTACAGTAACCGAAACCTCAGATTTGTAGGGTACTTGTCTGAGAACCACCGTTGACCGCCTAGTAAACCTCCGATTCAGCTCTTGAACTCTTCTTCAAAGTTGTAGGGGATCAAACCATGGAACTGGGACTATTTTTAGAATTTGATGTGGAGGTGGTGGTGATTTACTATGATGTTTGGGGTGACTGGTGGTCGGATCTGGGAACAGGGGGACAGAACTGTAGCTGGGACTGAGAACGAATTTTAGAAAATATGAAATGGACGAACCAAAAATTGAGAAACATTGTGGATGAAGGGGTAGATGGGTGGAACCTTCAGTAAAATTGGGCGAACCAAAATAAATCAAAAAGTGGACCTAAGACATGAAACTCAGGGCGGGGATGAATCTGGATAGAACTCTGGCAGAACTGAAATGGAAGAGTGGACAAAAATCAAAAAATATGAAACGGGATCTGAATGGCAAACCAAAATTTGTGGGATGTCCTTGACACCTCTGGAACATCCACTAAAATTCCCAGATCTATCTGAGCTCGGGGCTGAGACAGGAAATTCGTGGAAGCCTCTGTGGTACTGCGCGGGCAGAACTCCGTTGATGGCGAAGGCGGGGCGGTGGCGGCTCGTGGCGGCGGCGGCGGCGATCGTCGGAACTGATACACGAGGCGTCACACCTCAGAATGGAAGTCTTCATAGCTTCAAGGGGGAGAGGGAGGAGAGAGGAGGGGGGCGCACCAGCCCTTGCTCTTGGAAATACTTTGATTCAAATGGCATTAATTCCACTAAAATGGAAAATACAAGCTTAAATAGGTTACATCTCACATCCATCCACAACCGTAGGATCTAGGAGTGGGAGATGAAGGGCTGGGATGGCATGAGACACACACACATAAAAATAATTAAAAAATACAAGGGGAGGGGCGGCCCTTGGACCAAGGAGAGTGGCTTGACTTGGTAGGTGGGGTGGGTGGCCAAAATGTGGACTTTCCAAGCCACTTGTCCCCCACTTGGCCCACCTATCTAGAAGCCTCCATTTGACATGTTGACTGACCTCACATGGGGCCCTTGGCTGAGGTGGCTCAATGGGATGGGGTCTGGGGGGGCCCGTGGGACCCACGGGGTCCAAATTGTACACAAGCCCCTCTTACAATCAAAATAGCAAACCGAATACAACGAAATAAACACAAATTACACATACATAAAGGCTAACTAAATATGATAAATGGGGAGGCTCAAGGCGGAGTCTCCAGGCTGTCTCCGAGCCAGATGGACGCTGAGGTGGCTCGAGTCGTGCTCCGTGTGCGGTACCGGTGGCTCGGCGTATCACGCCGCTCAACTGCTCGGGTGTCCGCACCAATTCTGCCCATGTGGGAGAAACTCGACCCTGTCGAGTAAGGGTCTGCATCGCTCCTGTATCGCTCCAGAAGGTCCGGATCGATCCGCTGCAACTCGCCATGTGTGATCCATGTGTCCTTAGTAGCGGGCCGTCCTCTCCATCGCACTAGGTAGCGCGGGTAAGATCCACTCCTGGTAACTGTCACTTGCTCATCCAGTATACGATCTATATGCTCACGCTGCCGTGAAAAAGGGGCTGGAGGTGGAAGTGGACACTCAGGTGTGGGATCACTCTCAATGGGAGGAGATGGCTCAAAAGGCTCACTAGGGATCACCGCTGGGTCCCTATATGCAACAAGATCTGATACATTGAAGGTAGAGCTTATACCATATTCCTCGGCAGGTCCACAACATACGCATTGGATCCAACGCGTTTCAACACTCTAAAGGGACCGGCTCCGCGAGCTTGTAACTTCTTAACGGTTCCAGAGGGAAACCGTTCAGGTCTTACCCTGATCATGACATATTCACCCTCTTGGAACTCTCGGTGGTGTCGATGGGCATCGGCTAGCTCTTTGTAACGTGCATTGCTGGCCTCACTCATGCAGACTCCTAACATGACTAGCACTAGACTCGGCAGACTCACTATGCACTCCTAAAATGCTTAGCAAAATAAAAACACACGGATGCACACACAACCCTAAACAACCCTACAGTTAGTCCGACCCAATCATATGCAAGGTGGTCCAGGACATCCGAATGTGTGCCATGCATACCCTAGGTGTGACCGAGGGTCGGTACAATCATAAGACGATCCTTTGGATTTGGGAGGTTTGGGTGGGACTGGAGGGTAGGGTGTCTCTCGCCCGTGAACGGACTCGGTGGGTGCCGATGGCCCGGTCCATGGGGAAGGGGTATAATGGTGACCTCGCCTAAAGAAGTGGAATGGAGATTGTGGACCAAGGGGCCCACTAAGAAAGGGATCGAAGGGATCAAAGAGTGTGTGACCCCTCGATATGGATTCCCTCATCTCAAGATCCCATGTGTGGAATTCTAGAAGGTGTTGATGGTCACCTTCATCCATCGACGTAGATGGGACTGTGTATAGCAGATAGGGCTCCTCCCTCGGGATAAAAGGAGTGAAGTCAGGCTCGGCCGGTAAGGGGAGGAGTAAAAGAACCTCCATGGTGATATGGCACACAGTGTACACGGAGGTGATAGACCTTAAGGATGGATGTGTGAAGCTACGACCTATAGGTTGGTCAAAGCCTGGAGCCAACAAGTGCATAAAAGTTAGTTGCCGGTCTAACCCTTTAAGAAGGTCATCCAATGTATCCACATGGTGACTAGACCGGAAAATGGTGTGAAATGAATGGATTGGCACCAGAGGTAGGATATGGTCCATAGATGGGAGGGGAGATGGGACCAAACCTATCTTAAGCCAGCTAAAGAGTGGCTCGGCTATGAGTAGCTTTCCCGTTAGAAACACGGGTAGCTCTTGCTGAGAAGGCTCCAAATAAAGATCGGAGAGTGAGGCTTCTCCAACCCTTTTATCCCCTAGAGCTCGAGATGTCCGAGTGGGACACTGTCCTGCAAAGTGGCTGAATCCCAGGCAGCAATAACACTGCTGTCGTGAACCACTACGCTCCTTGATAAGTGCATCCTTACCCTTATCCTCCTGACGGACATGGGGTATAGGCAAAGGGGCTCTCGTGGGTGGGGAACGAGGATCCACTATGATGGGGAGGGGACCGTGGGATGGAACCATAGATGGCACCGGATTGGGACTACCGGTTGTTACCTCCTTAGGTTCGTGTTTGGTTCCTCCCTGGCTAGGAGGTAGGCAAGGGGGAAGCAGGGACTCGATGTAAGCACACTTCCTATCCACTTTATCCAAAATGAGTTGGAAGAGTTCGGCAATGGTGGGGTTTGGAGTAGGAGTAATGTGGTGGACTCTCCCATATGAACTCGGCTTAGTCGTGGACCTAGGTTCTTCTACATGCGCGGCGCGTTGCCTCCGATTATGGCCCACTTGGGTGGATGTGATTGGGTGGGGTCGGTTGGAGGTGACCGGGCCGGGTAGGTAGACCTTCCTAAGTTCGTCCTTCATCTCATGCCACGACTCGATGGGCCTTTGCCTCCTAACCTCTCTCATGCGCTCAATGCTCTCCCATTTCCAGGCGGCTTTGTGGACAAGCCTCTCTCGGGCAAAACTAACTTGCATGGCATCGGACATGGTGTAACATTCAAAATATTTGTCCATCGCGGCCTCCCAATTGAGGTAGTCACCCGGATCATTAGAGCCATAAAAATCAGAGGCTTCGGGCCTACGGAAGGGGAGAGGATGGTTGCCAAGCCCATGGGTGGATCAACGGCCATATTGCCCGGGTGATGGGGATTCCATGTGAAATTGGGGGGGGGGGACTACATGTTGGACATGCCGACACTTGGACACGACACTAGACCGGTTATGCAAGGTTGGAATGCACTAACTAATGCAAACACTGGCTAATGCACCTAGACCTAAACCAATATCCGGTATGTGGCGGAGTTAATCGATCCGAAGATCACTCTCGCAAGTGTGCGGTCTTTCCGATAGGCGTAACCTAACGTTCGGACAACACCTTTTGATATACCGGGTTATCGGGATGAAATGCAATTTTAAAACACTCTTTTTTTTGTTTGGAAAATGATGATGATCCTAGACTCGACTTAGACCATGATGCCTGCAAGACTTACGCAATGACTACCCTAGACTCGACTCGCTCTAATACCAAACTGATGCGGGATGGACACGGGAGACGACACTATTAGGTGCCACCCTCGGACTCTAGATGAGACGTGACCAGCAGCACACACCAGGGAGACACTAAGCCCGACACTACGAGCTCCTAGTGGCAAACGTCGCTAACAGAAGTGGAAGCTCACTCATCGTCCCAAGCGAGGGAAAGCGCGGACCGTGCGTGGTTAAGGAACCGGCGGAGGTCAAGGGTAGTCCGACTCAACTTCCGGACTCGGATCGAGTCGCGGGACGGGTCACTCTCACTCTCACAGCGGTGACATGGACACACGGACTAGTACCTACACTCTCGGCAGCAGCAAAAGACCATATACTAGCTAAGCAAATGAACGCCAAGAGGTTCGGACCATTACCTCCACGCACCCGGCGTGGCGTAGACAACCCCGGCCGAATCACGGACTCCCGGTTAAACAATATCACAGCAATACAAAGATTTGACCCACTCCACGCAGGGAGGTAAAAGGTCACATGTGGATCCCGGGAATCACGCAACTCGGGTTGACGGGTAGCATCTTGATGTCGCCCGGCGGTGCCGAACTCCGCGTTTTCGTGCTTTCCGAACGGCGGCTTCTGCGGGCCCGCGGGGCCCACGGACGGCGCTGTCCTCCGGATCTGCGGGGGTGGGACCCACTGTGATGGGGACCCCTGGTGGCGCGCCTCCACGGACGGCGGTCGGCCGGGAACACCGATCGGGGGTCGATCGGCCCCGATTCCCAATTGTTGAACTAGCTGCCCATGGATTTTGATTTCTGTTTTCCGGCGCGCGCTCCGGCGAAAACGGCCGCTGCGATCAATCCCGACGTTGGATCGGGACGCATAAGCTATCGTTGGAAAGCTCTCTTCAAATGCTTCAATCTAGACCCAGAGAGATTTGCTGGATCTGGTCGGATCAGAACTTTAATGAATTTACAAGTCCATGTTGTACAGTAACCGAAACCTCAGATTTACAAGGTACTTGTCTGAGAACAACCGTTGACCGCCTAGTAAACCTCCGATTCAGCTCTTGAGCTCTTCTTCAAAGTTGTAGGGGATCAAACCACGGAACTGGGACTATTTTTGGAATTTGATTTGGAGGTGGTGGTGATTTACTATGATGTTTGGGGTGACTAATGGTCGGATCTGGGAACAGGGGGACAGAACTGTAGCTGGGACTGAGAACGAATTTTAGAAAATATGAAATGGACGAACCAAAAATTGAGGAAAATTGTGGATGAAGGGGTGGATGGGTGGAACCTCCAGTAAAATTGGGCAAACCAAAATAAATCAAAAAGTGGACCTAAGACATGAAACTCAGGGCGGGGATGAATCTGGATAGAACTCTGGCAGAACTGAAATGGAAGAGTGGAAAAAAAATCAAAAAATAGGAAACGAGATCTGAATAGCAAACCAAAATTTGTGGGATGTCCTTGACACCTCTGGAACATCCACTAAAATTCCCAGATCTATCTGAGCTCGGGGATGAGACAGGAAATTCGTGGAAGCCTCTGTGGTACTGCGCGGGCAGAACTCCGTTGATGGCGAAGGCGGGGCGGTGGCGACTCGTGGCGGCGGCGGCGATCGTCGGAACTGATACACGAGGCGTCACACCTCAGAATGGAAGCCTTCACATCTTCAAGGGGGAGAGGGAGGAGAGAGGAGGGGGGCGCACCATCCCTTGCTCTTGGAAATACTTTGATTCAAATGGCATTAATTCCACTAAAATGGAAAATACAAGCTTAAATAGGTTACATCTCACATCCATCAACCACCGTAGGATCTAGGAGTGGGAGATGAAGGGCTGGGATGGCATGAGACACACACACACAAAAATAATTAAAAAATACAAGGGGAGGGGCGGCCCTTGGACCAAGGAGAGTGGCTTGACTTGGTAGGTGGGGTGGGTGGCCAAAATGTGGACTTTCCAAGCCACTTGTCCCCCACTTGGCCCACCTATCTAGAAGCCTCCATTTGACATGTTGACTGACCCCACATGGGGCCCTTGGCTGAGGTGGCTCAATGGGATGGGACCTGGGGGGGCCCGTGGGGCCCACGGGGGTCCAAATTGTACATAAGCCCCTCTTACAATCAAAATAGCAAACCGAATACAACGAAATAAACACAAATTACACACACATAAAGGCTAACTAAATATGATAAATGGGGAGACTCAAGGCGGAGTCTCCAGGCTGTCTCCGAGCCAGATGGATGCTGAGGTGGCTCGAGTCGTGCTCCGTGTGCGGTACCGGTGGCTCGGCGTATCACGCCGCTCAACTGTTCGGGTGTCCGCACCACATTAGGTATAATCATCTATCTGAAGATCCAATAGCGGATCAGTTCAGTGTACATCCTCCAAGGACATACACCTACACATATGTGTTGGTGCCCCGCACCAATGACCATGAGACTGGTCACTGACACATCATGTGTACTGGTTTAATAGGTAATCAAAGTCCCCGAGTGATTACCCTCCAACCAGGAACAATTTAAGATATGTGTACATGTAAAGTCAGTCTCATGTTCGAGATCCCATCTCGAGCTGACTTTACAACCACATATCCTAGGGATAATGTAAAGTGACACACAATCGCATATTTACGCTCAAATATCACTTTATTAATAATGAACAAGATCGTACAACTATTGGGCCTACCCGACTCGAAATTGGCCTGTAGCACACCAACACTAACAATCTCCCACTTGAACTACAGCCAATTGCCCACAACTTTGAGGCCCATCTTATCCCGATGACGCTCAAATACAGTCTGTGTCAAAGGCTTAGTCAGTGGATCTGCTATATTGTCTTCTGATTATTGGGCCTACCCGACCCGAAATTGGCCTGTAGCACACCAACACTTACAATAGCATGGTAAGAAGCACCTGTATCAATCACCCACTCGAGGTCCTGGCATACGCAAGAAAAAATATCATCAGAAGTAGATAAAATCAGATAATCATCACCTTGCGCTGTAGCTGTGACATTATCTTTTGACTCTACATTCTCTACTTCTTTCCCCTTTTTCTTGTTCTTCTTCTGTTGCTTGCACTGATTCTTGAAATGTCCCTTTTCTCCACAGTTGTAGCAAGTAATGTCCTTCCTTGGCCTTGACTTACTTATGCTCTTCTGTGAATTTCCTCTCCCTCTAGACTTTGACATTCCCCTGTTCTCTGAGAGAAGTGTCTGTGAATCACTGTGAGAAATTCCTGAATTCTTTCTTCTCAACTCTTCATTCAACAAACTGCTTGTTACTTGACTCATGGAGATAACTCCATCTGGTGCAGAATTGTTGAGAGAGACCACCAGTGTCTCCCAGCTTTCTGGCAACGAACTGAGAAGTAACAATACCTGCAACTCATCATCAAGAGACATCTTCATAGAGGATAATTGGTTAGTGATACTCTGCATTTCATTCAAATGCTCAGCAATAAAAGTGCCCTCTTTAAACTTCAGATTGACAAGTTTTCTAATCAAGAAAGCCTTATTACCAGATGTTTTTCTTTCATAAAGACCCTCTAACTTTTTCCATAGAGAGTGTGCAGAACTCTCAGTGGAGACATGATGAAAAATACTGTCATCAAGCCATTGTCGAATAAGCCCGACAATTTTTCGATCTAACATTTTTCAGTCATCGGGTGACGTTGTTGCGGGCTTTCCACTATCTCCTTTCAATGGACCATACAGATCCTTATAATACAAGAGATCCTCCATTCCTGGTTTTCATATCATCCAGTTGTTTCCGTTTAAACTAATCATGCGGGATGAGTTACCGGCCTCCATATTCATACACAAGTAATCAAAACTGATCTAACAACAAGTTCTGATACCAGTTGATGTGTTTAAATACACCGACTTATGTGTACGAACAAATCTAGACTGACCGAATAACGTAGCGGAAAAATCAATTGGAACACAACCACATGAAACACCAAGATTTACGTGGAAAACCCCTTCAATGCAAAGGGGAAAAATCACGAGCAAGTCAGAGGAAAATATTCACTATGAATATAATGAATGTACAAATACTCAAAGTATCTTGCCAAGACTTGAGTTAGAATTACAAGAGAGAACTAGGATTCAACACAACTGAACTCTCCTACTCGATCACAGCAGAATCTACTACAAACCTGATCTTCCCTGTAGTGAGAAACATGTTCAGTTGATGGAGATCTTCCCTTCTTGCTCTCCTTCTCTTCAAGCAGCACCTTCTTCCCGGAGCTACAGTAACCCCTTCTATTCCTCTTGATGGCCTCTATAGATCTCACCTTGTCCTTAGGGTTTTAAGCCCCAAATAAGATGTCTTAGACATCTAGGGTGGTCAAGGAACAACCCAAGGACCAGATCCATCAATCATGGCTTGTCCCAAAGACTTTGGTATTAAACAAACCAAGGATAATACCCCTTTTCGGACATGAAAAGAAGTCAAAATAGGCTGCATCGGGGTTGCCGGTCGACCGGACCCATAGGGGCAGTCGACCGGAAGAATTTTGCTGCTAGAAGGCCAGTTCCGGTCGACCGGCCCTGTGGAGGCGGTCGACCGACTGTTTCCAGACAGAACCTTTATCTGTTCCGGTCGACCGGTACAGTGGCGACGGTCGACACGACAGAGCCTGGGCTGAAAAATAAAAGGGCCAAGGGCCCAACAAGCCTTTCTAGAGACAAGTGATGCATGTCCACTTACTCTCTTAATTCAGACCCTCGTAAACATGTAAAGTGGTGACCGCAAAAGAGGACAATGAAGCACCATTAATGTCCTAGCTAAGAATTAAATCTTACTCTTAATAAAACGAAGTGACACCTCAGCAGAGTCAAACAAGACACAGCGCATTGCAGAAAATCAAATTAACATTCCGTGTTCCGTGCTTTCGTTGTTGTTAACAAATTAATAGTAGTTAGTATAAGGATGTAAAAGAATAAAAAGTGGCCCATTCCTTTTTGTATCCTTTAAGTTAAGAGTGTACTTCATCCTCGTCATCATGTATCTTTTAATTATCGTTTTTTCCCCTTCAAAATCATTAAAATGAATCCATAAAAGTTGAGTTCTCAAATAATAGCATGTGTGAACATATATAAGCTTCTTGTTATGCTAGTAATTATGGGTAAAAAAGGAAAAGGAAAATATGTTTTGAAAGCATAACTGTGTATATTCTTTCAAACTAGCTAGTCCGCAGTATTTATATTTAGGGTTTTTTGCATATTAGTCCCTACAAATATGACGAATTGCTTTTTAGTCCCTACAATCTCTCTATTGTTTAAAAAGTCCTTAAAATCATGTAACTCTTACAGAAAGACCCGTGTAATTCATCAACGTTAAAACAATTGGATATTCGATGGAATATTCCATCCTTCCGTTAAAAAAAGTTAAAAATCCTAAACTACCCTTACTCATGACCCTTTCCCAGTGAAACCCTTCACCCCCGCAGACGCCCCACCGCCGTTGCAAGCTGCGGACTACCCCCACCGGCCACCGCAGACGCCCCACCGCAAGGCCCCAGCCGCAGAAGCCCCACCGGTCGACGCTGACGGCCTACCGCCGACGGCCCACCGACCACCGCCGGCCCTTGCCATCACGCCCAACATGACAAATCGACCCTTGTTATTCTCCCCATGTCTGAAATGGTATGCTATTTTGATGGCTAGATTATTCTCCACATCTATGTTTACAGTGATAATAACTTGTTCGTGTCGTATGCAGTCATCAAATGTTAGTGGAATGCATTTGTCTCGAGGAGCTGTCGTCTCATCTCGTGTGCCGCCGATGGAATGCAACTGTAGAAGGGATAATTGTCAGGTTTACGTCTCAAATCGTGAGAGGTCGAAAGGCAAGCGTTTCTATTGTTGTCCGTATGCAAATACTGACGGGGATTGCGGTTTCTTTGAGTGGGTTGATGATACTACATATAATGTTGTGGATGTCAAATATCAACTGAAGGCGATGGAAGAATGCATGAACTGTGACTGTAGAGGGAATATCAGAGCTGGAGCCGGCTGGATGCTGGGAACTAAGCTGCGAGGAGATGTGAACTGTTAGAGTGTGGAGTCAGAACTCTTTCACTCGTGCGCCTCTGCACGGGATCACACTCTGCCTCAGGAGCGCATCCATTGCTTCAGGGGAGCATTCACAGCATCAGGGAAGCATGGCGAGCATTCGCTGCTCCAGGGGAGCAATCGCTGCCCCAGGGGAGCATCCACTGCTCCAGGGGAGCTTCCTCAGCTCAGGGGAGCATGGCGAGCATATCACATCTCCAGGGGAGCATTCGCTGCTCCAAGGGAGCATCCTTCAGTCGCTGGAGAGCAATCGCTGCTCCAGGGGAGCATCCTTTCAGTACAAGGGAAGCATTCGTTACTCCAGGGGAGCATATGCTGTCCGGGTCTAGCAGGGAAGCACATGCTGTCTCTGGAGGGCATTCATTGTCCCAGGAGAGCATCACTGGCGTCAGGGAAGCATGTATTGCGGGCTCAAGGTATTTCGATGTCACTTGGAGCAGGCCGACCTGCATGAAGAAGTCTCGACTCTTGTCTTGGTAATGCATGAAGAGGTGTCGACACTTGTCTTGGCAATGCATTAACCTGACTGGTGGTGGGGGAGCATCTACAGTCGCTGGAGGGCATACTCGGTCCCAGGAGAGCATCCGGGGGGATAGACAAACATGCGCGACTGATGTATCCCGGAAGAGGGTTTCTGTTTAACCGGGGTATTATTGTCTTTAATGTTGTGCCCCTTAGGCACAAGCATGTGCTATGTTGATTTGATGATAGTAATGCTGTTTTGTTTTGATGATTGCAACACAGTGAGTGCATTATGATATTATGTGTTCTTTATGATGATGGCATGTTGATTTGAATGCTTGATGTGTTATATCTGATTTAGTGTCTCATGCAGCGTCAACGCTGTGAGTGTGTCTCAAGTCTGCAGCATGCTCGCATAAGTCTATACATTGCATCTTAGCTTGTTTGCACAGCACACCATCAAGTCTGGACATTGGTTGCACTCAGAGTATATTCACTGCTTCATGCGTTGCATTCTAAGTCTAGACAACATTGCACGATGAGTCTTCATATTCAAAGTATGTACAGCGAGTGACTTCATATATGAAGTATGTACATTGCACATCACTGCATATATGATGTCTATACATTGGGCAGAGACGCATAAAGTCTATACAGTGCCTCAGGCTGAGCAAGTCCATACATTGGTCGGTGGAAAGTCTGTACATCTAGAAGTCTGTACATCCACCGTCTTTCTCAGCGTCTCATGCCAACTCTGTACATTGGCTTCATATGCTCCTAAGTCTATACATCGGTCCTCAAGCATTACAAGTCTGTACATTGGTTCAGACTCTTCAAAGTCTGTACATTGGGCCTTCAAGCTTTTGAAGTCCATACACTATCTCGCTCACATCTTCAAGGGTGATTGAGCATCGTGAAGTCTGATTGAGCATCGTGAAGTCTGATTGAGCACTGTGAAGTCTATTCAGTGGATGAGTATTGTAATGTCTATACATTGGTTAGGCTCGATCATGCAGCGTTCATTTCATGTGTATACACTCATTCACTGTTCATGCATTCACAGTGAAGTCTGTACATCCGTTTGGCTATGCATCACTATCCACCAAGTCTATACATTGGTAGAGTCTGTACATCAGACGTGCATGCTCGCCTGTCCCCCCGGATGCTCTCCTGGGACCGAGTATGCTCTCCAGTGACTGCTAATGCTTCCCTAACTTTGAGGATGCTCCCCTGGAGCAGCGATTGCTCCCCAGAGACAGCATGTGCTCCACATGCTCCCCTGACGCTGGTGATGCTGTCCAGAGGCCATAGATGCTCCCCTGAGACTTCATATGCTCCCGTGCGACAACGCATTTTACATTACAAGTCTATACATCATGATTGTCTTTACAAGTCTATACAGAGCTCTTCACTTAACCAACACAAACCATCTATCATTCAAACCTGGTTTAAGCCTATCACAAAACTACAAATATCATTCATATCACCAACAAATAAACAGATACTTGTATCAGTTACATCAAAACTTCACAATCCATAAGAGTTTACATTGAGGACAACAACACATAAAACGGATATGAAATATTATTCTTCAATATCATTCTTCACATCCGGTCGGCAACAACATTCTTCACATCAGCCAATGTCCTGTAGGTGTGACAAAGAGAGGATGTTAACTATTAGAAATAACATAATCTTTACCTACAAGTTAAAAAGTATATTTTAAACTCACAATTTGGCGGGAGTTATTGGAAGTTGAACATGGAGGAATGCTGATCAAAGTTAATGGATGCTTGACTGTCCATATTTATCACCGTGTGCACACGAATGTCTCCTCCGCTAGTGCTGCTGGAGCCCGGTGCCTCCACCGAAATTGTGCGACCTACATGAGTTATACTTGTATTAATATCAGTCTAATTCTTATTTCAATTTAGAAATTTAACACGTGTGCTAACTTACCTCTCCCCCGACTGCTTCCTTCAGTGCTGCCCCTGCTGGTACCTCTCCTAGCCCTCCCGTGGGTCTGACCTGGACCAACCGAAGTTGTAACTTGTGGCCCTTCACCACCATCACTAGTTTGAGCCTGAGTAGCCCTACCACTTACGAATCTGGGTGGTCTTCTTAGGCCCTGCTTACAACATAACTTTCAATATTATGCACAAAGTAAATCAAATAGACAAAATATAAATCATAATTGCAATACAAACTTACTTCCGTGCCACAGTTGTGGAAGTAGTGCCAATGTCTGTAACTACAGATTCTGGTCCTGGGAGGGGTTCTTTGCAAGTATTTTTATGGTGGCCCCATTGTCCACATCTTTTGCATTTATGGGATCTCCTAAGTGCCTTTTGATTTTCATCAGCATCTCTAATCCTCTTCTTCCGAGGGCGACCTCGGGGTCTTTGGCAGCGAGGAGGAAGCGCCTCAACAGATTCTACAGTCTGCCACATGCTCTTACCTGGCAATGGTTGTATTGACTTTGTATATGTGGCTTTATATGTCTCAATTGAATAACATCTATCAACAAAATTATTAATTTGGAGGCCCCTACGTGCATCAACAGCAGCAGCAACATGTTGGCAAGGCAGCCCACTGACTTGCCATTGACGACAAGAACAATACATCTCGTCCAATTTAACAACACACCTCTCATACGGACCTTCCACCTCAGCCATAAAATCAGTGGAATATCTGACTGCATATTTTCCCAACTTCCTAACAATTGCATTTAAATAGGCAACAGCCCGTGGCACAAACTTTTCTTTGATCCTACGTGCATGTCTCCTCCTGTGATCCATTTTCACCATAATTTTCTGCCTAATTCCATCTAACATGTCTACAAGTGGTAGGCCTCTCGTATCACCAACAAATGAATTGAATGACTCTGCTACGTTGTTAGTGATGTAGTTTAGCTTACCCTTATCATTAAAATGACATCTTGACCAGGCACAACGTAAACTTTCTAAATAGGAAGCAGCTTGTGGATCTAGTTTCTTCATCTCAAATATAGCTGCTTTATATTCTTGAACAGTGTAAGATTTTGCTGCTGCCCATGCAGCATTCTTGAAACCTGGGCCTGGCCATTTCTTCTTAAAATTCCTGTAAAGGTGCCGCATACAAAACCTACAAGCAATTCGAAATTACAATCTAATCATTAATATAAAACCTATAGTCAATGTCATTAAAATACATAGTCACTCAATTCATACATTATGGAAAATAAAACTAGCAGTAGATCAAACATTGTAAAAGGAGAAACTTAATTACCTATGCTCGGCACCTGGAAATATATCTGGGACAGCTACCTCAATGCCCTTTTCCATATCAGAAATGAATGTAATCCCTGTCGAATTTCCAATAGCGTCTTTCAACTTGTGCAAAAACCATGTCCACGAGTCTATACTCTCCCCCTCAACAACACCATAGGCAACTGGGAACAAACCATGATTCCCATCAAGAGCAACTGCAGCCACCAAGATCCCAGTGTAATACCCTTTCAAGTGGCATCCATCTATGCCCAGCACTGGACGGCAGCCATCTTTGAAACCACTAATACATGCCCCTAAGGCAATGAACACCATCTGGAAACAACCATCCAATCCAATCTTGTACTATACAATTGAAGAAGGGTCGCTCTGCTTTAATTCATTCAGTAACTGTGGCAAATGCTTGTACGTTTCCTCAACCTTCCCAAACACCTTCTCCTTTACCGACTCTCGTGCACGCCAAATGCGGTGATAAGGGATTGAAATATTGTAAGCCTTCAATAAATCAGCTTGCAACTTTCTTGGAGGTATGTCAGGATTCTCCTTCACTGCTTCCAATACCCTGGCTGAAATCTAAGATTTGGATGCCATCCTGCTATCACACCTAGATGTGGCTGAACATGTGTGCTTTTCCTGCATTATTTTGACTGCAAAAGTAACTCCATCTTGCAGTCTTGAGGCATGCACTCTCTATTTGCAATTAACATTTGCACATACAACAATAATTCTCATGCTGTCATTTTTCACTTGCTTGAACTCAAATTGATTTTTAATAGCATGCTGACGTAGAGCAATCCTGTACTCCTGACTATTTGCAAATAGAGAACCAACTGATATATGTAGGGTCTCTTCATCAGCCTCCAACAAATCTCCATCATCATCTGAAACTCCTCCATCAATATCAGATTCATCTGAGGGACATGGCCTTGAATGATAGCTGTCCTCAGTGTGTACCTCATCAGAATCAGCCACACTCTCGTCAGATTCACTGTACTCATCTTCATATACAACATATTCTAAGTCACTGTGCTCAGCTTCAGAACATATCATCTTCTTTAAAATATGATAATCCTCATCAACTACAGGGGCAGGGGCAGGGACATCATGAATAACCTCGTCACGATGAACAACTGCAGCATCATGAATAAACTTAGGATGTTGACCAACCTCAGCATCATTATCCATCTCATCAATGTCAACAAATATCTGGGAATGGGCCTGAGTAGACTGGCTGGCCATACCTTTCTGTGGAATATTGGTTGGCTGTAAGTCTAATGGCCGACTGTCCAATGTGCTAACATATATGGTCATCTTCCCTACGGGCAAATGGGCTTTCATCACCTCATATAATTGAGCATCTGAAATAATTTCCTCATACTGAACAGGTCTGCTATTAGGTAATTCATAATGAAATTCTAAACAATATGTACTTGCCCACTTAGATAGATGTCCCATATCCTCAATTAATATGCATCTACTGTAGTAATCAGGATATGCCACGACTGTCTTGCTCTGACCTAGTGCATATGCCCTCCTCCCAGACTGAAGAGTTTTCCAATAATCACCAAACTTATATGTCAACTTTAATGATGGCTCTCGTTCCCCCATTTTCACAATCTAACAATCTGAAGACAGAAATAAACTCTCTAGAACAGTTATCCACATTAAAAAATCAGCACGCATACCCAATAATCTGAGTACAATAATAACATTCTTAACTAATATGAATTGAGTGACTGAAAAATATTAAAGCAAAAATTTTTGACAGAACCATAAAGAAACTGCACCCGTGAATTCAGACATGTACAATTAATAACAAAACTTTTTAGAGCATTAAATAATCTAACAACATTATAGCAAAAAACGACATAACAACAATCTTATCCCTAAATCATATAGAAAGAAAATAAAAATTGATGTCCTTAATATTTCGACTCTGTAAACTGTTAGAGTGTGGAGTCAGAACTCATGCGCCCTTGCACGGGATCACACTCTGACTCAGGAGCGCACCCACTGCTCCAGGGGAGCATTCTTAGCATCAGGGGGGCATGGCGTGCACATGCTACTTCAGGAGAGCATGTAGTCATGTCTTTGTGCGTTCTCGCACGGGAGCATATGAAATCTCAGGGGAGCATCTATGACCTCTGGACAGCATCACCAGCGTCATGGGAGCATGACGTGCACATGCGCTATCTCTGAGGAGCAATCGCTGCTCCAGGGGAGCATCCTTCAGTGTCAGGGGAGCAACCGCTGCTCCACGGGAGCATATGCTGTCTGGGTTCTAGCAGGGAAGCACATGCTGTCTCTGGAGGGCATTCATTGCCTCAGGAGAGCATCACTGTCGTCAGGAGGGCAGGCATTGCGGGCTCAAGGCATTTCTATGTCACTTGGAGTGCGTCGACCTGACTGATGGTGGGGGAGCATCTGCAGTCGCTGGAGGGCATACTCGGTCCCAGGAGAGCATCCGGGGGGACAGGCGAGCATGCATGTCTGATGTATCCCGGAAGAGGATTTCTGTTGATCAGGGGTATTATTGTCCTTAATGTCCTGACTAATGACGCCCTAATCTCCTAGTATAAAAGGATGGGCTCTCTCCTTGTATTGTAACTCTGGTCTTTGATTATCTTAGTGGAATTCTGCTGCGGCCGTGGACGTAGGAAGGCATCTTGCCTCCGAACTACGTAAAAAATCCCTGTGTATTCTTGTGTGATTGGTTTTTTCTCTTCTTCCTCGTCTGGGTACTCCGGTCCATATCCCCAACAGTAAACATATAAAATGCATGAGTAAACATTTATATTTGCAGATCATAGTGAGTGTGAGGTGGCAGGAGCGCCTGACGCGTACCGGAGTGGAGACGGAGGTGTGTGGCCCAGACCTGGACGTGGGGTGGTGACTCCGGTGATGTGGCGTCTGAACGAGGGTGGTCGTACGTCTGCGGCGGCAGATGGGGTGCCGTGAAGCGCCGCGGTTGTTACGTGCAGGTTTGGGCAATGGCGATGGTGCCTAATCGACCCTGGAAGTGGCCGGCGATCGTTGTTGTCACGACGACCAAAGAGTGAAATCGACGGCAATGGCGACTGTGTACGGGGGGAAGGGAAAGAGGGGGGTGGCGATTGTGTACGGGGGGGAACCCTAAACAGGAGGGTGGCGCGGCAGAAGGGTTGCTACGGCCATGAACCTCGATTAATCGAGGGTGGGTTGGTCTTTTCACCAACTACGGTCAAGTTAACTCACCTTACGTTTAATATCGTCGACAGTAAAAAACGATAGGGACTTTTTAGTTTAACGGTAAGATTTCTAAGGACTTTTTAAACAATAGAGAGATTGTAGGGACTAAAAAATAATTCGTCATATTTGTAGGGACTAATATGCAAAAAACCCTTATATTTATCAAACGTATGCTATATGTGAAAATGATCGAGCTTTACAAATAACTGAGTGAGACATGGCGAATATATAGAAGAATGGTGCAGATAATTAATGGGACACGCATAGGGTATTAAGGTGGGTGTTCAAGTGAGCTTTTAATTATAAGCAAGCGAAAAATAAGAGTTGTGAATAATTAATTAGGTGTGATCAATAAAATAAATGACTCAGATTAGCAAAGGAAAAAAATGGATCGATGAACAATTACTTAAAACCTCAAGGCCCAAAAGAAGTTGAATTCTTATATATCCTTCCTTTAAGCTTAGCAAATGAATAGGATAGACAGATAATATATATTGCTATGATATCTTAATTACATCCAGTGGTTAGCAGAGCACAGTCGATTATGGCAACCTAAGTAAGCCTGAGAGGTTGCCTTGACTCTTCGAGATTACTCGAGCTGATCAGCTCCGTTCGAGGCTCCCCAGCTTATATACGCATGGTTTAATGATCATGTCTCTTCTGCGCCGTGCCCAAGTTGGGCAGAAGGGGCGCCTTCGCACGGTGACAGGTTATTTTTGCCGGGAAGCAACTCCTGGCTGCATGCAGTCAGCAAAGTGAGGACGGGGTTTGGGGTGGGGGCACCAAAGCTGGAAGGGTGCGGCAGTAGTGCTGTAACAAGCAGAGTAAGCGCCTGCCACAAATATTATAACATCCATATATATATATATATATGTATATATATATATATGTATATATATATATATATATATATATATGTATGTATATATATATGTATATATATATATATATATATATATGTATGTATATATATAGGAAACGTAGAAAACAAGCAAAGAGGCCACTTTGTACCTCCATTTACGGAGGATCACCTTGCAGAGACAGCCCAGCGACTCCGTGCAACAAGACCTGCAACGACCACAAGCTCATGGTGAAGAACCCGATCGACGTAGCGGCGCCGCTAGCTATAGCTCCAAATTAAAGGCTTCTTCGATCACATGTATTCTCTAGCTACTTGCATTCATGATCGACGAGTGTGTACGTAAACTTAGCTCGTCTGAACAGAGGGGCCAACTGAGCATGTATAAAACATCGGAAACGTCTACATGCATGCATATATAGGGAGGGACAGTCAAGATCAATAACCTTACATTATTATTAGCGAGAGTTGTACGTGGAGTCTACGAGATAGATTCTATGTTTGGCCTATCGGCCTCACGGTTTTGTCATTTTCTAACAGTGATCGGCTCCAGAATGGGGGATTTCTCGGACAGGTCACCCATCCCAATACTACTCCCCATTAAGCAGGCTTAACTTCATAGTTCTTTTCAAGAAATGAGCCGATACTTCAAAAAGCGTCTCGGTGATATAGAGTACAATTTAACTATATTTGAGGGTGTTACAATCTACCCATCTTATATAGGCGACGTCCTCGTCGCTGGGCACATATAGCATGCAATCAAACCCCCAGGTAGGTAGGATTCTAGAGGTGGCCCCTACAGGCTCAAGAGGTGGCTCCACTATGTAGCACTTTGTACCATTGCAGGTTCAAGAGGTGGCTCCCATAGCGTAGCACTTTACCCTGCATGGCACTTAGTTCCCACACTTCCGGCTGGGGTATGTCTCTGATACCAGTGAAGAGAAAAAAGATAGGCGAGGAATGTTTTTGGGGCTTCGATGTCAAGCTCCTATTCTCGTGTGTCCATTCTCCTCAAATGAGCATTCTATTTATAGAGGCTCACCGCCAGCCACCTCCGCCCCGTGGGAACCGCCTTCTTTGGAATCACGGAGATATTATCTCCGTTAGTTAGGGATAGCCTTTGACGAGTTCAAACCATTTGAACTCCATACCCTCCGGGATATCTGGGCTTTGTTCGGCCATATCCCAACATCTCCCACTTGGCCAACAAAGATCAAATGAATTATGAAACAATTTCAACTATCCGTGAGATTATCCTCATGTACTCCCACTATTCGTGAGATACATGACATTTTCTTTAATTATTCCGATACACTCCCACTATCCGTGAGATGTATCATCACTTTCAATATTCATGAAAGTTTTCCTTTGACTTATATGTTTCTAAGTCCCATCAAACCAACATGTTTGATGAAGTTCTCTGTCGGAATACTTTTTGTCAAAGGATAAACAATCATATCACTTGTGGGAATATAAGTTACTATTATTTCCCCTTTTTGTACGATATCACGAATGTAATGATATTGTACTTATATATGTTTTCCTCTAGAGCTATTCGCTCAACTGTTGATCAGACTTATTGCTGCCTGATTATCACAGTACATCTCAATCGGTTCATCTACCAAATTGAGATCTATATCTTTTAGGAACCGTCTTATCCAGACTGTATGAGTAGTAGCCATACTGATAGTAATATACTCAGCTTCTTATGTGTATCTTGCAACACATCCTTGTTTCTTACTATCCCAAGAATCAACAGCACCACCAAAGATGAACAAGTGTCCCAAAGTGGACTTCCCATCATCTTTATCACCTCCGAAATCAGCATCGGAGTAACCAAGTATCTCAAGCGTATCAGCTTGATAAACTAACTTGTGGTGCAAAGTTCCTTTTAAATATTTCATAATCCTTTTACCAGCTTCTCAATGTGCTGGATCAGGATTACTTTGATATCTATTGACTAAACTTACTGCATATGCTATGTCAGGCCTGGTACATAGCATAGCATACATCAAGCTTCCTACTGCTTGTGCATATGGTGCATCAAGCGCGCTTTGTCCTTCTCTAGGACATTGTTCTTTGCACAACCGTTTGCCATGGACTAACAGTGTAGGTGTTGGATTGTAATTTTGCATCCCAAATCTTCTGAGTACTGAGTGTAAATACTTTTCCCGATTTATACTCAACATTCTAGATTTTCTATCCCTAAGGATTTGTACACCAAGGACATATGATGCCTCACCCATGTCCTTCATCTTAAATTTCCCATTGAGCTCAGCTTTGATTTTATTCAACATTTCCATGTCATTTCTGACGAGCAAAATATCATCCACATATAAGGACAATATTATGTACTTGCTCCCACTCTTCATGACATATACACAGTTGTCCAACTGATTTGGAACAAACCCGAGTTGAATAATCACATCATGAAATTTGAGATACCATTATCTAGAAGACTGTTTTAAACCATACAATGATTTCCTTAGTTTACAAACTTTATTCTCCTGTCCATCTACCTGAAATCCCTCAGGTTGTAACATATATATATATCTTTCTCCAACTCTCCATTGAGGAATGCAGTCTTGACATCCATTTGGAAAAGTTCTAAATCAAAATACGCAACAATCGCTAAGATCATCCTTATAGATGCAAACTTAGCTACATGAGAATAAGTTTCTTGAAAGTCTATACCTGCCTTCTGATTATATCCTTTGGTAACTAATCGAGCCTTATATTTATCAATAGACCCATCAATACGAAGTTTTTTTTTAAACACCCACTTGCATCCTATAGCCTTCCTATTTTTAAGTAATTCACATAGCTCCCACACATTGTTCCTTTTAGTGGAATCAATTTTATCTTTCATGGCTTCTAGCCATAAATCAGATTCTTGAGATCTCATTGCATCAGTATAACTCATGGGATCTATGTAATTTTCCTCATTTATGTCTACTGTTATACATGAAGGCTCACATGAGTACAAGTGATAATCATCCATCCATGCTCGTAGAGTTCTAAGTCTCTTGTTGTCAATTGCAGGTTGTACATTTGGTATTTCATTCATAGGTACTAATTCATTTTCCATATTCTGAGATTCTTCCTCAATTTCCAGATCATTTCTAGGGATATCATCGTAATAGTCATCATCTATTACATGCAGAGGTTCCTTCTCATGTTCATGAGATTCCTCTTCCTCTAGACTTTCTAGAAATGTTGCATCCCTATACTCAATGATCTCTTTTTCTTTATGAAAAAATTTATATCCAGATGATTTTTCACAATAACCTATGAATATACATTTTAATGTCTTAAAATCTAATTTATCTCAAAGTTGGCTAGGAATGAGAACGTGGGCAATCGATCCCCACTTCTTGAGATGACTCAAATCAGATGTCCTCCCATTCCATAATTCATAAGGTGTACATTCTATAGACTTGGTGGGCATTCTATTCAGAGTATAATTTTCCGTGAGCAATGTCTCTCCCCAAAATCTCTTAGGGAGACATGAATGTGATAACATACATCTAACAGCATTCATCAATGTTCTATTCTTTCTTTCTGCCACACCATTCTGTTGTGGTGTATAAGACATAGTAACATGCCTCTTAATTCCATGCTCTTGGCAATATAACTCAAATTTCTTTGAATTGTATTCTCCACCTCTATCAGTTCTTAACACCTTAATGTTTCTACCCAGTTGCCTTTCTACTTCTGCTCTATATTTCTTAAAGCAACTAAGTGCTTCTGATTTAGCAGAAATAAGATATACAAAGGCAAATCTAGAAAAATCATTTATGAACGTTATAAAATATTCCTTGTTATCATATGTTTTCATACTTAGAGGGCCACAAATATCTGAGTGGACCAACTCTAATAATTCTTTTGATCTATGTCCTACTGCAAAAAGTTTCTTAGCCATTTTTTCGACTAAACAATGTTCACATGGTGACATTTCTATCTTTGAAATGGGCAGTAAGTTCAGTTTTTTCATTTGTTCCATTTTAGATTTACTAGGATGACCTAATCTAAAATGCCATAAATCACATTCAGATATGTAAGACAAGGAATAATCCGAAATAATTTCACTGTTATTCATTTCATTGTCCATGACAGGAATACAGAAAAGATCATGTTCAGGTACAAATTTTCCCATTGCAAGGACTTTCTTATCCTTTCCAATGGACACACGCTTATTATAAAAGTGAACTTCAAGACCATTCTTCATCAATGCAGGAACAGATGTCAAATTACGCCTAATGCCTGGCGCATAAAACACATCTTTGAGGATCATAATATTATCCCCAACATCCAGTCGATAAGTGCCAACACCTTCCACGTCCAGGTAGGTGTTATTGCCAATGTAGATCCTTTTTTCTCCTATTTTTGAAATATGACGAGTTGCTCCAGAATCAACCCACCATTCATTGGTGTCTGCCAACACAACATTGCACTCGGTCACGTCGACGAATTCTTTTTTGCTTGTTCCTCCTTGTTGTGAGTTTTTACCCTTATTTCCATGCTTTCCTTGTGTGCAATTAGCCTTGAAATGGCCAAAATTGCCACAAGTGTGACAAGAACCCGGAGGAAATTTTTTGTCTTTGTGTTGTGCCTTGTTCTTGAACTGTGCCCTATTCGGTCCAACAGTTCAATTCTGGAATTTGTGGGCTTTATTTTTGGGCTTCTAGTGGATGGCATTTGCTTCTTGCAATTTCAACTCTAATTCTTTCCTTCTAGCTAGAATATCTTGCTCTATCGCTAACCTAGCTGACAAATCAGTGACACGGAGAACAGTACTGCTTAATCGAAGAGTTGTGGCAGCCATATGTAGAGAAGGTGGTAAACTATTTAAAATAGTAGCAACTTGCATCCTTTCGGGAATTTCAGATCCGCTACTAGTTAGGTCTTTGGCCATGACTATCATTTTGTTCACATGTTCAATCACGATATCTCCCTCTTGCATGCGACAAGAGTTATATCTGTGTAACAGGAGTTGAGTATTCACCTCTGTAGTGGTGTCATACTTCTCCTTGATAGCATTCCATAATTTTTGGGCAGTCTCATAAGTCTCAAAAAACTTGATGAGATTGTCCTCCATGAATATTAACATTAAGCTCTTAGCTTTTCTATCATCAGATAGCCATTGCTCTCTTTTTTTTCTATCCCCTTCTGAGGGATTCTCACTAAGTTCTGGGATAACACTATCAATGACATATTCTATATTGTCATGGACCAGGTCAAACCTAATCTTTCTATACCACATATCATAATTAGTACCGTTCAACTAGTCCAACTTAGCTAGTTCGGAAGCGATGAGTTTACCAGTCATTAGGATTTTAGAGTTAGATATTGAAAATTGAACTATGTTTCAATGAAATAGCAATTAAATTTCTTTGGAAATAAATTTAATTTTAATTATTCTAACCCCTTTTTTATTAATATGCATACAGTAAATAAGGTTGTATCTTGTTAAATTTAGCAAAGTTAAACAATACTTGAATAATCAACTATGTATATGAAATGACATAAAAAATAAACATGAAATTATTTGTATTACGATGTATTGACAGGTAAAAGCAGGTTTCTTTATTCATGCCGAGTTTTCTTTATGTATAAAAAAGTACGATTGAGTTTGACTGCATTTGGCCGACCTTTCAAATCCGAATGGATTTACAGAAAAAAGCAATCTCATAGTTCACGTGAATAAGTTAAAAGAAATCCCCCTTCCCCTTTTTTATTAGCCTACACGTTATAAGGCGGTGGTGCACAGAAATACGAAGTTCAATTTTATATGCACATTATGTCTCTGTCTCTTATATTACAGTCTTCTTTCCCAAATACCCAGACGGTCGGCCACCTACCTGGAGATGCAGCGGTGAGGCGAACTGTGCGGCAACTGTGGCGAAGGAAGCGAGATCCGACGAGCACGTTGCGTCGATGAGAAGCACATGCAGGCGATGGCACTTCTACAGCAGTGATGAGGCAGCGGACGGCCAAGCAGCAAAGCGGCGAGTTCCTTAGCAGCGCACAGATCGCGACTGGTGGCGGAGTAGGAACCTAGGCGAACCACCAGCAGGGAGGAGGAATGAGGTGAGGGTGGCCGCCGAGGGTGGGGCTACGGCAGAGCAGCAGTGGCAGACGGCAGCAGCGGCGTTGTAGACACGGCGGTCGACGACGACAACCTCGCAGCGAGGCAACGGCAGCAAGCGCGGCCCTGAGAGTAGGACGAGGTTGCGATGTGCGGTGATGTGGACGCACTTTTTTTCCCACTTATTATTCTCTTGTTGGTTTATTCGTTTATTAAGTGCGTGGGCGTGCCAGTCACAAAGTGACAATTTATTCGGGCTCCGAAGAGCCCATGGTTGGCTCGATCTGACTTCGTCAGACGATTGTGTGGTTCGTGTCGGGACCAAAACCCACCGCGCCATAAAGGTCACGGTGTCGTTTACATCCCCCATACGAGGGAACACCCTTGATTAATCGCCGAGATTCAGGGCCTCATGGCCAAGAAATTAATTGCATGAAAAGTCTATTAGGAGGTATCGAAGTCCCCGTATGAGGGTGAGAAGAAAGCATTCGCGGTCATGTCGATCATGTGCTGACCATTTAATATTCGGACGAATGTCCGGCTCAGGAAAAGCGTGATCGTCGCGGGAAGACCGAAGCATATGTATGCCAGGATATGACAATTTATTGTTCAGAAGAACGGAAAACGTTCGGCTAAACCTCGGTCAGAGTGGTCGGAAACCAGTAAATCTGTTGGCCTGGTGCAAGAGCAAGCTGCGACCATACTGCGGTGGGCCCCCCGCGGTCGAAATAGGACTTGCATGAGCGTCATTAATATTTCTGGCGTCAAGGGGCAACGAGGGAATATCCCTTGAATCGGCTGAAAAGCCTTGTGCCCGGAGAAGCGGGCATTCGAAACATGTCGGTCATTCGGGAGGCTGTTTAATATTCGGACGGGAGTCCGGCTTGAGAATATTGTAATCGTCGCAGGAGGACCTGAAACATACGTACGCCGGAGTACGGCAAATACATTATTCCGAGATACTGAATACATTCGGTTAAATCTCAGTTAGTGTAGCAGGAAACCAGCGAGTTTATTGGCCCGATGCGAGATCGAGTCAAGACCATATCGGGGGCGCCTCACGTGGTCCAAACGGGGCTCGCGTGGGCAACGCTAATATTTCCGGTGCCGGAGAGCAACGGGGGAGAGTCCCGGGACTAGACTCCAGAACCGAAAATATGTTCGAAAGGAGCGGGCTGTAGACCGAGGATATGAGCCAGGCGATGACCATGATCGGGATAGGCCTGAGGTCTGAGTGTGGCCCACAGAGGTCTTATTATTATTCCCATGGAAGGAGTCCGGGGGTGGCGAGAGCCGTCTCGTTCTAATTCGGATTCTGTCGGTCACTTGCCGACCTTTTCATGTTCGGGCAAGGGCCCGTATTGAAAGTGCGACGCGGGTAGGGACAACCCCGTACAAATATATATGCCGAGTTTACGGCAATTTCAATGGAAGGGCGGGAACGAATCCCGATAGGAACGGGTCGGAATTGATGAGCTATTGGCCCGGAGCAATGCCGGCTCACAACCATATCGGGGTAGGAGCCACCGACTATGCAGGTCGCTCCCGTGCCTTTTCATGTTCGGACGTAGGTCTGTAATGAGAATGCGGCGGGAATCGAGGTGAATCCGTTCAAATGTCTGCCGATCGTGCGGCAATTTTAGTAGCGGCTCGGAAGAGATCCGGCCGGAGAAATAAGTCCGGTTTAATCGGAATATCAGCCCGAGACGAGGTCGGGCTATGGCCATTTCGGGATACTTCCCAAGACTCAGGCCCAACCTAGAAGGGCGACATCATTGTTCCTTTGGCACCGGGTCACGGGAGAGACGGGGCTGCGAAACGGATCCCATTGTTTTATTATTATTTAAGAAACGTTATCAATATCATTTGTTAATTTATACATATCTTTGAGTGAATTCTTTATTACTATTTATTCATTTTTCTTGTGATTTATTCATTTACTATTGTTATTATTAGGTTTGTTATTATTTTTGTTCGTTTTATTATCATTCATTTACTTGTCATTTTTTGTTAAGTTTGTTATTATTATTTATTTATTTTTGTTATCATTTATTTGTCGATTTATCATTATTATTATTTCTTTTAAGCTTATTATTATTATTGCTTATTTATTTATCATTCTTATTTATTTATTCACCTTTTTGAATTTATTATCATTTATTATTGTTGTTTAACATTATTGTTTGCTATTATTTCTCTATTTTCTTTTGAGTTTGTTATTATTATCATTATTTAAGTTTTGTATCATTATTTGTTTATTTATTATGTTTTCTTTTAGCTTATTATCTTTATTAATATCATTATTTCAGGTGTACCGCTGGGTCATGGGAGTGCGCCGCTGGAGGGCCAAGGGAGTGTGCCGCTGAGGGCCAAGGAGTGTGCCGCTAAGGGCCAGGGGGTGTACCGCTGGAGGGTCAAAAGGGTGTGCCGCTGAGGGCCAGGGGTGTACCGCTGGAGGATCAAGGAGTGTGCCGCCGAGGGCTGAAGCAGGAACGTGCCGCTGAAGGGCTGAGGGAGTGTACCGCTGAAGGGCTGGGAGTGTGCCGCTGAAGGGCCTGGGGCTGTGCCGCTGAAGGGCTGAGGGAGTGTACCACTGAGGGGCTAAAAGGGTGTACCGATGAGGGCCCACTCTCCCTCTAATTCTTTTAAGGCTTTTCTTTTCTTCTTTTTTGATTTTATTAAGTGTGCATGTGTTTGTCTCTCTCTTTCTCTTGATTATCTTTCATTCTTTCTCTTGTGGGGACGGATGTTCGAGTTGTCTAGTTGCCGTTCGGTTTGGTTCTCTTTGAGTTGATTACGGCTCCCTTGCCTCGGTTAAAGTGTTTTACTGTTGTTCTTTTCGTTCGTTCGTTGCCTCCTTTTGCCTTTTTAATGTGTTATCGTTCTTAACAAAAATTCGACAGCATCTCCCCTTGACCCGAGCGTAAGGGAGATACAGGGAACGCGCCCACATGGAGTGGCGGAACCCGACAACTGGAGGTGGGCGCTCGAGAGCGGCAACACCTTTATAAACCTCGGAAAACTCGGAGGGAACGGCGAGTGGAAGACTACTCCTAGGACTGGCCAAAGAGGGAGTGCACCGGGCAAGAAGGAGGGGCGAGTGTGCCGGGCAAGGAAGGCACGAGAGGGCGTGCCGTTGAAGGCTTAGCCAGGGTGTGCCGGGCAAAGGTCCAAAGGACCGTGCCGGGGAAGGGCACAGGAGGGTATGCCGCTGAAGGCTTGACCAGGGCGTGCCGGGCAAGGGTCCAAAGGACCGTGCCGGGGAAGGTGTCCAAGGGCGTGCCGTTGAAGGCACGGCTGGGGTGTGCCGCTAAGGGCACGCAGGGGTGAGCGAAAGCAAAAAAATGCCAAAGGGGAAGCAAGCCCTAACAAAAGGAGAAAGGGAAAGGGGCGTAAAACACCGAAGGATGCAAACACGGGAGAAATGTTTGAGGAAGACGTCCAAAAAATATTTGCAAGACTTCTACTTCTATTCTCATAAGAGGAGTGCCCCAAAGGGGCTAATACATCGCAACGACGGCAAAACAAGAAATGAAAGGAAAGAGGAAAAGAAAATACAGTGGGGGGGGGGGGGAACGGAGCGTGGACTCCTCCCCTCCCGGATCTCACTCCCTCTCTCCACCCACTCTTCTTCTCTTCTTCTCTTCACACAGACGGTGGTGGTAGGTGGAGCGACGAGCTCCTCTTCTTCTCTTCTTATCCTTCTTCTCTTCGCGCGGACGGCGGTGGCGGGTGGACGGAGCAGCAGAAAGGGGGAGGCGGAGCCTCCCCTCCTCTTCTTTCTTCACTTCTTCTCTTCCTCTTCTTCTCTTCTTCTCTTCTGCGTGTGTCCGTCTCTTCCTCCCCCTTCCTTCTCTTTTCTCGAATGGGAGTGGTTTTATACTCCCAGCAGCGGGAGCTTTTGAGCACGGCCATCGAAGGCGGGAAGCAGCTCCGTCATGATGGGGTTTGACTCCCCCTGTCCTGGCTGCCAGGGGAGTAGCCCGCGTGGCCCAACCGTTGGCTGACACCTCAGGGAGCTCACTGCGCGCCAAGGACGCGTAGGGCATGGGCACCACGTCGTTTAGCCGTTGAAAAGGCTTAACGCTGTGCCGCTGGTGGGCTGAATAAGTGTGCCGTAGGAGGGCCAAAAGGGCGTGCCGCGGGAACACCCAACGGGCGTGCCGCTGAAGGCCCAGCAGAGCGTGCCGCTGAGTGCCCAACGGGGCGTGCCGCTGAGGGCCATGGGGCGTGTGCCGCTGAAGGCCCCTCTCTTGGGCGTGCTGCTGAGGGCCCCGGGGGTTGTGCCGCTGAAGGCCCTGGGGGCTGTGCCGCTGAAGCCCATTGGGGCGTGCCGCTGAAGCCCATTGGGGCGTGCCGCTGAAGGCCCTGGGGGCTGTGCCACTGAAGCCCATTGGGGCGTGCCGCTGATGGCCCTGGGGGCGTGCCGCTGAAGGCCCTGGGGGCTGTGCCACTGAAGCCCATTGGGGCGTGCCGCTGAAGGCCCTGGGGGCGTGCCGCTGAAGCCCATTGGGGCGTGCCGCTGAAGGCCCTGGGGGCGTGCCGCTGAAGGCCCTGGGGGCTGTGCCGCTGAAGCCCATTGGGGCGTGCCGCTGAAGGCTTTGGGGGCTGTGCCGCTGAAGGCCCTGGGGGCGTGCCGCTGATGGGCTAAATGGGCAATGTTGAGCCCGTTGTGCGCACGAGTTGTGCCCCGTTTGATTTTCTTCGAGGCCCATGGATTGTGGGGCTCTTTGTGATTGATTTCTCTTCACTATCGTGACTCCTGGGGGCGGCTTCACGACAGTGTGTGCATTTGTTTGGGGAGTCCGAATGGCCCCTCTTCTACGTAGTTTCTTCAGTTTGGGGTTGCTGTTGATGCTGGACTAGTTGGGGCGTACGGGAGTGCAATTTTGCATGTCCACAAATGCCCCCCACCCACGGGTAGCGCGGACGAAGGATGAGCCGGACGGTGCCCGTGGGTGCACTGGTCCCTTTCTCTCTTCGTCGGTGTCGACCGGGTGTCGGGAGCCGACGTGACTTATTTGTCTCTTCTTCTCATTGCTAATGCCAGCGGGATGCCGGGCATTGGCCCAATTTATTGACCTCTTTGTCTCGTCATCAATGCCGGCGGGGTGTCGTGAGCTGACATGGCTTATTGAACTGGTCGTCTCTTCGTCAGTGCCGACGGGGTGTCGTGAGCTGACATGGCTTATTGAACTGGTCGTCTCTTCGTCAGTGCCGACGGGGTGTCGGGATCTGACCTGGTCTGTTGAGCTCTTGGTCTCTTCGTCAGTGCCGACAGGGTGCCGGGAGCTGACCTGGTTTGATGATCTCTTGGTCTCTTCGTCAGTGCCGACAGGGTGCCGGGAGCTGACCTGGTTTGTTGATCTCTTGGTCTCTTCGTTAGTGCCGACAGGGTGTCGGGTGCTGACCTGGTTTGTTGAACTGGTCGTCTCTTCGTCAGTGCCGACGGGGTATCGGGATCTGACCTGGTCTGTTGATCTCTTGGCCTCTTCGTCAGTGCCGACAGGGTGCTGTGGATGCACTTTTCGTTCGTTTATTAAGCTCGTCTATTCGGGAATGGTTGATTCATCTATTAAGTGCGTGGGCGTGCCAGTCACGAAGTGACAATTTATTCGGACTCCAAAGAGCCCACGGTGTGCTCGATCTGACTCGGTCAGACGATTGTGTGGTTCGTGTCGGGACCAAAACCCGCCGCGCCATAAAAGTCACGGCGTCATTTACATCCCCTATACGAGGGAACACCCTTGATTAATCACCGGGATTCAGGGCCTCATGGCCAAGAAATCAATTGCATGGAAGGTCTATTACGAGGTATTGAAATCCTCGCGCGAGGGTGAGAAGAAAACCCTTTGCGGTCGTGTCAGTCGTATACTGACCATTTAATGTTCGGACGAATGTCCGGCTCGAGAAGATCGCGGTTATCGCGGGAAAACCGGAACGCATGTATGCCGAGGTACGGCAAATCTATTGTTCGGAAGTGCGGAGAACGTTCGGCTAAACCTCGGTCAGAGCGATCAGAAACTAGTAAATCTGTTGGCCCGGTGCAAGAGCAAGCTGCGACCATACTGCGGTGGGCCCCCCGCGGTCGAAACAAGACTTGCATGAGCGTCATTAATATTTCCGGTGCCAAGGGGCAACGAGGGAATATCCCTTGAATCTGCTGAAAAGCCCTGTGTCTAGGGAAGCGGACGTTCGAAACGTGTCGGTCATTCGGGAGACCGTTTAATATTCGGACGGGAGTCTGGCTTGAGAATATTGTAATCGTCGCGGGAGGACCTGGGACATGTGCACGCCGGGATACGGCAAGTTTATGATTCTGAGACACCGAAAACATTCGGTCAAATCTCGGTTAGTGTAGCAGGAAACCGGTGAATCTATTGGCCCGGTGCGAGATCGAGTCAAGACCATACCGGGGGCGCCTCCCGTGGTCCGAACGAGGCTTGCGCGGGCATCATTAATATTTCCGGTGCCGGAGGGCAACGGGGGAGAGTCCCAGGACTAGACTCCAAAACCGAAAATGTGTTCGAACGGAGCGGGCTGTAGACCGAGGATATGAGCCGAACGGCGACCACAATTGGGACGGACCCGAGGTCTGAGCGTGGCCCACGGAGGTCTTATTGATATTCCCATGAAAGGGGTCCACGGGTGGCGGAGGAACGTCTCGTTCTATTCCGATTTCGTCGGTCACTCACGGACCTTTTCATGTTCGGGCAAGGGCCCATGTTGAAAGTACGACGTAGGTGGAAACGACCCCGTACAAACGTATGCCGAGTTTACGGCAGTTTCAATGAAAGAACGGGAACGAATCCCATTAGAATGAATCCGATTTAACGGGCTATTGGCCCGGAGCAATGCCGGCTCACGACCATGTCGGGGAGGGAGCCGTTGGCCATATTGGTTGCTCACGGGTCTTTTCATGTTCAGACACAGGTCCGTAATCGAAACGCGGCAAAAACCGAGGTGAACTCGTTCAAATGTCTGCCGAGCATGCGGCAATTTTAGTAGTGGCTCGGAAGGGATCCGGCCTGAGAAACGAGTCCAGCTTAATCGGAATGTCAGCCCGAGGCGAGGTCGGGCCACGGCCATTTCGGGATAATTCCCAAGACTCAGGCCCAACCTGGAAGGGCGACATTGTTGTTCCTTCAGCACCGGGTCACGAGAGAGACGGGGCTGCAAAGTAGATTTTACCATTTTTTTTGGGTTTTAAATTATATATGTATATAATTTATTGCTTATTTCCCTCTCATGTATTTATTCTGGATGATTTATCCGTTTTGTTTATTATTATTACTATTATATTTTCTCTCCTTTTTTGTTTATTATTATTTTACATTTTTTTGTTTATTTCATATATATATTCAGATTTATTTATTCATCATAGTTTTTATTAATTTTATTATTACTATTATTATTATTATTATACATATTCTTCTGGAGAGAGAGAGTGGGCCGCTGGAGGGCCAAACGGGGGCTGAAGGAGCGTGCCGCTGAAGGTGGAAGGGTGCGCCGCTGTGGAGTGCGCCGCTGAAGGTTCGCGGGAGGTATACCGGGGAAGGGCTTGGCCAAGGGTGCCGGCGAAGGGGCAGGTGTGGTGGCTATGGGAGGCGTACCGATGAAGGAGCCTTAGGTGTGGTGGCTATGGGCCTGGCCGAGCGTGCCGACGAAGGGTTGAATTGGGGAGAGCGTGCCGGCGAAGGGGTCACGGGAGCGTGCTGTCAAAGGAGCTTGAGGGCGTATCGCCGAAGGGTTGGAGCAGACGTGCCGCTGAGCGTAGGGGGAGCGTGTCGGCGAAAGGCCAAACGAGGCGTGCCGGGGGAAGCTGGGATGGGGCGTGCCGCGAAGGGCGTTGTAGGGTGTACTGGCAAAGGGCGTGTGTCTGCACATTGGCCGGTCGCTATGACATAAAGTCCGTACATTCATCAGCCCAAAGTCTATACGTTGTCTATTCAACCAGCACACAAAGTCTATACGTTCTTCAGCTCAAAGTCTGTACATCGGCTGCATTCATCAGCTCAAAGTCTATACATTGGCTACATTCATTAGCTCGAAGTCTATGTGTTGGCCAGCTTAAAGTCTGTACATTGGCCAGCTCAAAGTCGGTACATTGCAGCTCAAAGTCCGTACATTGTCCCTGAAAGTCTATACATCGGCCAGTCCAAAGTCTGTACGTTGGCCAACTCAAAGTCTATACATTATTCATTGGCTGCAGTTCAAAGTCTATACGTTGCAGCTCAAAGTCTATACATTGCTCGTGCAGCTGACACCCGAAGTCTATACATTCTTTAGCTTATTCAGCTCAAAGTCTATACGTTGTCCCTTGGCTGCGGCTCGAAGTCTGTACATTGCTCATTGCTGTGTTTGTACGTCAATCTGCCAAGTCTATACATTGAGTTTGAGACGGTGGATGAGGGTGTACCGGCGAAGGGGGGGAAGAGACAATGGAAAGGGGTGTACCGCTGGGGAATGGAGTGTGCCGGGGAAGGTGGAAACCAGTGTGCCGGCGAAGGGTGTTTGAAGTGTGGAGGCAGGGTATGATGGTGAAGGGCCAGATAAGTGTACCGTTGAAGGTTATTGGAGTGTGCCGCTGGGGGCACGATAGAGCGTGCCGGTGAAGGTTGGAATCTTCTATTATTTGTTTTTAAGGCTTTTCTTTTCTTCATTTATTGATTTTTATATAGTCTTATATAAACTTCTCCTTTCCTTGGTTCTGTTCAGCCTTTTTGCTCACAAGTCAGACGTCTGATATGTTATGTCGTTATTTGGTTCAGTTCTTTTCACGCTACCGGTAGTGGCTTGATTAGTCGGAAAGTTTTATCGTTGATCGTTCTGTTCGCTTGTTGCTTCCTTTTGACTTTTTAACATGTTGTTATTTTCTGACAAAAATTCGGCAGCATCTCCCCTTGACCCGAGCGTAAGGGAGATAAAGGGAACGCGCCTACACGGAGTGGCGGAACCCGACAACTGGAGGTGGGCGCCCGGAGGCGGCAACACCTTTATAGAACCTCGGAAAACACGAAGAAAACGATGAACGGGAGGCTTCTAATACTGGACAGGGTGGACGGGGGATTGGGCAAGGCGTACCGGCCAAGGACGAGCATAGGGTGTGCTGGGCTAGGAAGGCTAAGGGCGTACCGCTGAGGCACAAAAGGGGGAGGTGTACCGCTGAGGGCTATTATGGGGTGTACCGGCCAAGGTACCGGAAGGGTGTGCCGCTGGAGGAAAGTGCAGGTGCACCGGACATGGCTCCAAAAGGGGTTGGCATGTTAAAGGGGCAGGGTGTTAGGCCGATCAAATCCACAGGGACTTCTGGCAAGGGGGAAAAAGGTTCAAAGGGGCAGACACAGGTGAAGGCACTGGGCTTTACGGGAGGAGGTTCGTGACCTCAAACCATTCAAGATGGTGCCGCATCCGGAGTAAATCGTCGGCATGAGGGATGAACGCAAACACCGGGAAGCGAAGGGAAAGACGACCAAATGCACTATGGTCCCAAACAACGAGACAAAGAGAAAACCCATTGAGGGGGGGAAGATCTTTATTAATGGGGAGACAAAGGGCCGTAGCCACCCGTGTACATCACAAAGCATGCCCGAGCTAAGGGTATGGGCAAGAAAGAAAACTAAAGAACGAAAGAACGGAGAGGCGGGAAAACAAAGAACAAAGAGAGGAGGAGGTGTTGGGGATCGAAGCAGGGACGATCGTCCACTACTCTTTCCCCCACCTTCCCCTACTACATCAAGCCCTCTCTCTCTCTTACTCTCTTCTCGTTGCCTGGTGGCTGTCGGTAGACTCCACGCCGGAGCCTCTCCCTTTTCTTCTCTCTTCTTCTTCTTCTCGTATGCAACTCCGTCTATTCGTCTCTGCCCGTGGGTCTCTTCTCCGTGTCTCCCTCTCTTTTCTTCGTCGGAATGTGAGTGGTTTTATACTCCCAGTCGCGGGAGCCTTCGAGCACGGCAGTCGGAGGCGGGAAGCAGCTTCATCATGATGACGTTTGACCTTTCCCGTCCTGGCTGTCAGGGGAGTAGCCTGCGTGGCCCAACTGTTGGTTGACACCTCGGACAGCTCACTGCGCGCCAAGGATATGTAGGGCATGGGCTTCACGTCGTTTGGCCGTTGAAAAACCTTCACGCTGTACCGCTGGCGGGCTGAAGAAGCGTGTCGCTGTAAGACACTATAAGCGTGCCGCTGAAGAGGGCAAAAGGCGTGCCGCTGAAGGCCCAGAGAAGTGTGCCGTTAAAGGGCACAAAGAGCATGCCGTGGGGGGCCCTTCATAGTGTGCCGCTGGGGGCCCTTCACAGTGTGCCGCTGGGGGCATAAAAAGTGTGCCGTGGAAGGCTTGAAGTAGTGTGCCGTGGAAGGCTCGAAATAGTGTGCCGTGGAAGGCTTGAAATAGTGTGCCGTTGAAGGCCCGAAATAGTGTGCCGTTGAAGGCACATGGGGCGTGCCGTTGAAGGCTTGCAGGGCGTGCCGCTGAAGGCCATTGGGGCGTGCCGCTGAAGGGCGTTGGGGGTGTGCCGCTGAAGGCCAAGGGCGTGCCGCTGAGAGGGGCCAGTGGCGTGCCGCTGAAGGGCCTTGGGCGTGCCGTTGAATGGCTAAATGGGCAGTTTTGAGCCCGTTGTGAGCACGAGTTGTGGCCCGTTTGATTTTCTTCGAGGCCCATGGATTGTGGGGCTCTTGGTGGTTGATTTCTCTTCACTGTCATGACTCTGGAGACGGCTTCACGGCAGTGTGCATATTTGGGGAGTTTGGGTGACTAGTCTCTCCGGGGTTTCTTCACTCGATGCCGTTGTTGATGCTGGGCCGAGCAGGATATCTGTGCATGCAATTTTTGGTGTCCACAAATGCCCCCCACCCACGGGTAGCGCAGGCGAAGGATGAGCCGGGCGGTGCCCGCGGGTGTACTGGTCTCTTTTTCTCTTCGTCGGTGCGGACGGGGTGTCGGGAGCTGACATGGTTTGTTTGTCTCTTCTTTTCTTCGTCAGTGCCGACAGGGTGTCGGGAACTGACATGGTTTGTCTGTCTCTTCGTCAGTGCCGACAGGGTGTCGGGAGCTGACATGGTTTGTCTGTCTCTTCTTCTCTTCGTCAGTGCCGACAGGGTGTCGGGAGCTGACATGGTTTGTCTGTCTCTTCTTCTCTTCGTCAGTGCCGACATGGTGTCGGGAATTGACATGGTTTGTCTGTCTCTTCTTCTCTTCGTCAGTGCCGACAGGGTGTCGGGAGCTGACATGATTTGTCTGTCCCTTCTTCTCTTCGTCAGTGCCGACAGGGTGTCGGGAGCTGACATGATTTGTCTGTCTCTTCTTCTCTTCATCAGTGTCGATCGGAGACGGAGAATGATGTGGTATGTTGGTCTCTTCTTCTCTTCGTTAGTGCCGACAGGTTGCCGGGCGCTGACGTGGTATGTTGGTCTCTTCTTCTCTTCGTCAGTGCCGACGGGGTGTCAGGGACTGACATGACATGTTGGTCTCTTTGTCTCTTCATCAGTGCCGGTGGGGTGCCGGGAACTGAAGCAGTATGTTGGTCTCTTTGTCTCTTCGTCAGTGCCGACGGGGCGTCGGAAGCTGACATGCTCTGTTGGTCTCTTTGTCTCTTCGTCAACGCCGACTAGGTGCCGGGAGCTGACATGATGTGTTGGTCTCTTTGTCCCTTCGTCAGCGCCGATAGGGTGCCGGAGCGGACATGGTTTGTTGGTCTCTTTGTCTCTTCGTCAGCGCCGGCAGGGTGCCGGGAGCTGACATGGATTGTTGGTCTCTCTGTCTCTTCATCAGTGCCGACGGGGTACCGTGAACTGACGTACTTTGTTCGTCTCTTCTTCTCTTATTTTTCTTCTCTTCTCTTTTCTCCTCTTCTATATTCCCTTGCACGTAAACATGGGGTGAGAATTTATTTAGTGTCCTCAAATCAGGGAAGCGGGCTGCGAAAGCCGAAATTTGGGGAGCAGGCTGCCAGAGCCAGACTTAGGAAAGCGGGCCATGGGGGCCGAGGTAAGTAGGCTACAAGAGCCAAAGTTAGGAAGCAGGCTATAAAAGCCAAAGGGAAGCATGCCAGAAGAGCCAAAGTTGGGAAGCGGGTCGCGGAGGCCGAATTGGGGGAGCAGCTTATAAAGCCAAGGACATTGGGAAGCGGGCTGCAAGAGCCGGAATTATGGGAAGTGAGCTGCGAAGGCCAAATTCTGGGAAGCAGGCTATGAGAGCCGAATTCCGGGAAGTAGGTTGCAAGAGCCAAAGATGTTGGGAAGCGGGCTGCAAGAGCCGAAATTATGGGAAGCGGGCCGTGAAGGCCGAATTCTGGGAAGTAGGCTATGAGAGCCGAATTCCGGGAAGCAGGCTGCAAGAGCCAAAGATATTGGGAAGCGGGCTGCAAGAGCCGAAATTATGGGAAGCGGGCCGTGAAGACCGAATCGGGGAAGCGGATTACAGAAGCCGGAGTTGGGAGATTAACGAGCCGCGAGGGCAAGAGGTAGGCCATGGGGGGCCAAGATTGGGCTCTACGAGCCAGAGCTGGTAAAATAGGCTGCGATAGCCGAAATTGATTTTACTGTATACACACATTATTTTATTTATTTATTTTTTTTGTTATTATTATTATTTTTATTCAAGCATGCAGGCATTCATTAGTAGACATAACATAAATATACGTATGTGATAGCTCCCTCTATAGGGGATGGGATAGGGACATCGCCCATAATTCGCATACACGGTGCGGGTCATGAGGCACAATTGAGGGGTGGTGCACCCGTCAAGAGGATATCGCACGTCTTGCATGCATAGCCTTAATTCACGCATTTCACCCGAGACAATTCTCTGTGGCGTGGCGGTACAAATGTGTGAACAAAGAGCCCTAACCATAGGGATATGCAGATTTTCCTGGTGACACTCGAGGATCACTCTAGCGCCTACACATTAGTTCCAGGCTTTCGACTTTCGGTAGCTTCACACAGCCCCCACTTGTTTATTTTGGTAGCAGATTTCACCGTTCGGCACGAGTCTCCTCATGTGTCTCAATGGGGATTCCCGGCTACTAAGATTCGTCCTTATTGTGATTCTATTGCGGATTCCACCGTTTGACGCGAGTTTCCTCATATGTCTCAATGGGGATTCCCGGCTAATAGGTTTCATCCTTATTGTAATTCGCTTCACCATTTCGCGCGAGTCTCCTCATGTGTCTCAATGGGGATTCCCGGCTACTCGGATTCATGTTTCTCTCTTTTTTTTGCATCATTTTTTTTCTTTCTCTCTCTTTTTTTATTTTTGTTTTTGTTTTACAGTGGGGGTAGGCAGCTTTTTCCTCACGATTACCTTTCACGCGAGTGCAGGAATTCAAGTCTCCGTAGAGTGCTAAGAAGGAATTCGGGCAAACCCTATGGTTGAAAGCTATTGAACACATTAAGTGCTAAGTGTGGGAGCGTTGCCTCAGGTTTATTTTGTGAGTTGGGCTTAGCGATTCAGCCATGACTCTCCCCCTTGACGCGTGCACCTGTCATAATTGGGGTTCCCTTCGAGTGCGTGCCGTGACGCCCGTGCATCCGGAATCAGGGCAGCATTATTTAGCAAGGAAATGCGGTCCTAGAAAATTCCAAGGAGGTGTATTATTCTATATTAAGCAAACATGCAAGCATGGCAATCATGCATTCTCTTTTTTTTATTTTTTTTTCTTTGTGCTTGTCTGTTTTATTATTTTTTTGTTGTTTTTTTGTGTGTGTTTATTTTTGCATAAGAAAATATTGTTGTTACGTATAAGTGTAGTGGTAGTAAAGGTATTAGAGAAGTAGACCACGAACGGCTGAAAGTGTATTAGGGAAGCAGGCTATAGAACCCAAGGGACATTAGGGGAGCGGGCCATAAGGGCCGAAATTGGGAAGCGGGCTGCAAGGGCCGAAGTTATGGGAAGCGGACCGCGAAGGCCGAACCCTGGGAAGCAGGCTACGAGAGCGGGACTTGGGAGGCAGGCCACGAAGGCCAAAGGGAAGCAGGCTGCGAGAGCCAAAGGTAAGCAGGCTGCGAGAGCCAAAGATATTGGGAAGCGGGCTGCAAGAGCCGAGATTGTGGGCAGCAGGCTACGGAAGCCAAATCAGGGGAGCAGGCTACAATAGCCAAAATTGGGGAGCGGGCTGCAGGAGCCGCAATTATGGGAAGCGGGCCGCGAAGGCCGAATTCTGCGAAGCAGGCCGTAAAGGCCGAATTCTGGGAAGCGGGCCGCAAGAGCCGAAATTGGGAAGCAGGCCTTGAAGGCCGAATTCTGGGAAGCGGGCCGTAAAGGCCGAACTCTGGGAAGCAGGCTGCAAGAGCCAAAGATATTGAGAAGCGGGCTATAAGAGCCGAAATTATAGGAAGCATGCTATGGAAGCCAAATCGGAGAAGTAGGCTACAAGAGCCAAGGGCAAGCAGACTACGAGAGCCAGAATTGGGAGGCGGGCTATAAAAGCCAAAGGGAAGCAGGCTGCAAGAGCCAAGGTTGGGAAGTAGGCCACGAGGGCCAAAGGTAAGCAGGCTGCGAGAGCCAAAGTTGGGAAGCGGGCTGCAAGAGTCGAATTCTGGGAAGCAGGCCGTAAAGGCCGAATTCTGAGAAGCAGGCTGCAAGAGCCAAAGTTAAGCAGGCTGCAAGGGCCAAAGTTGGGGAGCAGGCTATAAAAGCCAGGGGGAAGCAGGCTGCGAGAGCCAGAATTAGGGGATAGGCTACGAGAGCCAGGGGAAGCAGGCTGCGAGAGCCAAAATTGGGAAGCAAGCTACAAAAGCCAGGATCTGGGAGGCCTTTGTCGGTTTAACGCCCCGTCGACAGATGGTCTAGTCAGTTTAACGCCCCGTCGGCGGAAGGTTTAGTCGGTTTAACGCCCCATCAGCGGAAGATGTAGTCAGTTTAACGCCCCGTCGGCGGAAGGTTTAGTCGGCTTAACGCCCCATCGGCGGAAGGTGTAGTCGGTTTAACGCCCCGTCGGCGGAAGGTTTAGTCGGTTTAACGCCCCGTCGGCGGAAGGTTTAGTTGGTTTCTATTTGTTGGATGGCTGGAGGTCGGAGGTAAAAGTTTGCCTCGTGACCCTTCTTTCTCTTCTTCTCTTCTTCTTTTGTAGGGAGGCAGGTACGAAGACCATGTTCGCCTCATGTCTCTTTTTTCTCTTCTCTTCTTCTTTTGTAGAGAGGCGGGTGCGAAGACCATGTTCGTCTCATGTCTCTTTTTCTTCTCTTATTTTTATGTGATGAGGCGGGCTCGAGGGCCACGTTTGTCTCATGTGTCTCTTCTTTTCTTTTCTTCTCTTCTTTTTGTTTGGTGAGGCGGGCTCGAGGGCCACGTCTGTCTCATGTGTCTCTTCTTTCCTTTTCTTCTCTTCTTTTTGTTTGGTGAGGCGGGCTCGAGGGCCACGTCTGCCTCATGTCTCTTTTTTTCTTCTTCTTTTGTGGAGGGGCCGGTGCAAGGACCATGTGTGCATCATGTCTCTTTTTCTTCTCTTCTTTTTGTGTGATGAGGCGGGCTCGAGGACCACGCCTGTCTCATGTGTCTTTTCTTCTTCTTCTTTTGTGTGATGAGGCGGGTGCGAAGACCGCGTCTGCCTCGTGACTCTTCTTCTATTCTTCTTTTATGGAGAGGCAGGTGCAGGGACCATGTTCGCCTCATGTCTCTTTTTTTCCTCTTCTATTCTTCTTTTGTAGAGAGGCAGGTGCAGAGACCATGTTTGCCTCGTGATTGCTCTTTCTCTTCTTCTCTTCCTTTTTTATGGAGAGGCAGGTGCAAGGACCATGTTTGCCTCGTGATCATTTCTTTCTTTTCTTCTCTTCTTCTTTTGTGTAGAGAGGCGGGTGCAGGGACCATGTTCGCCTCATGTCTCTTTTTTTCTCTTCTATTCTTCTCTTCTTCTTTTGTGTAGAGAGGCGGGTGCAGGGACCATGTTCACCTCATGTCTCTTTTTTTTCTCTTCTATTCTTCTCTTGTAGAGAGGCAGGTGCAAGGACCATGCTCGCCTCATGTGCATTCTTTCTTTCCTTCTCTTCTTTTGTGTGATGAGGCGGGCTCGAAGACCACGTCTGCCTCATGTGTCTTCTTTTGGTTCTGCTCTTCTTCTTTTGTGTGAAGAGGCGGGTTCAGGAATCATGCCTACCTCATGTGTCTCTTCTTCCTTTTCTTCTCTTCTTTTGTGTGATGAGGCGGGCTCGAAGACCACGTCCGCCTCATGTGTATTCTTTCTTTTCTTCTCTTCTTTTGTGTGATGAGACGGGCTCGAAGGCCATGTCTACCTCATGCATGCCTTTTTCTTTATTCTGCTCTTCTTTTCTCATTAATGCTTCCACGCTGGAGTGTATTTCTCTTAACGTGCCCCCAGGTTGGGGTGTAGCTTTATTTGGTATGCATCCCCCTGAGGGGTGTGTTTTGCCTCTTTGCCTCTGTGCCCCCAGGCGGGGCGTATTTTTCAAGGCTTCTATGCCCCCAGGTGGGGCGTGCTTCTTCTTCTGATGCCCCCGAGCCGGGGAGTCTCCTCTATGGCTTCTATGCCCCCAGGCGGGGTGTATGTTGCTTTATATGCCCCCAGGGCGGGGTGTAATTCTTGCTTCTTATGCCCCCGAGGCGGGGTGAACTCTTCTTCTTTGCTTATGTGCTCCCATATCGGGGTGTATTCCTTTCTTCATATGCTCCCCCTAAGCCGGAGAATGTTGTTTGTTCTGCTTCAGATGTCCCTAAATCGGGATATAGTTTTGTCTCATATGCCCCTGGAGCGGGGGTGTATTTCTCTTCATGTGCCCCTGGGAATGGGGTGTACTCTTCACGGCTTCTATGCCCCCAGGCGGGGTATGTTTCTTCTTCATGTGCCCCTGGTATGGGGCGTAGCTCTCTTCAAATGCCCCCGGGACGGGGGTGTATCTTTTGCTTCTTATGCCCCCTTGAGGCCGGGGTGTATCTTTTGCTTCTTACGCCCCCCTGAGGCCGGGGTGTATCTCTTTACGGCTTCTGTGCCCCCGAAGCAGGGTATGTTGTTTCTTCAAATGCCGCTTGGGCAGAGTATATCTTTCTTCTTATGCTCCCAGCTCGGGATGTATGTCTCTTTGTTTCTGTGCCCCGGGTCGGGGTAGATGCTTCTGCTTCTTATGCGCCAAGGGCGGAGTGTATTTTTGTGCCCCCAGGCTGGGGTAGGTGCTTCTGCTTCTTATGCGCCAAGGGCGGAGTGTGTCTCTTTCTGTGCCCATAGGCTGGGGTACATTCTTCATGTTTCTCATACCCTTTTCGCAGGGTATATTCTCTTGCTTCTCATGTCCCTGGATCGGGGCGTATGTTTCTTCTTCTGACGCCCCTAGGTCTGGGTATATTCTTTCTTTATGTGCTCCCAGGTCGAGATGTATGCCTCTTCGCTTCGGTGCCCCCGGGTAGAGGTGTACTCTGTCTCTTTGCTTCTGCGTCCCCCAGGCGGGGTATCCCCCTTTTTTTTATATGCCCCCGGCACGGGGTGTATTCCGCTTCTAGTGCCCCCAAAGTGGAGTGTATTGCCGCTTTCGATGCGGGGTGTGATTCTTGCTTTTTTATGCACCCGAGGCGGGGTGAATTCTTCTTCTTTGTTTACGTGCCCCCATATCGGGGTGTATTCCTCTCTTCATATGCTTCCCTAAGCCGGGAGATATTGTTTGTTCTGCTTCAGATGTCCCCCCCGGGGGGGTGCATGTTGCTTCATGGACTCCGAGCCTGGGGTATGCTCCTTCAAAGGTCCCTAAGCCGGGGTGGATTCTCTTTTCTTCTCATGCTCCCAAGGCGGGATGTAGCTTCTTCAAGTACCCCTAAATCGGAGCGTATTCTTTATGGCTTCTATGTCCCCTGGCGGGGTATGCTTCTTCTTCAAATACCCCTAGGCCGGGGTGGACTTCTCTTCATATGCCCCTGAGTCGGGGCGTGTTCTTCATAGCTTCTAGGCCCTCGAGGTGAGGTATGCTTCTTCTTCAAATACCCTCGAGACGGGGGTGTGTTTCTTGGCTTCATATGCCCCGGACGTGGGGTATATCTTTTGTTTCTTATGCTCCCGAGCCGGGATGTAGCTTCTTGGCCTCATATGCTGCCGAGGCGAGGGGTATGTTGCTTTACGTGCCCCCGGGGGGAATGCATTTTGCCTCCGTTGCCCCGTGGCGGGGTATATCTCTTGGCTGCTTATGCCCCCCAAGTTGGGGTGTGTTTTCTTCTTGTGCCCCCGGGGTGGGGTATATCTTTCGCTTCTTATGCCCCCCCCCCTTGAGGCGGGGTGAAGTCTTTGCTTCAAATGCCCCTAAATCGGGGTATAGTTTTGTCTCATATGCCCCTGGAGCAGGGGTGTATTTCTCTTCATGTGCCCCTGGGAATGGGGTGTATTTCTTTGTTGCTTGTTGTGCCCCCAGAGGGAGGTGCCTTTCTCTTCATGTGCGCCGGGCACCGGGTGTATCTTTGCTTTTTTTTTTTTATATGCCCCCGAGGGGGGGGGATTCTTCTTCTTCTGCCCCGACATGCTGGGGAATGTCTGCTTCTTGTGCCCCCAAAGTGGGGTGGATTCTCGACCGCTGCTGTACCCCCGTTGGTGGGGTGTATGCTTCTTCTTCAGATTCCCCTAAGGCGGGGTGTATTCTTTGTTGCTTCATGTACCCCCGAGTCGGGGTGGATTCTCTTCATGTGCCCCCATGGCGGGGTGTACTCTCTTTATGTGTCCCCAGGAGTGGGGTGTGGTTTGCTTCCTGTGCACCCAAGCAGGGTGTATCGCTGCTTGCAATGTCCAACGAGGCGGGGTATCCTTCTTCTTCAAATACCCCTAAGCCGGGGCGTATTCTTTATGGCTTCTATGCCCCCATAGCAGGGTGTGTTTCTTCTTGAAATGCCCTTAAGATGGGGTGGACTCTTTTCTTCTTATACTCCCAAGGCAGGATGTAGCTTCTTCAAATGCCCCTGAGCTGAGGCGTGTTCTTTACGGCTTCTATGCCCCCAGGCGGGGCATATTTCTTCTTCAAATACCCCTAGGCCGGGGTGTATTCTTGCTGCTTCTCATGCTCCCGAGGCGGGATGTGACTTCTTCAAATGCCCTTAAGCCGGGGTGTAGCTTTTGCTTTGTGTGCCCCTCAGTCGGGGCGGATTCTCTTCATGTGCCCCTGGGAATGGGGTGTATTTCTTTTTTTTACCTCCTATGCCCCCGTAGCAGGGTATATATCTTCTTCTCATCTCCCATGGCGGGGTATATGCATGCTCTCTTCGAGAGTGGTGGTCGTGCTTGGCCTCATTGCTATAAAGCATTCCCCACAGCGGGCAACCATTCACCAAGCTACAATTGTGGCTCCCTGGGTCTTTTAACAACCACTCGGGGGCCGTTTTGTGCTGGATGGAGGCAGTAGAAAGGAGGAACGAGCGGGGTCATTGCACCGCAGACTCGGGGCCTCCTAGAGTAGGGCGGGATGCCGGGTTTCTTCTTGCTCTTTCAATCGGCGATGCTGGCCAACTTTTCTTCCTTTCTTCTTTATTTCTCCCCTTTTTTGTATGATTGACCAGGGTGGAGGTGCAGGAGAGCGCTCACCCCCTCAGGGAGGGGATGAGTGGTTCGCTCCACCGCACCAACCCCACAGTGGTAATCTTTATTCAGCACGGGTCTCGACGGACGTGGCCGTACAACCCTCTCTTGCCAATTCTTTCTCTTTTTTTTTTTGCTTCTTTCTTTTCTCTTTTTTTTTGTTCTTTTCTTCTCTTCTTCTTTTCTTCTTTTCTTCTTTCCTTCTTTTCTTCTTTTCTTCTCTTTCTTCTTGAGGGAAAAAGGGGGGCTTGATTTCCCCTCCATTCTCTTCTCTTTCTCTTCTCCCTTTTTTTATAACAGCCCCCATGATTCTTGGAAGCTGCATATGCTTCGAAGCAGCGTCCTCGAGGCCGCGAAGGTAGCTGCATCGAGTCTGGATTTTCTCCCCATAGGGCTGGCGAACACAGCACCTGCAATTCATCAAAGCAGGCAAACATTGTTTATTAGGGGGCCATGAGGCCCTGAATCCCGGCGAAGAGATGAAGGGTAGTTTCCGTCCCACCGGGCGTGCCAGAATTGTGGACGCACTTTTCGTTCGTTTATTAAGCTCGTCTATTCGGGAATGGTTGATTCATCTATTAAGTGCGTGGGCGTGCCAGTCACGAAGTGACAATTTATTCGGGCTCCGAAGAGCCCACGGTGCGCTCGATCTGACTCGGTGAGACGATTATGTGGTTCGTGTCGGGACCAAAACCCGCCGCGCCATAAAGGTCACGGCGTCATTTACATCCCCCATACGAGGGAACACCCTTGATTAATCGCCGGGGTTCAGGGCCTCATGGCCAAGAAATCAATTGCATGGAAGGTCTATTACGAGGTATTGAAATCCTCGCGCGAGGGCGAGAAGAAAACCCTTCGCGGTCATGTCAGTCGTATACTGACCATTTAATGTTCGGATGAATGTCCGGCTCGAGAAGATCGCGGTTATCGCGGGAGAACCGGAACGCATGTATGCCGAGGTACGGCAAATCTATTGTTCGGAAGAGCAGAGAACGTTCGGCTAAACCTCGGTCAGAGCGATCAGAAACTAGTAAATCTGTTGGCCCGGTGCAAGAGCAAGCTGCGACCATACTGCGGTGGGCCCCTCGCGGTCGAAACAAGACTTGCATGAGCGTCATTAATATTTTCGGTGCCAAGGGGCAATGATGGAATATCCCTTGAATCGGCTGAAAGCCATGTGTCTAGGGAAGCGGACGTTCGAAACGTGTCGGTCATTCGGGAGACCGTTTAATATTCGGACGGGAGTCCGGCTTGAGAATATTGTAATCGTCGCGGGAGGACCTAGGACATGTGCACGCCGGGATACGGCAAGTTTATGATTCTGAGACACCGAAAACATTCGGTCAAATCTCGGTTAGTGTAGCAGGAAACCGGTGAATCTATTGGCCCGGTGCGAGATCGAGTCAAGACCATACCGGGGGCGCCTCCCGTGGTCCGAACGAGGCTTGCGCGGGCATCATTAATATTTCCGGTGCCGGAGGGCAACGGGGGAGAGTCCCAGGACTAGACTCCAAAACCGAAAACGTGTTCGAAGGGAGCGGGCTGTAGACCGAGGATATGAGTCGAACGGCGACCACAAGTGGGACGGACCCGAGGTCTGAGCGTGGCCCACGGAGGTCTTATTGATATTCCCATGAAAGGGGTCCAGGGGTGGCGGAGGAACGTCTCGTTCTATTCCGATTTCGTCGGTCACTCACGGACCTTTTCATGTTCGGGCAAGGGCCCATGTTGAAAGTACGACGTGGGTGGAAACGACCCCGTACAAACGTATGCCGAGTTTACGGCAGTTTCAATGAAAGAACGAGAACGAATCCCATTAGAATGAATCCGATTTAACGGGCTATTGGCCCGGAGCAATGCCGGCTCACGACCATGTCGGGGAGGGAGCCGTTGGCCATATTGGTTGCTCACGGGTCTTTTCATGTTCAGACACAGGTCCGTAATCGAAACGCGGCGAAAATCGAGGTGAACCCGTTCAAATGTCTGCCGAGCGTGCGGCAATTTTAGTAGTGGCTCGGAAGGGATCCTGCCTGAGAAACGAGTCCGGCTTAATCGGAATGTCAGCCCGAGGCGAGGTCGGGCAACGGCCATTTCGGGATAATTCCCAAGACTCAGGCCCAACCTGGAAGGGCGACATTGTTGTTCCTTCAGCACCGGGTCACGAGAGAGACGGGGCTGCAAAGTGGATTTTACTATTTTTTTTGGGTTTTAAATTATATATGTATATAATTTATTGCTTATTTCCCTCTTATGTATTTATTCTGGATGATTTATCCGTTTTGTTTATTATTATTACTATTATATTTTCTCTCCTTTTTTTGTTTATTATTATTTTACATTTTTTGTTTATTTCATATATATATTCAGATTTATTTATTCATCATAGTTTTTATTAATTTTATTATTATTATTACTATTATTATTATTATTATTATACATATTCTTCTGGAGAGAGAGAGAGTGGGCCGCTGGAGGGCCAAACGGGGGCTGAAGGAGCGTGCCGCTGAAGGTGGAAGGGTGCACCGCTGAGGGGGCTGAGGGAGTGCGCCGCTGAAGGTTCGCGGGAGGTATACCGGGGAAGGGCTTGGCCAAGGGTGCCGACGAAGGGGCAGGTGTGGTGGCTATGGGAGGCGTACCGATGAAGGAGCCTTAGGTGTGGTGGCTATGGGCCTGGCCGAGCGTGCCGGCGAAGGGTTGAATAGGAGAGAGCGTGCCGGCGAAGGGGTCACAGGAGCGTGCTGTCAAAGGAGCTTGAGGGCGTATCGCCGAAGGGTTGGAGTAGACGTGCCGCTGAGCGCAGGGGGAGCGTGTCGGCGAAAGGCCAAACGAGGCGTGCTGGGGGAAGCTGGGATGGGGCGTGCCGCGAAGGGCGTTGCAGGGTGTACTGGCGAAGGGCGTGTGTCTACACATTGGCCGATCGCTGCGACATAAAGTCCGTACATTCATCAGCCCAAAGTCTATACGTTGTCTATTCAACCAGCACACAAAGTCTATACGTTCTTCAGCTCAAAGTCTGTACATCGGCTGCATTCATCAGCTCAAAGTCTATACATTGGCTACATTCATCAGCTCGAAGTCTATGCGTTGGCCAGCTTAAAGTCTGTACATTGGCCAGCTCAAAGTCGGTACATTGCAGCTCAAAGTCCATACATTGTCCCTGAAAGTCTATACATCGGCCAGTCCAAAGTCTGTACGTTGGCCAACTCAAAGTCTATACATTATTCATTGGCTGCAGTTCAAAGTCTATACGTTGCAGCTCAAAGTCTATACATTGCTCGTGCAGCCGACACCCGAAGTCTATACATTCTTCAGCTTATTCAGCTCAAAGTCTATACGTTGTCCCTTGGCTGCGGCTTGAAGTCTGTACATTGCTCATTGCTGTGTTTGTACGTCAATCTGCCAAGTCTATACATTGAGTTTGAGACGGTGGATGAGGGTGTACCGGCGAAGGGGGGGAAGAGACAATGGAAAGGGGTGTACCGCTGGGGAATGGAGTGTGCCGGGGAAGGTGGAAACCAGTGTGCCGGCGAAGGGTGTTTGAAGTGTGGAGGCAGGGTATGATGGTGAAGGGCCAGATAAGTGTACCGTTGAAGGTTATTGGAGTGTGCCGCTGGGGGCACGACAGAGCGTGCCGGTGAAGGTTGGAATCTTCTATTATTTGTTTTTAAGGCTTTTCTTTTCTTCGTTTATTGATTTTTATATAGTCTTATATAAACTTCTCCTTTCCTTGGTTCTGTTCAGCCTTTTTGCTCACAAGTCAGACGTCTGATATGTTATGTCGTTATTCAGTTCAGTTCTTTTCACGCTACCGGTAGTGGCTCGATTAGTCGGAAAGTTTTATCGTTGATCGTTCTATTCGCTTGTTGCTTCCTTATGCCTTTTTAACATGTTGTTATTTTCTGACAAAAATTCGGCAGCATCTCCCCTTGACCCGAGCGTAAGGGAGATAAAGGGAACGCGCCCACACGGAGTGGCGGAACCCGACAATTGGAGGTGGGCGCCCGGAGGCGGCAACACCTTTATAGAACCTCGGAAAACACGAAGAAAATGATGAACGGGAGGCTTCTAATACTGGACAGGGTGGACGGGGGATTGGGCAAGGCGTACCGGCCAAGGACGAGCATAGGGTGTGCTGGGCTAGGAAGGCTAAGGGCGTACCGTTGAGGCACAAAAGGGGGAGGTGTACCACTGAGGGCCATTATGGGGTGTACCGGCCAAGGTACCGGAAGGTTGTGCCGCTGGAGGAAAGTGCAGGTGCACCGGACATGGCTCCAAAAGGGGTTGGCCTGTTAAAGGGGCAGGGTGTTAGGCCGATCAAACCCACATGGACTTCTGGCAAGGGGGGAAAAGGTTCAAAGGGGCAGACACAGGTGAAGGCACTGGGCTTTACGGGAGGAGGTTCGTGACCTCAAACCATTCAAGATGGTGCCGCATCCGGAGTAAATCGTCGGCATGAGGGATGAACGCAAACACCGGGAAGCGAAGGGAAAGACGACCAAACGCACTGTGGTCCAAAACAACGAGACAAAGAGAAAACCCACTGAGGGGGGGGGGAAGATCTTTATTAATGGGGAGACAAAGGGCCGTAGCCACCCGTGTACATCACAAAGCATGCCCGAGCTAAAGGTATGGACAAGAAAGAAAACTAAAGAACGAAAGAACGGAGAGGCGAGAAAACAAAGAACAAAGAGAGGAGGAGGTGTTGGGGATCGAAGCAGGGACGATCGTCCACTGCTCTTTCCCCCACCTTCCCCTACTACATCAAGCCCTCTCTCTCTCTTACTCTCTTCTCGTTGCCTGGTGGCTGTCGGTAGACTCCACGCCGGAGCCTCTCCCTTTTCTTCTCTCTTCTTCTTCTTCTCGTATGCAACTCCATCTATTCATCTCTACCCGTGGGTCTCTTCTCCGTGTCTCCCTCTCTTTTCTTCACCGGAATGGGAGTGGTTTTATACTCCCAGCCGCGGGAGCCTTCGAGCACGGCAGTCGGAGGCGGGAAGCAGCTTCATCATGATGACGTTTGACCTTTCCCGTCCTGGCTGTCAGGGGAGTAGCCTGCGTGGCCCAACCGTTGGTTGACACCTCGGACAGCTCACTGCGCGCCAAGGATATGTAGGGCATGGGCTTCACGTCGTTTGGCCGTTGAAAAACCTTCACGCTGTACCGCTGGCGGGCTGAAGAAGCGTGTCGCTGTAAGACACTATAAGCGTGCCGCTGAAGAGGGCAAAAGGCATGCCGCTGAAGGCCCAGAGAAGTGTGCCGTTAAAGGGCACAAAGAGCGTGCCGTGGGGGGCCCTTCATAGTGTGCCGCTGGGGGCCCTTCACAGTGTGCCGCTGGGGGCATAAAAAGTGTGCCGTGGAAGGCTCGAAATAGTGTGCCGTGGAAGGTTTGAAATAGTGTGCCGTGGAAGGCTCGAAATAGTGTGCCGTTGAAGGCCCGAAATAGTGTGCCGTTGAAGGCACATGGGGCGTGCCGTTGAAGGCTTGCAGGGCGTGCCGCTGAAGGCCATTGGGGCGTGCCGCTGAAGGGCGTTGGGGGTGTGCCGCTGAAGGCCAAGGGCGTGCCGCTGAGAGGGGCCAGTGGCGTGCCGCTGAAGGGCCTTGGGCGTGCCGTTGAATGGCTAAATGGGCAGTTTTGAGCCCATTGTGAGCACGAGGTGTGGCCCGTTTGATTTTCTTCGAGGCCCATGGATTGTGGGGCTCTTGGTTGTTGATTTCTCTTCACTGTCGTGACTCTGGAGACGGCTTCACGGTAGTGTGCATATTTGGGGAGTCTGGGTGACTAGTCTCTCCGGTGTTTCTTCACTCGGTGCCGTTGTTGATGCTGGGCCGAGCAGGATATCTGTGCGTGCAATTTTTGGTGTCCACAGGTGCCGGGAGCTGACCTGGTTTGTTGATCTCTTGGTCTCTTCGTCAGTGCCGACAGGGTGCCGGGAGCTGACCTAGTTTGTTAATCTCTTGGTCTCTTCGTCAGTGCCGACAGGGTGTCGGGTGCTGACCTGGTTTGTTGGTCTCTTTGTCTCTTCGTCAGTGCCGACAGGGTGTCGGGTGCTGTCCTGGTTTGTTGGACTCTTTGTCTCTTCGTCAGTGCCGATAGGGTGCCTGGAGCTGACCTGGTTTGTTGATCTCTTGGTCTCTTCGTCAGTGGCGACAGGGTGTCAGGAACCGACCTGGTTTATTGTCTCTTTTTCTCTTTTTCTTTCTTTTCTTCTCTCTTTTCTCTTCTTCTCTTCTTTTTCTTCTCTTCTCTTTTTTGTCATCTCTTTTTGTTCTTTTTGCTGTTGTTTCTTTTTGTTTCTTCTCTTCTTCCCTTCTTTTCCCTTCTTTTTTTTTTAAGAACTCCAGGTGGTTGTTGGCGTGGATGCCAATGATATAAGAGCTGTAGGCACAGCGGCTAATAATTGAGAGCTGTTGGCATGGGAGCCAATAAGTGAAAAGCTGTCGACCCGAAGGTCAATGATTAGAAAGCTGTCGGCTCAGGGGCCGATAAGTGAGACCAAAACAGCCAAGGCTGGAAGCGGGTTTCAAGAGCCGAAGTTGCGAAAGGCGAGCCATGCGGGCAGAGAGAAGGGTTTATTGATGCAAAAGGGATGTTCGTCGCCCAAAGGGACGGAGAGAAGAGTTTTTATTTTGTTGATTCAAAATGCGCAGGGGATACCGGTTATGAAACCCGGACTCGGGAAAGTGGGCCGCAAGGGCCGAAGTTGGTGTTACGAAAGCGGGCCGTGCAGGCCGAATTCTGGGGAGCAGGCCGTAAAGGCCGAATTCTGGGGAGCAGACCGTAAAGGCCGAATTCTTGGAGCAGGCCGTAAAGGGTTGTGGACACCAAAAATTGCACACCCATGATACCCCGCTCGGCCCAGTGTCAACGACGGCCCGAGCGAATAAACCCCGGGAGAACTGTCGCGAAGCCGCCTCCAGGAGTCACGATAGCAAAGAGGAACCGAGCACAAGAAGCCCCCCCACAATCTGTGAGCCTCGGAGAAAGCCAAACAGGTCATGACTCGTGTCCATAACGGGCTCAGAACGGGCTCAAAAGCACGCCCAATTTGGCCTTCAACGGCACACCCAGGGTTGCCCAGCGGCACACCCCCTTTGGGGTTCAGAGGCACACCCCTTTGGGTGTTCAGCGGCACGCCCTCAGGGCTGTTCAGCGGCACGCCCTGGGGGGGTCTTCAGCGGCACGCCTTGTAGGGGCCTCAGCGGCACGCCCTGCAGGGGCCTCAGCGGCACGCCCTGGGGGGGGTCTTCAGCGGCACGCCCATCAGGGCCCTTCAGCGGCACGCCCTTCAGGAGCTTCAACGGCACACCGTTTTGGCTCCTCAGCGGCACACCTTTTCAACTCGCCAGCGGCACATCGTTGAAGCTTTTCAACGGCAAGATGACGTGAAGCCCATGCCCTACGCATCCTTGGAGCGCAGTGAGCTCTGTGAGGTGTCAGCCATGGGTTGGGCCACGTAGGCTCCTCCACTGACAGCCAGGACAGGAGCAGGTCAAACCCATCATCACGGCCGGCTTCTCGCCTTCGACAGCCGCGCTCGAAGTCCCCGGTGGCTGGTGGTATAAAAGTCCTCCCGCTTCAGCAAAGGAGAGGGGGGATCCAGAGGGGAAAAAGGGGGTGGCCAGAAGAAGCCCAGAGAAGGACATCCACAGCACAGAGGAAGAAGAGAAGAGAGAAGAGAAGAAGAGGCGCCCCAGCGTGAGCTTCCTCGAGCAACCACTGGGAAGAAACAAGAGTAAGAGAGAGAGAGAGAGAGCTCGATGTAGTGGGGGAGAGAGTTAGGGGCGGCTGGCTTTCCTCCTATACTCTGTTCCTTCCCCCCTCTTATCTTTTGTCTTTCGTTGGGTTTCCCCCTGCCCATAGCCTCGTTTTGGGCATCTTCTTTGTAATGTGTATGTAGGGCCATGCCCTTTTGATTCCCATGAATGAAAACCACCCTCTACGGGTTTCTCTTCGATTTCGTGGCTTATGCTAGTCTTTGCGGTTTCCAACGGGTTGTCCGTTCCTCCCTCCGTTCCCCCCTTTCTCCGGTGTTCTTGGGACCTCCATGTTGATATGATTACTCTCCCATGAGCCTTGGTCTAATGGGCCCTTCAATCCCCTACATGGTCTTCCGTTGTGCTCACTGGCTGAGAGGAGGGGGGGGGAGACCCTTACCCTCTCCCCGAACACCCAGTAACCAAGTGGCCTATCTCTAGCCTTAAACTTCCCCTCCTCTTACCCTGAACGACCTGCAAGTCTCCCAGCCCCTATACTAGCCCTGTTTAAGCCTCCAGCAGTGCACATGCCTGGCCATTGACCGACACACCCTGATTCAGCCCCCAACGGCACACTCTTTGTGGCCCTCAGCGGCACACCTGTTTGGGCCCTCAGCGGCACACTTCCATCGGCCCTCAGCGGCACACCCCCATTAGCCCTCAGCGGCACACTCACCTTGGCCCCCAGCGGCACACCCTTCAGTCCCCCAGCAGCCCACTTCTTGGCCTCGCCCCGAGCCCCTTTCCTTCACGTTTTTTGAGGTTCTATAAAGGTGTTGCTCCCCCGGGGGCCCACCTCCAGTTGTCGGGTTCCGCCACTCCATGTGGGCGCGTTCCCTTTATCTCCCTTACGCCCCGGGTCAAGGGGAGATGCTGCCGAATTTTTTTGGTGAGAAAATAACAAAACATGAAAAGAGGCAAAGGGAAACAATAAATGAATGGAATAATCAATGAACTAATCAAGCCACTGTCGGCACCGTGACGAGAACCGAATTAATCGACTACCCGGTAGCCTGAATGTCCGACCCGCAGGAAAAGGCTGAACAGAACAGGGCAAGGGGAGAAGTTTATGTGAAATTACATAAGAATTAAGACAAGAAGAAAAGAAAAGCCTTAAAGCAAATAACAAAAGAGTAGCCCTTCAACGGCACACTCCTTCCAGCCTCCAACGGCACGCTCCTTCCAGCCTTCAACGGCACACTCTCCCTGGCCCTTTCAGCGGCACACTCCCTCCCTTCGCCGGTACACCCTCAGCCACCGTCTCAACGGGATCCAATGTATAGACTTTGGGCTAGCCAATGTACAGACTTCCTGTTGCAGCGTATAGACTTGGGACTGGCCAATGTATAGACTTCGGGCTCCAATGTATAGACTTCGGGCTCCAATGTATAGACTTCGTGATGGCCAGTGTATAGACTTGGGCCAGCCAACGTATAGACTTCACGTTGCAATGTATAGACTTGTCCAATGTATAGACTTTGGGCTTGGCAATGTATAGACTTCGAATTGCAGCCAAAGGGGCAATGTATAGACTTGGTGTTGCAGGGTATAGACTTTGAGCCAGCCAATGCACAGACTTCATGTTATAGCGTACAGACTTTGGGACTTGGCAATGTATAGGCTCCGAGCTGTAGTCAAAGGGCCAATGTACAGACTTCACATCACAACGTACAGACTTTGGGCCAGTCAATGTATAGACTTCATGCTGCAACGTACGGACTTTGTGTGGCAGCGTACAGACTTGGGCCAGCCAATGTATAGACTTCGTGCTGCAACGTACGGACTTTGTGTGGTAGCGTACAGACTTGGGCCAGCCAACGTATAGACTTCATGATGGCCAGTGTATAGACTTGGGCCAGCCAACGTATAGACTTCATGATGGCCAGTGTATAGACTTGGGCCGGCCAACGTATAGACTTCATGATGGCTAGTGTACAGACTTCGGGCCAGTTGACGTATAGGCTTCATATCACAACGTACAAACTTTGCTCCAGTGTATAGACTTTGGGCTTGGCAACGTATGGATTTCGAGCCTGGAGAACGTACAGACCCTATATTTCCCCCCGTCACCAACCCACGCCTTCCAGCTTTCAACGACACACCCCTTTTAGTCCCTTAATCCCCCAACGGTACATCCCTTAGCCCCAGCGGTACACCCTGATCGCCCACGGTGCG